>JAEIGR010000042.1:0-502500 GCA_018904305.1 Scaptomyza montana | reverse complement strand
GGCAAGGTTTAGCGTTCCGCGCTTGTCGTCGTCCATAGGCCATGTTTCAAGCTTCTCTACACATTACTGTCATTGTGTGTGTGCGTGTTGGGAAGGGTGAGGCGGTAGACACAACATTATTTGCCATTTCTTGGGCCTTGGGTTGGTTGTTTATGCTTCCCTGGCTGAAAAAAACCGCACAGTCTGACGTTTTGGTATCTCTGGTTGCGGTCTTGTCGGGTTGTTGTTATTGTTGTTGCAAGTACGTTGTTGTCATCATTACTGTCGGCAACTTTGCCTAGTTATCTGTAGATGGGCTTGTTGGCTGCCTGCCTAACGGCCTTCCTCGCTTTTGCGCGCCATTTTCACATTTGTAGTGTGAAGGTTTGATTTGTGGTGGTGTGCAACTCGACAACCCAAAAATTACAGACAAACACACGCCCCAAACAACAGACAAGAACTACAACATTCGAGTTGGTCGTCTGGCATCACTTTGATCAAATTTGCATGCATTGCGGCCCATGCAAATTCATTAGCGCAACTGCGTTGACTGCCTCCAACACTCAACATTCAACAGCATAAGCATCCATTTACTTAAGTGTTCCACTCCTTACTGATAGCGTCTGCCAGCCAAAATGGTTGTAATTCATAAAATGATTAAAGCAGCTAGCTTTAAATGGAGGCTTAAATATATGCATGTAATTCCTCACTCCAATGTCGATAATATTAATTAATTTTACATAATTTTAAATGCAATTATTAAGAATAGTTTACCACTTATTAGTTTATTACTTATTTTACCCACTAAATATGTCTAATAATTGGTAAAATAAAGCCAAAAAGAGTTCATTTTATCGCCTTTGTCATGTGTTCCTTTCATCCAAAGAGTAGAAATTAAAAATATTAAGCTACTTTTTAAATGTATAGAGATTCATTTTCAAATAATGTGATATCAGATTTCGTTCTTATCATGCTTGAAAAGACGACTTTTTTTGCGTTAAACAAAGAATAACATTTGCTGACTTTTTAGAGAGGGTTGTTTTTATCTGATTTTCAAAGCCAGTCACAGAAAATGTCCTCGCAGGCAAATATCTTCCATAACCTTTATAACATTTCCGTTTGTGTAATAAACACCTACTATGTATAAGCATTATTAGGTAAATTAAACTTTTACCAAAAAAGAAATTTAATGGAAAATAATGTAAAAGTATTGGTTTCAAATTGCGATACTTTTAATGTAAAGTTCTTTTGGTTTTTTGCAGTTTGCTCTTAATTTACCAATTGTTGTTGTTTGTTGGATGTTGTTGTTCCACTTAGCTCATGCTCATGCTACGATGGTTATTGAATTCGAGCTCACTTCAAAATTCAATTAGTTTACTTTGTGTTGCGTAAAGCAAAGCAACCCAAGAAAAAATTGGTTTGTGTTTTTCATGCCCTTCGTTGGTGCGAGCATTTGCATATATTAGTTGCAAGTGTGTGTGTGTATGTATGAGAGTGTGAGTGAGTTCTGGTGTTTATGTATTATAAATCTGCTGTGACCCACTTTGTGGAGCTAAAAAATTCCAAACAATTCATTAATTGTAAGCATGACAAAAATCACGCGCGTGAAAAACAGCGTGCAGCATTTGATTAATAGTGGCCTGTTTTTATACTTTGATACCGAAGGAAGAGAGTATATTGGTTTTGTGCATTGTCCGCCATGGTGTCTGTTCGACACCCACATCGCCGCCATGCAAAAATCGGTATCGCCTATATCCTTGACAGTTTTTAAGCTAGAGTCACCAAGTTTGGAGGCAATGTAGCTAGATGTAGATGTCACTTCCACCCGTCCCGGCCGCATTTTAAAGTCGGAAATCCCAATATCTTTCACATTTATTGAGCCAGGTTCGCCACAATTGCTGGCAATAAAGCTGGCTCCTCCAAACGTGTGCAACAAACTACCACCCACGTAGTCTCCCTTTGCAAGCGAACCCCTTACCATCCATTTTTATTCCGGTATCAGAGTAAACCGCAGTCGATTACGACTGCAACGTTTTAATTTGTTTTTTTTTTTTTTCGTTTCTGAGAGCTTGCGAGTCCATTCCCAAAAACCTAGAAAAACGCCCCATTGCCACCAGTCGACCTTTAGCCTGACCACACTTGCACTCACAGACAGTATGTCGCCAGCTAATGCTACAGTGAAGAAAAATCATAATTTTCAGGACATTTATGTTTTGCAAAAAGTTATTAATTTATATTTTAACAAGCCCATTGTACATTTTATTTTTCCTAACTAAATTGGAGGTGAATTAATTGTATAAATATGTGTTGACAAACAGATATAAACATTGGATATGTTAAAGAAGCACCACGAAAATATAGAATCCTTTCTTAATAAAATTTAAAAACTTTTTCTATAAAAGAGATAAGCCTGATAGGCTGTAAAGGCAGGTCTTTTTAGTGCAATAAAGCATTAATTACAAATTTAGGCTATATATTCATTTATTTTGCTCATCCGATCGGGCTTAAAATCAATTTTATAAATCTGTCTTGCAATTTAAAACGATTGTTGCTTGAAAACCACATTTTGCTTTAATTATTGTTTTGTTTTGAAATCAACTCATATAATAATATTTTGCTCGCGTTATTTAATCAAAATAATGTTCATCCTCAAGAAAAGATAAAAGCTTAAAGCTGCAGATTTTAGTTTTGAAGAATCTGTGCATATATGTATGTATTTTAATTTATTTACTCTTTAATTTACAAAAATGTTGTTTAGAAATGGGAAAGATAAAGCAGAGTAACTTTTCATTTTGCGAGTTTTGGCATGAATTTTGTGGGCTAGATGTGAAAAATATAGAGATAAATTTGATCGAGGCAGAGAATAAATTCTAGGTAAATTTACAATCTCATTTTAACCAATAATTTTTTTTTTTTTTTATTAAATGAATGGAATATTAATACGTTTAATTATTATAACTCTGTTTGACCAAATAGTTGATGCTAAGAAACTATTCGATATGTGATTAATAGCAAATCCATTAACAACAGTTATTCAAAGCTGAGATACTTGTTTGCTTTGACGCAGACAAATCTTGCCGCAAACAAACAAACATTCAGTCATGGAATATAGCTTCTCTGAATATTTTCGTCATACTTGATTCCTTTAACTAAGAAAAAAAAATAATAAGAGCAAATGCGCTTAGTTTTTCTTTTTTATCGAACTTTTGGTCAAACAAAAGAACGAATTAAAATATGTTTGGCAACAGCACAATAGCAGAAGCTTCTAAAGGTCTCAGGTTTGATTCCCGTTAAAGGCAATAGTTTTCATATTTTAAAAACTAAACTAATTTATTAAAATAATGTCCCACTGTAAGAAATAATCAAGTTATTCGTACGTAAAGTACAGCCAAGCTGTGTCAGAAAATGCGTTACATCAGAATTTCTTAAACTGAGTATGAAATATCGGGAGGGCATGGCTTCCAAAGTTCGTGGTCGTTTCCAGCTATCTTCCTACCAAATGGTGATTCTAGCTTAAAAACTTAGAAAGATACAAACATTCCCATTTTTAAAGAGGTGGTGGGGCAACTGGGGGCGGCAACGGCGGTACGTCATCACCTACCTTGGCACCAAATTTGGTAGCTCTAGCTGTAAATTCGTACGGATGTGGGAAATATGTGAATTTATCGAGTTTTAGTTGCCGAATTAATTGATTTCTCAGCTCCCATGTAGGCGTAGAGCCCCAGTCTGTTGCACCATAGAAAAAGATATTTGCAAAGTTTCAAGTCTCTAGAACGAAGAGTGTCGAAAAAAGTTGCGTTCATACAGACGGACACACACAAAACCATTGCACAAAACCAATCGAGTATCGAGTATAATAAAGAAAATGTATTTAAAAGCTGCTGGTGGGATTTGAGCTCGGGACCTCGTACTTGAATCAAGAATAACGTTCTTGATGCAAGTATTTTGTATTTAGATATTCGGACTTAAGTATTTGCACTTATTTTAAAAGTAAATTTCTTGATTTAAGGCTATTTCACCACAATTCGTACTTGAAATTTAAGCAACCAAAAGTTAAGTCCAAAAAACTCAAACTTGCTTTTCTGTGTAATATTTTTAAACAGCGCTATTCCGCCCCCTGCTTAAAGCTTACTACTTTGTTTAAGAATTATTATAAACTGATTAAGTAGACATGTTTCTGAATTGTTCAAAATCAAGCACAAATTTATTAGCTATGAGCAAAATGTAATGATATTAAGACCATTTACGAAGCCGTTTCGTTCTTACAACAAGAAGTGCGATCTTAAAAAACCAGAATATTGGATGCTGGCAGACTTTTGCCAACGTATGTTATCGATTATGCACTGGAGAGAAAGAATTTGTTTTCTCAGTATGTACATATCTTATTCAACGCATTGTAAATCAAATCAAAGCTTCAAGAATGTATTGTCAGTGCTCTTAAGAATTTTTCCAGAATGATGCATTTGTGCCATTGTGCGGTAGATTGTCGACTCTTTGACTCTTTGGACCACTTGACACAACATTGCCAATGGCAGTTAAGGCGGGAAATCGTTTACTCCATGGAGCCAACTTTTTGACAATTGATGTGCGCAAATACTTATAAGTCAGACACATTCTCACTCACACCAGCACACACACATTCGCACGCCAGCAGATAAACTTGACTGGAGGCCAGGGCCACACAGCAGCTGTAGACAAATTGCATTCGTCGTCGTCGTCATCATCGTCATCGAAGGCATTCCATACACAGATACAGATACAGACACAGATACATATGTAGTACAACAACAGCCATTGATATGCTCGTTCTTAGGGCATTGCTCAGTCAATTTTGTTTCTGAAAAACCGAGGTAAATTCAATTGAATCAAGCAGCAGCAGCAGACGGGCAAGCTGAGAATTGAGGAGAAGAAAATTGCTACAATGGAGCTTAATTTTCAACGGTGCATCCAACGGTACCTGAGGCAGAATAGAGGGCGTGCCTGCCATCCATAAATATAGAGCAATAGAAATGGTTGTAAGCAATGTGGAATGCGATTGAGACAAACTTAACATCAATATTGAGACCGTGGCGTGTGTATAACTCGAGTTTACAAGACTTTTCACTTTTGCTCAAGCTGAAGACATTGCAAAAGCCAAAAACAATTTTCAAAGCTTTGCTTCAGGCTACAGGAAGATTGCCGCAAAGGTAGGTACACTTGCCACAAATCCATTTAAGATTTTATAAATCTCATTTACGCTTAATTCAATTTTCGATTACAAATCAATTACAATTACAAAAAACAGTTTTCGGTTTCTAGAAAAGATTTTTAGCTTTATGAAATAATACGAGTATATTTAATATATGCACCAAATTGTTCTTAGTGTATGTACATACTAAATTTATATGTAGGTATAGTTTAGGGACCGACTTAGCGCTAAAACGATTTTATGCTGAAGCAACGAAAACGTAAAGCCACATAAAATATATTTGGCCCTTGGTGACTGCAAAGCGAACTAGCTTTCGACTACTGTATGTGGAAAACAAAAAGTGCGGCGTAAGCTACTCACCCGCCTTGCAGGGATCCATGTCGATGTCGTTGGACACCTTTGGTGTCACTTGCATGTGCAGCAATTGTTCGATGCTGTATTTGCTATGATAGGCCCGACGATTGTTGAGCTTTTGCAGATGATGCAGGTGCTTCGACTGGTGATGATGATGATGCTGATAAGCATGAGTGGCAGTTGCTTCTTTGACGTAGGAGTTGCTGTCACGCTCATGCTTATTGTCAATCGCAACGCTATCCACGGACGTGGGCGATGCCACCAGCTCCAATGCTGGCCCTTCATGCAATTTAGCGCTTCTGACATGCGCTGAGATTAAAACCAGCAGCGCGGTGGCCACCAGCAGGGCATAGTTTGTATAGCTCATCAGGCGTCCAGCTCCAAGTCTTTGATGCAGCGTCATCGAAGTGCGTTTTTAACACGTTCTTTCGTTCTTGGCAGTTGTCGTGTTTTGTTCGCTTCGTTCGCTAGCTTTTGCTGTTTGCTTTTGCTATTTACTTGTTTGCTTATCGGCAATGCTGGTGTGCTTAGTTCAAGAGCACTGCATTCTCGCCCTGCACGTGGCCTGCAAAGAGAATTGAAATAAATGTGTTCAATGAGTATTTGAATATACCAATTATTGTATTGCCTTTAACTGGCTCGATTTAGTTTACGTTTGCTTGCGTATGATTTTTTTCGAGGCCAGTCAATTGATACATTTGTCTATATGACAATAATTAAATACATATTTATACACAAATGTACAGTGAATGTTGTTCCTGACGCTGCTGTTGATAACCCCAAACCCCTTGTAGGAAATATTTGAGCACATACATACAGACATTTGTTTGTAGGTACAATATTCTTATAAGTACTGAAGAGTCTCTGTTTACATAAACTTTAGAAATTAACAGTATACTAAATTATTTGTTTAAAATACTTACATTTCGTATGTTAATTTATAAAAGGTTCAATTTGAAGAATAATCAAAGATAAATGTATAATTACTAAATTAATTGTAAATTTATAAATTAATAAAAATGTAGTATATCAAAATTTGTGTTCAATAAGATATTAGAGCAAGATGTAAGTAGACAAAACTACAAAATAAAAATTTAAAAGTTTCCAATATTGACTTCAAGGATTTTAGAATAATCCGTTTTCAAGTCTAACCTTTACGTTAAACTGAAACTTAGTATATATGTATTTGTTACACACGACACAATAAGTTATTTGTAGATCATATTATAAGAAGATTAAATTTAAATTTAAAGCTCTTAAACAAATGATAACAACACTCGCTCCAGATGTTTTAAGTGAGAGTTTATGGCATGACTTTAAGGCTTAATCCAAGATGCCTCCGGCCATTATTGACTATACACATTTTGTTGAATCCAACCATAATAAACTGGAGCAAACAACAGAACAGAAACAGCATCAGTTGGAAGCAATCAATGCACAGCCGGCATCTAATTTACATATGTGAGCGGGTGTCTGAGTGTGTGTTAGGGTGCGTTGTGTGTTTGTTGTTGTCGTTGCGAGTAAACTGTGTGTACATATAGGGATGTGTTTACTGTGCACAGCTGTGCACAACTTGAAGACGACTTGTGTGCATTTACATGAAATATTTTTCGATAGCTGCCATAACACATTAAAAACAAAAGAGGAGTACAATTTCCATATGGAAAACGTGTGAGATAGCAAGAAAAATATTCAGGCAGTACGTCGAATCAGTGATCTGTCAGGCAGCGTCATAAACGCGAAATTGGTCGCCGGCTGGCATCAGCTTTAGTGCTAAAATATCTTGAGTTAAAGGTGTCACCAGGCACAAGGACAAATACACATTGTATAAAAGATGCCTGCCTGTTTATCTATAATCTATGCACAATATCAGGTAATTAAAAACCGCTTACAGCTTCTCTGTCGCTGCCCTCTGGCCACATAGCTAAACAAACAAACTTTGGGTTGGCAAGTGAACACAAAAAAAAAAAAAAAAAAACGAGAAAACCAGAACCTTTTCAATTAACTAAAATGCTGGGGCGGCTATTATCGCCCTGTTATTGTTTCAAGATCTAGGTCCCAGCCAATGTTAGCAATTTCATTAAATCATTTAATTTCCGGGCCACGCACATCCAATAATTACAGCAATAGCAAGAGCAATCGTACTACAACAAAGCAAACCAAGTGCCGGTCTGGGTTTTTATAGCAAATTAAGTTGGTTTCCGTGCGGGAAAGGAGGCGAAGTGACCTGAACCAACCCAAGAATGCCTGCCTGCTTGCGTCTTAGCCGGCAACAGCAAGCAACTAGCAAATAAAGCCAAAGACAATTCCAACCCTTGGCAGGAAAAGTTGCTGTTGCGGCAACTATAGCACAGCAACTACAACATTTGTGTGTGGAAAGCAGAAAAAGTGCAACATATTTTCTTAATTTCATTTCATTTCACTTCGTTCTGTGCTGTTTTGTGCGTGGTGCGCGCGGCAACAGCTGTTATATATAATTGCATATACGCCGCATGGGGCAGATTGGTGTCGCCTCCTTATTTGCACTAAATTAAAAAATTTTATTGATTAATTTTGAGCTACTTAAGCGTAAGCTCATTGTATTGACTCTCACTTGTTCTTTATATGAACCAGTGCAGTTGATCATCAACTTGGCGAACAGTTACTGCTTTGCACTGCTTGATATTAGACTTCTTGCTGAGTGTTTATCGCACCCACATTGCTGCTTATCTCTGGGTCTAGGTCACAGTTGTAGAATTGTGAACGATGGTGCAAACGTAAACAAATTAATATTTCATTGCACGGCTGCGTAACATTATAAACAACAAAAGTGTGTGTGTGTGATGAATGTGTTTGCTGTCTGCGAGATATTTGTTATTTCTCTTCTGTCATGTTTTGCTTTGTGTGCATAAAAGATATTAAGAGATTAAGCACGACGTCAACAATTTCAAATGAAGCAGGACATTCACATTTAGTTTAATTATATAAGATAATGGCCTCAGCTTCAGCTTCAGATATCCTGGCAACGCAGCATCCGGCTGCTCACTTACAGTCAGGCCATCAATCAGGCTTGTCAACTGCGCGCCGCTTTTAAACTACACGAGCTGACAATGACAAGCGTAAAGTGGCCGGAGTCTAGAGCTAAGCTAGTACATATAGTCAAGTAAAGTGGCCTCGCTGCTCCCTCCCTCGTCACCTCTCTGTTCTGTCACTTTTTAGTGTTTTACAAGCGCAAATCTCGACACGAGCTCGTTTGCTAAAGTCCTCCTGCTCCTCCAAAAACTGGCTCGCGCTCATTGTTTGCCTCGTTTTGATTTGCTCTGTCTCGACTGACAGTTGACATTTCAAGTTGCAAACTATGTTCATTGCGATGGGTATGAATTTTATACCCTTGTCATGAAACAGAAAGCAGAAAAAGAAAATAAATTTAACTGTGAACAGCAGTTCGAAAGTTCCTTCAGACGCATGTTTTCCCCAAAAACTCTGAAGTATGGCTTAAATTATAATACGGTTTCGCTGCCATTATATCATATTTTAATAATTTAAGTAATTGTTTTCAGTTCGGGTTTATTATTATAGGTAAGATCTCTACGATTTTTAATATTTCGTTAAGTAAATAATAAAGATAAATTAAATAATTCGTTTTATAAGATATCAAATGTTTAAAGTTATTGTATTCGTTTCTAATTTTGGCTAAAAATTAGAAAAAAAAATACCATGTATTTATTTAGTTTAAATACAGCATAACTAATTTTAAAAAATTTATCACATAGCTGTCATACAGTCTCATTGTGTTTTAAGTTGTCTTAACCAATGCTACCAGCTTCGAATGCTTTTCACTATTATTGTTGTATTGCTCCCAAAGCAGTAGCAAATTTAAAGTCAAAATATTGTTACTTATTACTTCTAAGGCCTATTCAAATTAATAATTTAAGTTCAATGTAAACTCCGATCGATATGGCCGCGCAAAATTCTTGCATGCTGTCAATAGCTGTTTTACTTTGTTGAATTCAAAAATTATTCTGAATGCTTTTAATTATATTAAACTTTCGATATGGTATGTTGAATGTTCATGTCAATTTTTCTGCCTGGTTTCTGAAAAGTATTGCATATCAATAGGCGCCAATTGGAGCGAGCAAAACAGGAAATTGAAATCAGCAGCAGCAGCAGGTTGAAAATAAGTTAATTTCAATTACCAACGCAAAACCGAAAAATCCCCAGACAGGCTGAAATGATATAATGAAGGCAGAATATTCCTTTTCACGACCGGTTGAGCGAAGTAAGCTGGCCGACTTTTATGCGATTTAAATGCTTTACAAGCGCACAATGTTAACCTGGTTGGCAAGCAAACAAATAAACAGACATACAAACAGACCAACCAACCAAAAACCGCACAAACAAACAGGCGAAAATGAACGCACAGTGCAAAAATGAGTAAAAAGCCAGACTACGAGTCCGGACCAAGTTCATGCCACACTCAACGGCAAATAATTAAGCTTGGCCAAGCTAGCACCTGTGGCCTCGTCAGATTCAGCTTTAGCTTCCAGTTGGCCTGCAACTGTAGCCAAAAAGCGCTAAGCAAAGGGCCAAGCTGGTCGACCTGCGCACCTTTTTGGCCAGGTCGATGCGGTCCGTTCTTGTCCGGTGCTGTCCGGTAGGAGCAATGTGAATGTAAATAAATGTTAAACTATAAAATATACCGCAGACAGAAAAAGATAGGCAGCCAATGTCGCTGCTTTTGTTGCTTGCTTCGAATTCTTAGATTCATTATCTGTAACTGAAAGCGGAAAGCTGCAAAGAACCGCAGTTCAAATATATATATAAAGATGTGAAAAGGTAGAATACAGCCAAAAGGGTTGTGAACTATATGGTATATAATGCAATTTAGGTATTTACTTAGTCGCCTTACAGACGCAACAGTGCAAAGGTTAAGAAATAATTAATACAAGCAACGGGAAATGATGAGCAAACTGGGAATATGTTTTACTAGCACTGTGGAGCTGTTCGGCTGCTGATGCTTATTTTTTTTTTTTTTTGCTCTTGGCCATCAACAACAATTGCCAACAACTATGCCGGGTGAGGAAAAAGAAGGAAAATAAGTGCGATGGCTGAAATTATGGCGCCGAGATTCCATTTTTATGGTTATTGTGTGTGTGTGTGTGTGTGTGTGGGAAAAAATGAGGCACTGGGCCAAAGCCGGTAGGTAGCCTGGCAGCGGCGATAAAAACCCAAATGCAAAAATGAAAAGCAAATGAAATCCTTTTAATTTGGCAAATAAAAGTGACTACCAGGCGGTCCCAGGTCCATGGCTTTCCCGCACCTCTAAATGTTACCCAAAATTTGTATGAACCCCAAATAGATGGGCAAAGAAATGGCAGAATAAAAATAAATAAACCATTGAGGGAGTGGAATCTTAACTTCTGGCATGCTAAATGTTTTTTATGTAACCAGCAAAAAAGTGTGCAAATGACAGCATGAATAAAGCCGATTTTGTCTAGAAAAAACTGGATACAAGTTTAATAATTAAATACCTTACTTTAAAAACAAAAAAACTTCAAGTTTAATAATTAAATACCTACTATTTTTTATTTCCTACTTGAGAAAAAGAAAACGCACTTATTTCTTAACTACTTCTTTTAAGCCAGCTCTTTTCTTCCATATTCTTTATGGGCTAGGAATTTATCAATTTAAATTAAATTTAACCTGTTTCGTAGAAAATGACCTATCGATACAAAATGGTACTATGTTGTGATGCTATCTACAAATGCGAAGTCAATATGTTTTATAAGGCATTCAGATGGCGTTGAACGGTGTGAAAAGTATTTACATAAGTAAACTGAGAGAGTATTTCAAAGTCAGCCAATTGGTATTGGTTTACAGTAGTTTTATAAGAAAGCAGGTAGTAAGGAAAAATATAAAAATATGTAATTATGATAGACATTAAAATTCACATAAAAATGCACTTGAGAAGAGCAAAGCACAAAACTTCCAAGTGCTTAGATTTCAATTAATTGCACATGAAGCGGAAAGAAGAAAATATTTTCGTTGCCTGGAGCAAAACAAGGACATGAGCACAGTGCACCCAGTCTGTTACAAGTGTTTTTAGACCCCACACACACACGCATACGCTCACGCACACACACACAAACAAGCACAGAGACATGACATTAACTTTGCTTTATTAGAGCAACAACAACAACGACATAAACGATAACCGAATATTTATGTCAAGTAGAGGTGAGAAATAACTCCTGGCTTCTCTAATGGAATTGGAGTACGAGAAGGCTGTACGCTGATGCTGTCTACATTATGTCCCATCAGCTGTGCGTTGACACGCGCCTCACTCAGCATCTCCTCCAATGTAAATGCAAATGGAGGACCCTATACAAATATTCATAAAATATCTCAAATCGCTTGCCTTGAATATCTCGCAGAAACAAAACAGGTATCTGCCAATGCCCAGGCAACGTATAGTAGCGAGTTGCTCAGGGATGCTGTGGATTAAAGACATTACTGGGTCGTAGACAGCCACAAAAAAGCTATATGGTCCTTTCGCCTACCCCCCCCCCACCCTTCCCACGCCAAAAACCCCTCTCCAACCAACTCCAGCGGCAGATGATTTGCTTTTAATTTCTGGTACTTTTGCAGCGATGGCAAATGTGAGCGAGAACATTCAACATGACAATGGCAACCCAAAGAGAACAAATAAAAAGTCACAAAAAAAAAGGAAAACAGAAAAATACAGAAAAATGTATTAAGCACGCGCTGCTCCAGAACTGAAGTAGAAGTGCGTGCAAAAAAAGGAAGAAAAATATGAAGAAAACCATATAAAAGGAGAAGAATATGGAAGAGAAGCGACAAAAGGAACAAAAATGTATTCTATTCAAAAATATGAAATGAAATGTCGCAAGAAAACGGAAAGTGTTGTTGAGAATTGCATACGCGAGCAATTGTTGTAATGTTACGTGGGGTTGGTGGGGGAGGGGAGGTTAACATGAAACGCTTAATGGCGTCGGTTGGGCAATAAGCAAGCGAAGATGCCACAAAATGTATGCCGGGGCCAAAGGACAAGGGGAAACCAACAAAGACCACCACGGCCAGTGAAGCAAAAGTGAAATGCGTTTGCAGCAGCTTAAATCTTGTGTGTGACTGGCTGTTTTTCGTATGAAGGTGTGTGTGTGTGTGTATGTATGTATGTATGTATGTATTTGTGTGAGTACAGTGAAGCATAAGAAACCTGGCAACAATATCAATATGCGTCTCCTTTGCTGCGTTCGCTCCACAGAAAGCAACGCTGACACAGCGTCGACGTCCCCTCTAACCCCTTCCTGCTGTCAATTGTTTGCAGCGGAAGTTGATTTTCAGGCAAAGCGGAAGTGTTGAAGCGCTGGAAAAAGGCGGCAACGACGCTACCTACATACAAACATACACTTTGAATTTCATACATAGTATGTTCGTAGCATTTCATTTTTCTTTTTGTATTTTTTTGTTGCGACGCATAAATTTTCATCTAACTCTGACAAAAGCATCAGGCAAAAAGCGAACAAAGCCGACAAACGCGTGGCATATAGTATACATATGTACAAACGTACACATACGATTACGTTGTATATGTTCATATAGGTAGCAAACAAAGTTGCTCATGGGCAGGAGCATAAGAACAAGAGCAACAGCTCCAGACCAGAGCCAATTAAGTCTAATACGCTGCTGCTGTTACTACTGTTGCTGTTGGCGGCATTTAAGTATATTGCCTTTTTGTGTTCTTACCTTTAATTGCAGCGAGACAGCCGCTGGGCAGACTGCTGTATAGACGGCTATCGTTTGGCCAAAAAAAGCAGTCAACCAACAACAACAACAAAATATAAGAAATAAAGAACAATGTTCGATCCTGATTCGCTCAATCTCTGTGACTGCGATCGAGGTCAAAGCAGCAAGCAGCGCAGCATTATAAGCATTGAAAGCAGTGCAAGTTTTTTGTTACCTTGATATGTTATTTGACAATGCATCGGTAGATCTTTTCTATTCTTTAGTCATTGTTTGCGCATTATTTTGTATGCATTATGTTTGTTGTACATTTGAATGTTGCATACAGAAACAAAAGTATACACACTCTCAAAGAAAGAGCGATAGAGAAAGGCAGACGTTTCTATTTTGATTACGCAGACGGCCTTTAGAATGACGACTATTGACAATTGACGATTTGCGATTCGCTTGATTTTATTTGATGAGAAATAAGAAATGGAAAGCGGAAAACACGGACAACGTCAAGAGTCATTCAATCGGTCAGTAGACAGTGGGATTGTGGAAAACGTAAATCGCAAAATCACCCACAGCGCAAAATGCCGGTGCCGTTGACTTTATTTTTCATTTGAATCGAGTGTTAATGCTTTGCGGGGGGGGATTACGCGTAGGCGTTGTTGTATGTGATGGGAGAGAGGGTGGCAAGCAGTGCAGTACAGTGAACATGAAGGCAGCAGCCGCGTGCCGTTGCAGTTATTTATAGCTATTGATGCCGTTGCCTGTCTATCTGCAGCAGCAGCAGAGTTTACTTATTTCTTGTACGTGTTTTTCGTCGTCTACTTAAAACAAACACACTAAGAACAGCAAAAAAAAAAACAAAAATAATATCGCGGGGCTGACTGATAAGGAAGAAAACGCATAGAACGATCCAACGGCGAGGGCAAAGATCGCGACAAAACTGATCAATTCACGGACTAATCGACTGACTGACTATCTGACAGATTAAGGTAGTGTGGCAACATACATATACATATGTATGTATATTAAAAATATATGTACGAGACTAAATTTACCCAACGATTTTTGTATTGTAACTTCCACCTGTAGCTGATTATTATGATTCTTATTTGCTTGTTATAAATATATGTAGTATGCAGTAAAAGCAAAACTTAATATCGCACTTTTAATTCACGTTTAGAAAACATACACTTGAGTGCCGATGATATCCTTTTTGGCCCTTATTTCGTATATTGTATTCGGATCGCGAACAATCAAGTTTGTTGCTAATAATTCTTTTGTTTGCTTTTAAATTCCGCTGCACCAGTAAAACACACGTCCGTTCACGACGAAAGGTTCTCGCGTTTTGAGAGATTCAAACATAAACAGAGCAAACGATGCTGCAGAGGCAAACACACACACACATACACAAGTACCCAGCTGTCTGTGCCCATTGCCCCTAACAGGGCATGCGCTGAGAACAGCTGCTGTCATTCAACAGTCGATTGGATCCTGAACTGATATTTTGGAATTTCTTTTGATTCAATTTAATTAAATTATTTTTAAATTAAACATGATGCATATATTTTTTCGTAAGTAGTCTGTATTTAGAGACCAAATGCAGAAAATGAATTAGCGGAAATACATTATAGCGAAATAAATGTACATACAAAATTTACAACTTTAGCGTTGTTCTAAGAAGATAAATCAATTAAGTTAACACATATTAATAATCAAAACAAGTCAAGTTCAATAAAAGCATGTAAAATTAATTTAATTTTAGACAAATTCAACTCAAAAGTTTTCAATCATAGCTCATTTAAAAATTAAACGTTTTTCAAATCAATGTATCGATATGTAGATATATATGAAAAATATCGATATGTATATGAAGGCGATACATTTAATCAGAATTATACTAACGACGTTGCTGCGAAGTAGTTGGCTTCGGAGTGCTAATTTTGGAACATTTTTGAGAAAAAATTTTAAGCACTAAAATGACGCAAAAGTGTGAAACAACAAATTGCAACAAAGAGGCAACTCTTCAATGCCCCACTTGTCTTAAGTTGGGCATTAAGGGCTCCTTCTTCTGTTCGCAGCAATGCTTCAAAGGATACTGGAAAGAGCACAAAGTAATACATGCCTTAGCTGGTAAGTCAACATTTTCGTTCTATATTTACATGCATACACACACACTTACATAAATATTTGACTGAAAATGTGGAAACAACTTTTAAATTTAGCCGGTGGAGAGAAACCCGCTGTAAACGATGGTGCGTACAATCCCTGGCCGCATTACCGTTTCACAGGCCAACTGCGTCCGTTTCCACAGACACCCAAACGTACTGTGCCAGAGTCCATAATGCGTCCAGACTATGCCGACCACCCGGCTGGCAGATCGTTGTCGGAAGAAGCATTGCGGGGAACCACGATTAAGGTGCTCGATGATGATGAGATTGAGGCAATGCGTGTGGCTGGGCGGCTGGGCCGTGAATGTCTGGATGAGGGCGCCAAAGGCATTGAGGTCGGCGTTACAACTGATGAATTGGATCGCCTTGTGCATGAGGCAGCCATTGAGCGTGACTGTTACCCTTCACCCCTCAACTACTACAACTTCCCAAAGTCGTGCTGCACGAGCGTTAACGAGGTGATTTGCCACGGTATCCCGGATCAGCGACCCCTGGAGAATGGTGATATTTGTAACATCGATGTGACTGTCTATCATCGTGGCTTTCACGGTGACCTCAACGAGACGTTCTTTGTTGGCGAAGTATCTGAGAAACACAAGAAACTGGTGCGCATTACCTACGAATCGTTGGCAAAGGCCATTGAGTTGGTGCGTCCAGGCGTAAAGTACCGGGAGATTGGTAACGTTATCCAAAAGTATGTGGCTCCTCATGGCTTCAGCGTCGTTCGCAGCTATTGTGGACATGGTATTCATCGCGTTTTTCACACTGCCCCCAATGTACCACACTATGCCAGTAAGCCAAATGGATTAAATGGTAAATGTGAAATGTTAATAATAATTTTTATTTGTGGCCCACAGAGAATACAGCTGTTGGTGTAATGGCTGCCGGCCACACCTTTACAATCGAACCAATGATTTCAGAGGGACTGCAGAAGGCGGAATCTTGGCCAGATGACTGGACCGCTGTGACAGCCGATGGCCTTAGGTCGGCTCAATTTGAGCAAACTCTTCTGGTCACAAACAATGGTTGTGAGATTCTAACTAAGCGCCGTGAGAATAATGGTCAGCCATGGTTCATGGACAAAATGTAGTTTCAAGGTTTTTTTTGAATGAGCTTTAATATGTTTTTACCATAAAGTAGAAAGATCGTATTTCATAAATTTTTATATTTCTAATCCCCCCCCCCCACATACACAAACATATGTAGCTTTACTTCTCCAGCGGCGCATAATTTAGCAACTTTTCAATGAGATCCACGTGTCCCAGCAGCATACGGCGACAACAATAGCGCTTCAAGCCCAACGCGTCTAGAGCATCACTAAAAATTATTATAGTTTATCGGTATTAACGATTTCGTTGTTGTTGGGTTGAAAAAACAGCAAAACGGCAGCAATGCCGTGCGGCTTACCCTTCTGTGTATTCGGCTTGTAGCAAGCCCAAGTAGGATTCCCATTTGTTGCCAATCACCTTGCCGCACGTAAAGCATCGAATTGGTATGATCATTTTGGCTCCTAAATTTATTTGTGTATTATTTTAGCGATCTCGGTTGTTAACTGCTTGCACGTTTATTATGCTTCTTTATGCTAGCAGGACTGCTAACCTGTTTAAAGCGAATGAAAAAATATCGATAAGAATGAGCACACGTCTCAAGTACCGATATATCGCGGAGTCTCCCTTAAATAGTTGCGGTGTTCAACAGCTCGTTTCATCGTTTCAAGTTTCAAAGTTGAAACGTCTCGCAACAACAACATACATAGAAAATTTCTTGAAACGTTGAAACACCCCAGCCTATGTATACAAAAAGTGTTTCAAGTTTCAATAAAGTAAAGATGAGAAGAGCACGATATTTAGTCGATATTTGCTATCGATGTTCAGTACTTTTTAGTATATTTGGTGTATTTTTGTGCAAAAAAGTATGAACACATATGATTAATGGCCGCCAAATCTTAAAAGCATGTAATTGAGCAAATAATTCAAACAACGAGCTCTTCTCACCTTCAATATCCTCTATTTCTCTAATAACTTGCTTTGCTAAAGCATCGCATAGCATATCTTTAGCACTTTTAAATAGCATTTTTTATAAATAAAGTATAACCGCGGTAAACAGTAACAGTGACAAAAATTGAAGAATAAGAAATGTAAACAAACAACAGCTGACTGCACAAACTTGAAACGCATTGACACCCAAAATGCCGTTCACGAGTTAATCGTTTCAAGTTTGAAACATGAAACGATGAAACGGAGCTGTTGAACACCTTAAGTGTTATAAAGAGCGCGCTTTTTAAAAATATTTTAATACATTTATTAAGTAAACTATCGACTGATTGCTATATGTTTGCATTAACACATGAGTTTGTAAAATAAATATTTTTGAAGACCGTTTAAGACTACGTCATAACATACAACAAACAACTATTTACTGCTGACGTCAGTTTGCCCGCCAGATACTTCAACAGAAGTCGAAACGGGAAACAGATCCTTTGTGCCATTGCTACCATCCAGCACCGGAACATCCTCAAATGCGCCCTTCTTCAGATTATCTGATCGCTTCTGAAGACGCTGCTGCAAGTATTTTTATTGCGATAAAAATTGTAATAATATGTAGTTTGCATTAACGGCCTACCGTTTCGGACGTTTCCTCATCTGGTACAAAAATACGCAGTGGTGTATTGCTGCCAAGTTGCTGCTGTACCAGACGCTGATGCTCCTCAAAGGCAGCAGTAGCTGGATCTGCTGGATGATGTTGTGGCTGCTGCGTTTGCACCTGCTGCTGTTGTAACTGTTGCAATTGGATTTGTTGCTGCTGTTGCTGTTGCAGCAAGTGTTGCTCCTGGGCCTTTGCCTTCAATTCTTCCAAATGCAGTTCCTGCTGATATTGCAGCTGCTGATGTTGCAGTTCTTGTTGATATTCCTGTTGCTGCTGCTGTTCTTGTTGATATTGCTGCTGCGCCTGTGCATGAAGTGCCTCCAAATGGATCTGCTGCTGCTGCTGAAGTTGCTCTTGAAGATTCTGCTGCTGTTGCAGCTGGTGCTGCTGAAGTTGCTCCTGAAGATTCTGCTGCTGTTGCAGCTGCTGCTGCTGAAGTTGCTCCTGAAGATTCTGCTGCTGTTGCAGCTGCTGCTGCTGTTTTTGCAACTCCAATGCAGCATGTTCAGTTTCGAGCTGCTGCCTGCGGGCTTCTTCTTCGGCATAAGCCTGCAGTAGCTGCGACGAGTCGTGAGAGTTTCCATAATAGTTGGACACCACAAAGCCACCCTCAGGGGCTGATGATGCAACCGCTGCAACATTGGGCAAATGGAACGATGCTGTTTCAAAAACCGATGATTCCGATGGCTCTCCCAGTGCTGGAGCTGCAATTAGTGCTGCATATTGTGGGGCTGCATCCAGAACCGGATGGATCTGATGATGCGGATCCTTGGCAGCCTGCAGAATCTGTCCATTGCTAGCCACCTCCTGCGTAAGATCGGCATTCACATAGCCCGCCTCAATCACATGCTCTGTGCTTGGCTTAAACAGCTGCTGCTTGTGCTGATTGTAGAGCTGATTGGACTGGGTGACCAGGTAGGTGGGATTATAAATAGGTATGTGGGCAGCGGGTAGGGCGGCAGCTATGAAGGGCTGTCTAGTTTGCTGCTGCTGTGCAAACTGAATGGGATAGATTGGAACTGGAACTGTTTGGGCAGCAGCTTGAGCGCCCACAATTTGGACGAGGGGTTGGGCGGGTAAATGATTGCTCTGAACATCATTGGGCAGCGGCTTGTTGTTGCTGGGTGTATTGAAGCTCTCTGTGGCGATCTTGACCTTACTTGTTGGCAACGATGGATCGGGATCTGGGGCAAAGAATTTCTGCGAGCCCGAAATGGGATCGCGTATCGTTAGATCATTTGTCTCATCCTCATGTACGCTGTAATACGTGGATTTGGGACGTTGGGTGCTCTGTGGGACGGGACGGCGTGTGTGCTGTGGGGGCAGGTATGCGCTATCTAATCCTTCATCCAACTGATTGTCGTGCAATGCCAGATTTGGTGCAGGTACCGTGTAAATGGGTGCAAAGTGCTCGGTGTTTATATTGTTGTGTGTGTCCAGCTGTGTAAATGAGTGTAAAGCAAGTGTATCCAAAAATATAATGAACCAAAAATGTCTACGCTTTTTTATATATTTATGTATAAAGAAATAGTTGCTGATTTTATTAATTTAATTAAATTAGCTTTAGTTGAGTTGATATATATTTACACGTAGAAATTAATGCAATGGCAGATCAAAAATTTTCGTTTGTATTTGGATTTTGGATTTTCGTATTAAAATTATATACGAAAATAGTTAAATCAATACAATTCTATATAGGCAGATCTTAACTAAAAAATCAAATATGATGTTAAAAAAAAAGTAAAATCAATCTTGAAAAACTTTGATTTGAAAGTTTACAACTCAAACGTAAAATGAAAAATTAATGTCATACTTGGCTTGAATGTATTCATACTTAAATTGAATATGAATTGTAATTGGATCTACTATTTTTGTGAATGAAAATTATTATGTTGACGCTTTAAATCGAAATCAAAATTATCGGGCGCAACCGCTGCGGTATACTCTGCTTCCAATATAAAAATGGCGTACGGGAGTACGGGGCTGGCAAGGGTAAGCGTTTGAAAATACTTTGATGCACATCTTTTGAAGATGTCACCATCTATCTTCCTACCAAATGTTTTCACTCTAGCTCAGAAAATATAGAGGATATTTCCGATTTGTGGGGTGTCACCAACTATCTTTCAACCAAATTTGGTGACTCTAGCTTAAAAACTTTTTTATCGATATAATCGATTTTCCTGCAGTAGGAGTAGAAACTCAATCTTGACGCTGTATCCTTTATCTGCCCGGCCCATATACAATAATATTTGCAAGGCTTTAGGTTTCTAGCTTTTCGAGTGTCGATGTGTTTATCATTTAAAATGATGATAAAATGATTCATTTTCGCAAAAAAAATAAAGAAGAAAAATACTGTTTTACGTATTTCTGAAATAAATGAATGTTTCTAAAGGTTTTGATGTGGTTAGGTGACCTTAATTATTATGCACGTTTGATTTTGTGAGTGAATAAGCTTTTCTTACTTACCGGCAGGTTCTGTAGTTCACTGTAAGCAGCAGCAGTGGGTTTCTCATATTTAAAGGGCTTCTCGTAGCCAAATGTGGGCTTTGCATGCAGCTTTGAGTTATTTAGCTTTATCTTCAGAGGTTTTCGAATGCTAGCAGCATGCTTTAGATACACTGGAGCACTGAGCTTTAGCGGGCGGGATCCACGTAAGTTGTGCGGCAATCCACCTTGCAACAGGTGAGAATGGGCATGCAAATGGGGATGCGAATGTGAGTGGTGGGCGTGCAGATGGGCATGCCCATGTCCATGGGCTAGTGAATGTGAGTGGGATGCGAGATGCTGATGGGCGTGGCTATGTGAGCCGGGACGACCCTTTAAGACTAATGGAACCGGCTGATCGCTGCGTATCTGGACAACCAAGGTGCGCTGCTTGACAGGAGGAGATTGGCCCAATTGCTTAGCACTCTTGGGAGGCCAATTGTTGTTGCTGAAGATTAATGGACGCTTGTTGGCTGGAAGCTCACAGCTGACCAGGCCCAACACTAACGTAATGAGCATTAAAAGCTAAAGTGGTGAAAATGTCAAAAATAAATAAAAAATTAACACGTAAATTCATTAAATAAAAAATGCAATTAGTTTGCGTGTTATAAAACTTTCTAAGCTTTGCTGTCAAAAGGAGGGTTGGGGTAGGGCAAGCAGTGGCGTGTAATCAACCGACTGTTCGGAGAACCGACAAAAATGGCATTAATTTGTATAAACTGGCGGTTTTCTAAAATTTTATCACGTCGCCAGCGTCTGGCGTCTACACAAACCAAAAAGTTGCTTAAGCTATTTATGTACGTACATTCATGTACAACATATATATGTGCTGGATAGTACATACATACACACAATACATGCACGCATGTTATATGTGTTATCCATACTGTTTTCTTTCGACTCATTTAACGTGTGGGTCATGCAACAATGACGCAGAACGAAAGTGAAAATTCGGTATCGATATGGTTCTGTTGTGATCGCTTACTTTTTTATAGGCCCCTCAACCCCGGGAAGTTTACAATTCGTCAGTGTAATTGTACTAATTGTTACAACAACAAATTTCACTTGTCGGCGAGACGATGTCAATGACAATGTTTTACCGTTAGAGCGGTCAAGCAGTCAATCAGTGCACTGCTTGGCACAAGTGAAATTGATAGACAACAACAACAGCAACAAATACAGCCACTGTCCACTGTGGTTATTGATTACGTGCTTCGTTTGGTTAATAAAAATTACAGCTGTAATTGGAACCAAATTGCTGGCTTTGGATCTTATGAAGTGGTTGTTAAAGCTATGTGTATTAATACTGCCTTGTCGCCCATTTAAAATATGCATAATAATAGTTAACGTTCAATCTGTTCAGGCTGTGGTGCTGTGGTGAATGAACTTGCACTTTGATGAGAGCAGAAAGGAGGTAATAATAATAGTAGCTAGTTTAAGGAAAGTCAAAGTTTGCATGAAGCGGACAACGAACTTGAAAAAGAATATATGTTCACACATAGATGTGGCCACAATGTCTGCAAATTGAATTACACCAAATCATTCGAGGCCATAAACAATTACCCGTTGACCCAATTTGCAACGCCAATTTGGCTAAACCTGAATTGCAGCTCATCTTGCAAACCAAACGCATCTTGTCTTCTTTTTAAAGTTGTTTTAATTTTCAAGTCTTCCCGCCGCTACACTATGCTGCACATTGAGGCAAAGTCAATGCCAATGTCTGTGACTGTGACTGCGACTACTGTTAACTGTAATTGGTGCGCAAAACAAGCAAGCATTGTTGTGGATAAATTGTGTTGTTGTTGTTGTTGGCAGGGAAAACTTGGCGCATCAAGTGCTCTCATTGCAATTGCTGTTGCTATTTTGGTACCGTTACAATTGCAATCGCAAATGAAAGTACACACACAATTGCCCGCCAGTCGCAATTTAACAAGTATTCAAAACACGAGCTGCTATCTCAATTGCAATTCAATTGAAAAATTGAAAAGATGAATGGAGCGGCGTTTCATTGTCTTTGTTGATTGAAATTAAATAAAGGTGAATGTCGAGTTTGAAGCTAATTTGCACATATGCATGTTTACTTCATTTTACACTGTTTCCCAGCAAGCTTCCAATTTTGAACCATCCATCGATAATTATAGCCAATAAACTCAGCGTGTGAGATTTACTTACCTTCATATTTTTTGCGAGTTTGATGAAAAGAAGATTGCTGATGAGAGAAAGCTTTTCGCTAGAGTTGAGCGAGTTTCGCGATAAGACGTGCTAGTAAGTGTGTGCTTTAATTTATTCCAGCAGCAGGTAGATGAAGATCAAAATAGCAATTAGGTAGATAATCACATCAATTAACTTCATGTCCACGTGCGCCACGGCGCTTTCCTTTCAAAGAATACGAAATAACAAAAGTTTAACCGGAGCTATGCAACTCGATAAGTCTGCACCTGTTCAGGTCGCGTTTACAACTGAGCGCTGTTAACCAAGCCAACTTCGCAGATGGTCACTTTTGCCAGCCACTGGAAGTACACGTACCATCCATCCAACAAGTGCTCACTGGAAGTGAACAAAGCTACAAAGAAAGTAGTCGGCTTTTCTTTCGACAGCTTCGGCAGTTGGAATGAAAAAAATAAATAAAACTTGTTGAGCACGCGACCATAACATGAGATGCCGGCAAGTGCACTTGGCCGTCTTAATCTCTCGCACATACAGCTGAAACGAAAGTGTTTTGCCCAGTTCTTGGCCAGTGTTCATTCAGCCTGGGACGCAAAACAAAAGACTTGGGCAACGAACTTGTCTTGCTAATACTCGCTCTTCAATACCTTAAAAAGCAATGACAACCAGGCGCGCATGACCAACAAATGGTCGCGACTTGCATTTGGCGCCTCTTTGCCAGCGACAAGGAGGAGCACAAGCTTAAAGGTGTCATTGTGAAATGGCAGTTTGTACGAACAATAAAGTATGTATGTAAGTATGTATTCAGTATAGATGTGTGCTACCTACAGTGGCTTCCAATAGTTTTTTTTTTTTTTTTTATTATATTGCTAGAACTTATGTCAGATTGTAAGGTCGTAAATACTGAATTACCACTTATACTATAGAGAAAAAAAAACATTCTAAATCGCATAATTTACTCATTAATTTCAGAATTTATTGGCAATGATTTTCTATAAATAGTGATTTATTTTTTAGTTCTTCATCTTTCAATTATTTCAAAAGATTGCTTTTTATACTCCATACCGAAGGTAAAGAATATTAGTTTGTGCAAAGTCCGTCTGTATGAACGCAACTACACTAGTAAAGCTAGTGACTTGAAACTTTGCAAATATTTTTTTCTAGGGGCGGGACAGATAAAGTGTCATGAGTAGGCTTCAATGCCTTAGAGGGGGGGCTGGGAAATCAAATTTTGTATACACTATTACAACTCAATGACGAGGAATTATTACAACAACATCTGTGTTACAACATGTTTTGAAAAAAATATGTGCTTAATGGCAGGATTCAGTGTGTTGAGTCATGCAATCAATGCATCTGTGTTTTATGAAAAATGTCCACAGAGCTTCACCATTAACAAATAATTGCTTTTTGTGCAGGAGCTGGTTATAAGAGCTGTAGGCCTAGAAAGAATATAATAAATCTCTCAGGGCACAGTGAATGAATCTTCCACAACTTTTATTTAATGGAAAAGGAAAAATGGTTTGCGTTTGGCATATGAGAACTTATTCTGAAAATTTTTATTTTATATTAATTGGTAATTATAATCATAGTATGTATGAACAGGAAGTCTTTTTAAGTAAGTATTCTTTATAACTTTCGGTATGTAAGTATTTATAATTTCTGGTTTACTAGCTCTGCAGTTTTTTATTTTTTGTTCATTGAAATCATAACAATAATAAGTGTATAACAAAAACAAGTGTCACTTTTGGGCTTGCATTCTAATTATCCATGCTTATGCTTAAATGTATTTTTAAATTGATGTTTATAATATCTAATCAAAATGCATTTGGGCATAGGCATCTGAATATCTACATACGCGTTTAGTGTTGACACTGGTTATACAATACAAGTGATTAATAAGGGGCGGCATGAACAGTTTATGAAACTCGCTGATAATTGGGTTCGTTTTATGCGAGTCGTGACTGCAAATTTCTAAACCGAATTGGTCGATGGAATTTCTGGCGCTGGCCTGTCATATGTGGGTCAGTTTTTGGACAGTTCGATGTTGTTGTTGTCGCTGCCGTCATTCCAAATTTCACTTTTAATAAGGAAAAGCTATCGGCACAGGCCAATTTTTGAAATTTTGTATTCGTATTTTTATTTTTGAAATATTATTTTAACAAATTTTATTTATAACATTAACAACATAGTATTATTATAATTGTCGTTATTATTTTTAAACCATTTATTTAATTACATTTATCTGTTGTTTATACCTTTATTTTATTTATGTTATTATTTTATCCATAGGCGAATGTTTAAAATATGAATTTTAAGGTGTTTGGCTTGTTATTTAAAATTTCGTTTTCTTTTCAAAATGTTTTTTTGCTGCTTTAAACAAAACTAATCATGTGTTATGCAATTTCAGCCCTCGATTGTGTTTTTAATAAAGTTTATGTTTAAAGTTTATTTTCAACTTTTGTTAAAACTTCAGAATTTTACTTGTAAATATGTTTTAAAATTGTGAGTAAAAACTAAAAACTAAAAAATACAATTATAGTTATGTTGACTATTTGATGCTTTCGATTTTTTTTTTTATTATCTATACATTTTCGATGCACACGATACTTAAATAATTTGTATGCATGTGTAGACATATTTATATGCATGAGTATATGAACATATAAATACAGATATATGTATCTATATTATTGTGAATGTGCTGAAAAATAATATTACAATTTCCTTTTTGGGCATTTATAAATTTAATAACGTTTTTGGTTTTAAGTAGTCAATCATTAAAAAATAACATTTGCTTGTTGCTCAAACTTGTACAATTATCATTTGTGGTTTTTAGCTGCAAACGTTGATTCCTATACAAAGTATCTAACTACTGTAAAATTCTTAACTTTTACGGGCATGATAATCCTTTTTTTTACATTTTTTACTCACGAAATTTTCTACAAAACGTTGCAGTTGTGTTTAGCTGTATGGCGTTAAGTATTTCTAGGCGATATATTATTATTATTATTACTTTTTTGTGAACATTGTTACGCTGTAGAGAATTAAGAATTGGTGAATAAGAATTTTTTGTACTCAGATTACAAAAAATCTCGAACGTAGCTTTGCTCAATTTTTGTGAAATTTGCGATTTATATATTTAATAAGCTTTTTTGTGGATAGTACTCGTTTTGCATTTTGTATATCATTTGATTTTTATTTTTCATACTTTTTTTATAGCGTTAACATGATCTTATCAATTTTCACAACATCGAGAGTTCGTTTTGTTGTTGTTGTTGTCTTGTTATTAGGTTTCTATGATTTGATGGTCTATAACTGTGTGGTCGTGTCAGTGTGTGTGTGTGTGAGTATTTATATATCTAAAAAATTTAATCTATTTTATTCATTTAAAAATTATGTTTAACTTTTGGGTTTCTTCTATGCCTTTTTTTAAGGATTGCAAATGCGTTTTCCATTTCGTCTATATTTATTTTATATTTAAATACTAACAATAAATGAACTGGCTGCCATATTGGCATATTTCATGCGTGATTGTGTGTATTTTTGTTTTCGTTTTTAATGTTGTTGGTTTTTTTTTTATCATTTCGATTACGTATTAGACCATGCTTTCCAATTCTTTGGGGCCTAATTTTTTTTTTACTCTTCTAATCTACATGCATATTTTTATATTACTTTGAAGGCGCATACTAAATATTCACAATTTTGTATTTTTTTTTTTTTTTAATTTTGAGTTTTGGCTAAACTTAAGGCTATATTCATTTCATCCTAAAAAACACAATGAACCAAAACCGATCTTAATTTTTAGTTTTGTTTATAAACTTAATTACTTGTTATATTATTAAAAGCTCGAATTCGATTTACTGTTATTTTTTATAAGCTATGTATAAAATTGTAAATAAATTATAAGAAAATCATATAATGCTTGTATGCTCCTGTGCATTTCTTTATTAATTTGTATTTAAATGAATTACTTTAACATTTAATGTGATTCCTATACGCTTTGGCAGTGTTTATTATTTGAACAAATACATTTACCGAAAACTATATGAACAGAAAAATTAAAGCAAATATTTATACGACCTTTTTACAATATGCGAGTTACATTATAATAAGAAGCTTCTTTATATACATGCTATGTACAAAGAAAAAAAAAAACAGAGCATTTCATTAGCGGCTAAAGCGCAATCGTGTGAAAGATCAAAAGAAGGGAAAATGGGGACCTAAGACAAAGAAATTGCATCATTTATGTCTACATTCAGTTTTCTTTAATCCAAAAAATTTGTTAAGAAGACCACAGCTGCTGCTCGTAAGTGGCAATAGGCACGCACGTAAAAAGTGCATACATTATCATACATTACAATATATACTAAACTATATATACTTCTAGCTACATTTTGTCGACTGCTCACTATAGATAGTAACATCTATCTACATGTATGTTTATCTTCAGCTGCTTTCATACATCGATTAGTACCAGTATGTCGTGTATGTATGTATTGATAAAGAATGATCCCAATGCTCAACTTACATTTGAGTATTTACTTTATTTGAATGTTGTGTATGAGCTGCGGCAGCTTTAATGTGAAAATGGCCATGCATTGAATATTTGAAAATAACTAAGAGAATTAATTAAACAAATTAAGTGTTTGCTCGGTTTGAAAGTATTTAATGAATACTTTACTTAAACAGTGAATAAAGATCATATACTTTTGATGATGCCTTGGGTATGCAATAAGTATGTTTTGTTGAAACAACCGTTGATTTTAGTAATTTGTTTTTAATTTTTTATTTCTTATTTTTTTTTTTTTTGTCAGCCTGCGCTCTAAGATTTGTTATATAAAATTTCGAATTTACTATGGGTTAGCTTTTTTGCCATAGATACTTAAGATGTGTTGTTGATTGTTGATTTTTAATTCGTTTTTATTATATACCGCTAGGAATTTGTTGTGTTTCTGCTAACATTATAGCTAAGTTATTTTAATATGTTCATATAAATCGTTTTTGCGCATGCTCAGAAACATCTAAATGCAGTTTTTGAACTTGAATGCTGACACAACTTTTGGTTTCTGTCTTTTTTGTTGTTGTCGTTTTGCCTTCCATTTTCCACATACGAAAAATGTACGTGGCGGTCAAGCATTTATCGAATATGTATTTTTATTTTATTTTGTATCAAGTATTTTATTTTTGTTTTGTGTTAAGCTTGGGCATGTTTCACATAGTATGTATATGTAAGTTGAAGCATAGTTTTTGTTTTTATTACATATATTTAGAGAGAGCTGTTAGAGTATTTCATAGCTTTGCATATATATATATATATGTATGTTAAATGAATACGTATGTAAGCATTTGTATCTTTAGTACAGAAGCAGTGGAGCCCATAAGTTTTCACATTTTGTCTTTGCAAAAATAAGATTCATACGCTTCTTTTTCTCATGTTATTTTCAAGTTGTTATTTCCTTTATCAGTTAAGAGTTTAGAGTTGATTTGGGTTTCTTTGTTTAATGTGTAGCTTACCTCACTAATGGTTCCCAATTGCTTACGTCACACCATTAAGATGAATTTTCATTTCGAATTGTTCAATATTTTTGTAATGCAATGATAGCGCCATGAAGAAAACTTATAATAAAATTGAACAAATTATACAATTAGAGATTAAATGGTTACAATAATGATCCCGAAATAATGATACAAAAACAATGCTAATTGATACATACCCATGATGTTGTTTAATAACTAATGATTGTTGCTTCAAAACTAATCAAATAAAAATAGTTTACGGGTAGTTGCACAGAGAATTGGTTTATTTCAAAGTAATAAAAAATAAATTAAAAAGTATTACAATTTAAACTTAAGTTAAATAAAAAACATTAAGAAAAAATAGCAATCAAAAATATTGTGCTAATAGAATATTGGATATTTTGATAGATAGATAGATATGTATAGAATGGATACAAATTATAAATAATATGTAAATTTCAAGGTTCTAAAAGGCATACGGAATGGTGTGGGAAGCAATCAGCTGACAATTGAACGGTAGATATCAAAGAAGATGTTCTTTCTTTAATGTTTGTGGGCTTTATGTTTGTGGAGACATCTGACATTGACACCGTTGGTCTTTTGTGTTTGGTAGATGGGGCTGTCACTTGATTGTTTGACAGGATAGACAAAGTACTCTATACCGATATCTCTACAAACATAAAAATACAGAGTATCGCATTTATTGGCACAGATATAATAATTTTTAATTTACTTAAATTTGGATTTTGTCACATATTTTCTAGGCATAGTACATACTTATAGGTGATACCAAGTACAAAATGTCTCTGTGTTGTACCTACTTTCATATGTATATACCTATTGATTATTCCTACACATAAATACGCTTTTTATGCCAAATTTTAAACCAGATCTTATGCCAATATTTTTGCCATAAATGCGATGCTCTGTACACAATTAACTTCTCCATCGTTCAAATGTACGAATAAGGACCATCAGTTAAGGCGCTACACAGTAACAATCAAGAGTTATCATCCTTGTTGGAGCCGCCACCACCAACACCGGAGCCCTGTGTGTTTGGTTCCACGTCCACCGGCGGGTGCTCGTACTGCGGGCGGCTTATACTCTAGGCCGGGATCAAATTGCATTAAAACGAATACCTGTCGTATATGAAAGAGATTAGATTAATTTTAGATTTAACCAACCTTGAGTGGCAAACTCACCTGATCTGTTGGCAGTAATGAGAAGTCATCGGGTGGGTTAGTTATTACATAACGTTTGCTGCTCGCATCACAGCTAGAACTGGTATCCCTAAACCGATACAATCCTATGCACAACATTCCATAGGACTTCAGCGCGGCGACAAACAAGTCACCATACTTGCCGCATTCTCCAAACTGCGCCAACGGACCATCATACAACGAAATTTGTCCCACGCGACATCTAAAGTATTAATGGATTGAAAAAAACATAAAATGGATTTATAGGAGAAGTTTTCAAACAGCCTACAATCGAAATTTAATCGCCGAATTATTTTTTTGAAATTATTTTGATCTTGTTTCTTATTTCCAGAACACTGCAATTTGATTCCATCAAAAAACCATTTTAGAAAACCAATTTTCTTTATAACGAATGTTTTTCTTGTCCACTTGGGATGCATTGTATGGACTGTATTTTGGTTTTAGCGATCCGTAAATTTTTTTTGAAAGCATACTTATTTTTCGCTTACCTGTCACGGTTGCTTAGACTGTCCACCGTACTGTAACCACCCCTAAGGCCTGCACCCTCGGCGAGTATCAGTTCCAATTCGGGCGTGGCGCCACCAGTTATCAACGATCGTATCAGGGTTAAGGCATTTTGATTGAAATATGTCTGCAAATCAGGGGGCTTATGTAAAAAGTTAGGTCTTACAATCAATTTGCATGCACTCAGAAAAATACTTGCACCAAAATTAGAAATCCAATAGTAGTTAGTTGATTTTGGATATATTCTACAGGCTTAAACACGAAAATACTAAAAGTTAAATTAAATTAAATCGACGAATATATGCTCACACATAAGAAATATTATCATATTACATAATATTATTTTTGTCGAAAAAATAGATTTGTGTTTGAATTTCGACTCCCTTTTCATAATATGTATCATAATTAATTATTTCGCACAATACAACTAAGTTAGTAAGAAAATATTCTTTCAAATTTTATAAGCAATTTTTTTCTCAGTGCACTGCAGTGTGGAGTTTGAAACATGAGCTTTTACCGTAGACATCAGCGAGTCTAACACACTCACAGCGAACGCAGTGCCGCATGCAAACGGTTGCGTTAGATATAGTTCTGTATCTGGATCATCATCGTCGTCTTGATCGAGAAACTGCACGTTACTATCATTGACCAGTTCTTTAAACGACAACCAAACAAAAAAACAAAAAAAACACGTTCAAAAAGTGTTCATTTAGTAACACAACACCTCTTTTACGTTAGTAGGGCAGTGTACGTGGCTGATCATGGCACATTGAGTATTATTAGCCCCTTGTAACCCCAATCCCTGTCCCACTATCTGTGCTTGGTCAGCCTCACGTACACCACTTGAGGTAATGGTTTTTGGTTCGGTCGTTCATAAACTGGGCCAACCTAGTGCGATGCAGTTTACCTGTTATCATGGGCACATTTGCCCCATAAACTGAGCCACGACGCTGCAGAACAATTGGACTGCCAGCTGTCGCGCTCAGATTATCAAACTCCGGTCCGCGTTGGCTCAGCACACCAATTGTGTCGTCGAAGGTCATGGCCTTGATGTTGAGCGAGGCGAGAATAGCCTCCTTGTCGGCCAGTGTGGGATCATCGTTGCTAGGAACTTTTGCAGACAATATGCAGCACATATCACACAGATTGACATTGACCGCTCGCAGATCGGCACGACTCAGCGGCGACCCGTTGAGCACCGATATCTTGGGCAGATTCTGTAGCATCTTCCACTCGCGTCGTATGTAGTCGACGGAGCCTACAATTACCACATGCTTTAGCTCGTGGTAATGAAAATTGGATGCACGCAGCGGCATCACCAGATTACGCAGCCCAATCAGCGGTGAATCTGGATCGGCGAACAGACAAACGACCACATGACCATTAAGTACAGTCATTGCCGCCTGATTGCGATCCTGCAAACAAATCAAAAATGTGTTAAAAAGTTGATATTCTTCTTAGAATTAATTCTGGGATGCTACAAAAAACATCAAATCATATTACATACTTACATAGAAATACTATTTGTTTTCATTTTAAATGAATGATTGAAATGTTTTAAAATTCTATACTATTAATACTTTGAATATTTGCGATTAAATCCTATACAAAAATTAAATAATAAAATACATCCTAAAATTTATATGTATTTTTAGGTTATAAAACCAACTACGGCTCCACTTCAAAGTTTTCCAATCTAAGTTTGGTTTTATTTGAATTAAATTAATTTATTTATCATTTTGGGTAAGGAAATATTCTTCTATTCGCTATCACTTACCAATATGCAGTCTTCTAAGCTCTTCGCTGGACTCCAGTGAAACATGCCCGTTGAGTCATATTTCATTTCGGTCTTCTCGAAATCAAAATCTTTTGACTGATCGTCCGCGATGCCGGCGGGCAATGAAACGCCACCGTTTTGATTTTGTGTGCCTGTGCCGGAGCTGCGACTCGTTGGCCTGGAGGCAAGCGAAATTGTTAAATTGTATTAACTATCAAGCCTAGAATTATATTCTTGCAAATTTTGGGAATCTTTTATTTAATTTCGTTGCATATCATTTATTGTCAACCAATCAAAATAAACGCTACATCCAAATGCAAAGTGTTCTTGGTAACGCTACGAGTACGAGATTCGTTCAAAAAAATAATCATATGAATACTTATATATGAGTACTTGGAGCTTTTTAAATATTTAAAAAATGGGATGTTTGATACGATAGATAGCTAGAGAGATAAAGTATAATATTTATGTATGTTTGTATGAATATAGAGAGAAGAGGAAGAGCTTGTGCTAATAACAATAGTTGCGAGATTACGAAAGTACCAAAAAACACAAATGCCAATACGAATACGAATGCGAATTACGATACAATTATGAATATCAAATCAATGTTCAACTACACAAAACGATTTCAGTAAAAATAACCCGGCGATGACGGCAGACTTAGTTTAGGTCACATGCGGCCGCCCTCGGGTGTACTATTAAGTAAATAAAGTATTGTGGTAAGTGGTAATTGTTGAATCATGCACGAGGGACACGCCACATGCGACTGCTGCCCCACCGTCCCGAGTGGACATAGCACAACATAACACTAAAAAATTGTGCTCCCTGGTCGCAGAAAAAAATGATTTTTTAAAGAGAAGTGCAATTTATAAAAGAGTCTACAGAATGTTCTCACTCAATGCAACCCACTGATATCGGACACACGTTAAGCAAGAATTACCTGATTCTTCTTCAAAATATTACTTTTTGTATGCATTAAAATTAATGTTAATCGAATCGAACATATGTTTCGTTATTATTCAAGTTAACCTGTGCAGCTGATTGGACTTTGAAGGCTATGGTTTTAGACAGTTGCATTAAGCGAGGGCGACAGCAGTTCGATATAAGTAAGACACACAAAGAAAAATATCACAGCCAAGTCAACACTGGCAGACCTAACCATTCTTAACTCAGTAAACTTAAAAGAACCCATTGGGTGTTTCAATATTTGAATTGAGATTATTTGCTATTGATCTATCAAAACTCATTTAGGTATGCTAAAATATAAATATTTAAATACATACTATGTAGAAAAAAGTGAAATTTCAGACGAAAACATATTCGAAGGGGAGTTCATTTGCCTTTCGTTTTAAAAGTGCTTGGGTTATCACACCATTAAAATTTATTAATATCTGATCAACACAAATTTGATGATTTTATTTTTGTAGAAAAAGACCACATTGGTTTTGTGCAATGTCCGTCATGCTGTCTGTCCCTCTTTCAATCTGTCGGAATGATGGCGCGTTTCTTCGACACCCTTAAAGCTAGACACTTGAAACTTTGCAAATATCATGGACCATGTCTGTTTCTGAAAAAGTGTCAATATCGAAGCGCTACGCTTTCTTGGTGGCTAGCAAATCGATAAAATCAATGACTGAAAATTGAAAAAACCATATATTTTCTAAATCTACATTACAGATAGAATTTCCCAATTTGAAAAGAGAAGCCAGCTATTTGTGTTATAGAAAAAACTTAATCCACTTCCGCGCACCGCCCCTTACTTTTTGGAAGCGGAAACGAGCAATCTTGCACACTTTTTGAGCTACTTGTTGGAAGATAGCTGGGGGAATCCCCTAAAGATGTGCAAGCAGACTCCTCACCACCCGTTTCTTTACTGGTATCAGAGTATTCGCAAGTGGTTGCGTCCGACTGCAAAGTTTTCATTACTGTTCTTTTTAGTGGCTATGATGTGATGCACACGACAAAAACACACTCACACACATACAGAAACCATGAAATGATAAAGCAATTTAAATGCAGCAAAGATGATGTAACTGTTATTTACAATTAAGTACAAATACGATTACACGACACAAGTTATTCATTGCATTAAATTCAAATGTACAAGAGTATTAGTTACAGCTATATATGTATAGATTTAGTGGCACGCGTACACTGAGAATTTAAAATTTTACATAATGAAAGAGAAGTATAGATTGATATTTTAATAATTTTGATTGGCAAGATGACACAGTTGCATTTTATAAATTAAATTTACATACATGACTTTAAATGGTAAGGATTCATTGGTGCACAAACACGCTGACACACGCACACATACAAACATACACATTCGTATACAGATATGAATGAACACATAAATAAACGCACACAGACAGCAACGTGATAAAAAGTTACGCATACGCATTGTAAGAATTGTATTTGGTATTGATGTATGGAATAGCTTTCAATCAACCAATTAATTTGTGTGTTTTTAACAAAATGCGCATAGTTTGGAATAAGTATTTACGAATACTAAGTTATAGTAGTAGTAGTAGTAGTAGTAGTAATAGTATTAGTTCAAAACGCTTTAGGATTTTTTAGTAAATTTTTGATTTAAGTAAAATTTCTAGGAAATTATGGACGCATACATGAGCTTTTTAACTTCGTAAGCAAGTTGATAGCCCGCATAAGGGTTAGCATCATTTTCTGGTGGCCTGAAACAAAATGTTGTTTGTTTTTTATACATATAAACTGGTTAGAAAATTGTTGTTGTTTTTTGTTGTTGTTGTTTTATTTTGTTTGTTGTTGTTGTTATCGTGACATGTGTAAGTGAGACAATTTGTTAAGGTGTTAGAGGATTAAAATATATATATTCAAAGAGCATTTACATATGTACGAAGCGTGACCTATTTAAAGATCATCGAACTGAGTGTTATTTGTTAAGTGTTTAATATAAACAAAGGATAACAAGGTGATCAAACTTAAAGAGTATATTATGTATAACGATAGATTTTTTGTTTTGTTTGTTGAATAGTTAATATTTGCAAAGTAGGAAAAACCAAGAAATTATAGAACGCAGCTGCACAGCGAAGGCCTGAAGTGTCTGCCTGATAACCGAATAATTTTGCTCTATATATAAGTATAATATATATGTATTGTGGTATATACTATACAAGTACTTTGTTTGTTTTTTTTTTTATATACTTTGTAGTTGATGCCAAGAGTGCCCTTCTTTTGTGTTTAAGTAGTATTAGTGTAGTTGGTTCCGTGCTTTGTCGCTTCCCCCACTTGAGACAAAGCTCAAACAATGTTATAAATTGCCTTAAATCCGGCCACTCACCTATTGTACTGCGATGGCGATATGACCTGGCCCTCCACCTGCCGGCTCATGTTCACCGTGGGTTTTACCTTGTTAACCTGCTTGCCGGCAGCTGCAGCAGCTGCCGCAGCCACTGCCGTATTGCTCATGTGATGCATGCCACCTGTACCGTTGCCAGTACCATTCGGGCGCCTTACATTGCGATTGAGTACTGCAAGAGAAAGAAAATAAATAAATGTTTACATAATAACTTTATGTTATAGATCATATGTAAATTGTAGGGTAAGTATGTACTTCGGTGCAACTTACGATTTGTATCTTCTCTGTCACGTGTTATATCACCTGAAGCAGTTGAAATTGTTAAAATTTACAGTTAACATCAGTTGCACACAACAACAGCAAGTGTGAGATGTGAGAAAGATAGAAAGAAAGAAGGATAAAGCATATATATACATTTAATTAGTAAGACTATTTTCGTACTCTATTGATGTTGCTAGGCAAAGTGCTTAGGAAAATTTTGTTTTATTTTTTATACTCTGATACCAAAGGTAAAGAGTATATTGCTTTTTTACAATGTCCGTCAAGGGGTCTGTTCTTAACTATTTTAGAGCTAGCGACTTGAAACTTTGCAAATATCTGTGTCTATAGGCGGAACAGATATAGTGTCAAGATTTGGTTTTGACGTCTACTGGGTGGCTAGGAAATCGATAAAAATCGATAGCTGAACCGATAAATCAATAAATAGCCTCTCTGCTAGATTTTCTTAATTTGGTAAGAAGCTGGCTACTACCGTCCTCCAAAAAAGTGCTTCCAAAATATTGTTGCCACGCCCACCCATACTGCCTCCGTAGTTTTTATACTAGTATCAGAGTATACCGCAGTCGGTCGCGTCCGACTGCAAGTTTTTCAGTTGTTTTCTAGTTATTTATGCATTGGTCAAAGTTAATCAAGAAAGGTATTTTTGAGCCGAGTGTATGTAAGTAAGTTGTAAGTAATTAGTTACTTTTGCTTGAAGGTTGTTGTTTTTTTTTATATTTATTTTGTTGGAAAATTTGAAGCTGTGAGTTATATGTGTGGTCAAAAGAAATAAATGGTGTAAACAACAAGCAAATTTGTATGCAAAACGAAAACACAACACACACACACATATGTTTACAAGGAAAAGTATATAGTGAATAATGCGGTAAATAAGTAGACATCAATATCGAATTTAAACGACTGTTAGGAACAAGTTTTCGGTACAATAGAGTAAGCCGTTTTTTAGATAGTTATTATATATTGTGTACAAACATTTACATTTATGGAGAAACAATCGTCATTTTAACATTAGCAAATAACAATTCCTGTTCAAAAATTAACCACAAAAACAACAAATATTATGCACAACCAAAAAGGGAAAAGAAAACTTTATAGCTAAATTGTAAATTCAGTTCTTATTTTGCATTTTGTTTGGTATTAAATTGATCAATTATTTAATTGGGCAGCTCAGCGCTTTTGCATATTATGAGTGGACTACATAAGGCAAATAATGACATTAATAACTAAACACAATAAATGAGATTTGCGTGTTATAAAAATGAATTTGTGTGGGACACTCGCGTTCTGTTGTCAAAATAACCTTTCTCTTTAGTGTAGAGTTTGTCTTTGGCAGACTTATACGTAGTATATCATATCTAGGTAGGTTGGTTAGCACTATTGTGGTTTTTAAGATCTTAAACAAGCTGATATTGAGACATTACCCGATACAGATCCACGCACATGCACCCGCTTGGGTAGCTCTGGTGGCGTAAATGTGGGTGCAGGATGGTGTTCATCTGTAAGATATTTTTGGTATTGTTATCGCACAGCTAAGGTATATCAAATTGGTTTGTTTTCTTTTTTTTTTTTGTGTGTAAAAAGCCAAATTTTTATTTTTTAATGTTAAGCTTATAGTTTATTTTTTGCTGTTGGATACATTAAATTTGGTTTTTTTTTTTGGAATATTTTGTTTGTAGTACGAAATATAATTGTAAAAGTGGAGGTTTTACATTAAGCAAGTACGTAATTCTTCAAATCATATGCAAATTAAAAAGGCGAGTGTAATTTTGAAGGGTTCGAGTTTAACTAAATTAATTTGTACGAAAAAAAAAAAACATATTGTGTTTAACTAAAAGTCATACCAAAGTAACGAAAAGTGATCAAAATTATCGGAGGGGAATGATTCAAGGAACTTTTATTGGGGTTCTTTCTAAAATATGCATAGTATATACATTCTATAGTGCATTTGGAATCAAGGCCTTAGAGAACATGCAAATTAATTAATTAATATAAGTTTAAAAAAAGTGGCAATAAGTAAAGTTATGCAGATAAATCTACAACTAGAGTAAGCAGGAAAAGCAGGCGGGGGCATAGGCACATTGACATTGAAAAAGTGAATAATTACTTAAGATCTTTGGTATTTGTTTTCTACAATGAAAGCGTATTTGACAAGTATTTTACATTAACCCTTCTCCCATCAGTTCGTAACTTTATTTTATTAAACATTTTACTGATATGCACACGGAATCTAACACCCACTTTAAGAACGTTTGTAAAGTATATTCTACTACAGGGTATTTGAACTACATTATTCACTAACAGCTTATTTTATTCAACACTTTGCTTAACACACACTTTCTGTTTATTGGCAATTTAACTGCGCATCATATGGGATTGCTTAATGTTAGCTATTTATTTTCTGAAACTCGCTGCTTAAATGTTAATGTTGTGCATTTGGCGATTTGAAGGGCAGCTGGTGATCATAATCGATTTTGGGCAATACTTGTCACACAATTATAGTTTGGCTTTCTCTAAAAATATTTTTTAGCTTACACTATATATTTGTCTAGATTTATTTTATGATATTGTAAAACCGAAAAACTAGTTACAACACAAAAGACAATTCAAGAAGATTCAAGTACTAGTACAAAAAGAAAGAGCACACTAAAAATTGGAAATAAATAAAAAGAATTGTTTAGAACGTGCACTGGCACACTAAAGGAAATACATATTTAATTTAATTCATAAATTCTAAAAATGTGAATCCTAGTAAATGTTTATGATACGATACAATACGAATGCGGCTTTAAATTTATGTTCGAGTATATGATTACTTGATTTATTTTGACTTACTTGACAACGAGTATTCATCGTCTTCTACACACACACAGACATATAAATACATAGTACGAGTATTGTAGTAGTAGTAGTAGTAGTAGAAGTAGGTGGTACGAACGAGTACAGGTACGATTGGGGGAATATATAGAAGTATGATATGTTTTACATAAAAAAGAGCAAACCCCAGAATCAGAAATTTATGTATTTCGGTTTGTTTTTTGTAATGTTTTTTTTTTTTGTATTTTAAATAGTTTGTGTTCAACAGTTTGTATGGTTTACATTTATGATATGATAGATAAAGATAGATAAAGATGCAAATGCAAATTGTATTGTATTTACTTATACGAATACGAAATGCATATTGAAAAGAATCACAACATCTGAACCAAATTTGTATGTTACAGTCCCTTGAAACAACACAATAAATAAACGCATAGATGTATGTACATATGTATGTGTAAAATGATATGTACTGCTAAACATAAAGTTTATACAAAATACGTGTTAGGATATAAATATACGAAAATCTATCGAATTAATGGTAAAATGGTAACAAGATTTGAGTATGGAATACATACGAAAACACCTCTGATTAAATTTATTTTATTATACTTTATTTTTCAGAAATAAATGGGAATTTTTGTTTGTATCTATCGACTTTATACAACACACACGAACACACACTAAGTAAAGATATTAAATTGATTATGAAAAGTACACAATTACGAGAACGAGCGAGTAGAAACGGTTATAAGTGTCGTATTTTAATATAGTATATCTGTCTGTGAAATTTCCTTGTTGGGTGAAACAGTGTACTTTGTGCGTCTGTGTGTATTGAGTAAATGATGGGATAAGTTTCGTTAAGGAATCTTCTTTAAATGTCTTAAAACTCGGCTGATTTATAGCTGTTTGAGTTGCTGAGCCAAGGCAATCAATGTGAGTTAGTGAGCGTTTTTGGAAACAGAGGACTTTTTAATCTTGTTAGTATTTAAATGCTATAAGTTTGTTTGATTGATTTTATTTCAGTTTGTTCATCGTTGCTAAAATTTTGATTTCATTAGATTTTTTTTCGTATGCTTATAGAGTTAAAGAGTACAGTTAAGACATGAAGAAGATATATGTATGTATATAAAGAAAGATAGAGAGAGAGAGAGAGAGAGAGAGGAGAATAGGGAGAAAGTTATACGTACTTGCACGCCCAACCATTTGTACGGCTCGGACGCCTTTCCGGAAGGTGGCCACTGTTTTGTTTCATGAAAACAGAATTGTATAGGATTTGTGTGAATAGGTAAATGATGGTAAGGTAATGATAGTTGGTTTTCTTATTTCATTTTTAAATCAACAATTGAACTTATAATATAATTTATATATAATCAGAAATTATAGTTATTTTATATATTATCTAAATAAAAACAAAAGAAATAATCATTAAAAAATATATATAAAATCAAATCACACACCACACTTTGTACTTGAACTTTCATTTGATATATAGTATACATATTTATGGTATGCAATTTATGATTGTAAGTATGCATAAAATATCAGCTAGTTATGATATTATTTTGATATGAGATAATGCTCGCGACGAAGTAGAATCAAACCATATATCGTTGTAAACTAATGGAAATCTATTTTTTTAATGTTATATTTATACTGAGAATACGATAGAGCGAACAATAGAGCGACAGAAGAACAACAAAAAAAAAACTTTTATTACACTGCTTAAATTGTAATCATCTCTCCAAACTAAATTGTTCGACTTGTCACAACCCCCCAACTAAACATTCACTGTCTTTCATAATTTTATTTGACCTGTTCATTGTCCAGTTGAGTTAAGCATGGCGAGAGGCAGTTTACGGCAGAGACGTATGCAGGAACTCGCTTTTAGCAGCAGGGTTCTTTCTAGCATAAGTAAAACAAGTAGTACACTGACATACATATAGCATTTACATACATACGTAGTTTTGGAAAAAGGTTTCTAGGATACTTATTAATTTTGGCATTTATGATCAATTTATTCCAATTCTGCAAGCATGTTTTTAAAATTTTGTTTTAAAGTTTTGTTTTTAGTTTTATTATACTCATAGAATTCGCTTGTTAGGAATTTGATTGCTGATAAGAAATCGGTAAGCCGAGTCCAATGTGCACTCCTTAAAACCAAGTACAGGTCTCCCTCGTATAACACGGTACTTTTACAACGCGTTTTCGATATAGAGCGATTTAAAAAAATTTGTTTCATTACACCGCAAAATTTCGACTTGTAGGAAATTTCTTCTGCCCAAGGCGCTCACTATTTCAACGAAATATGATGTTCGTAGACAGTCAGTGACACAGACTACCGAAAGCACATTAATGATTTTGGTAGTGGTAAAATATAATATGTATATGTATAACGCGAATCACATGAAGTGGAATTTTTCTGGAACGCTAAACGAAGGAGACATGTAATGTTAAATTATTGTTGTCACAACGACAATATAAATCAATTAGAAACATATCAAAACACGGTTTTAAAAAGTGCATTAAAAGACGGTTAGGTATGCAGTAAAACATTTTAGCAGCAACAAATAAATTATTTTGGCGCTGTATAATATACAAATTAGGTACCAAAACTTGCAATTATTGTTAGGATTTGATTTGTTTTTTTAATATTTTGTTCTAGTTTTATTTCGTACCCTCCATTGTATTCATCACTGATGTGATACCTTGGTTGACCATCCCCGTCTGCATCATTATCATGCCCACATCTGTAAGACGGTTAGGGTTTTCATAGTATTTGTATATATGTACATGTAAGAGGACCACACACAAACTGAACAGATTTACTGTGATCCAGACTTAACGCTAGGCATATTTAAAAAATTGGCTATAGTATTTGTTGTGTGCATTCTATCCCAGTTAAGAGCGTATTTTTGCAATTCATTATTTGATGTAAGCCAGCCGCAGGCAACACATAAAATTGGAAACTTACTAACTACTGGAGAACATTGCAGCTATGGATACATAATATATGCATATCCAGTTATTTATAAGTATGCTAAATAGAAACCAAGTACATAAACAATATTTGTCAGTTACTCGACTTATGTAAATGATGGAGAAACGCTCATTATGGATATGCTTAAGTAGCTGTAGTATCCAGTAAGTGTGAGAAATAACCTGCATCAAAATTATTTACATAGTGTTTTTTTTTTTTAGTAAGTTAGGCAGGAAATCTACTCTTAAATAACACTTATTTACAGTTATTATACACTATAGTTTATTTATATATACATATACATATATAAATATATATATATATATACATATATGTATATGGGGAATTATTTTGTAAGTTGGGTAAGGTGCCACGCCAAGAAGATAACGAACTTAAAACTGAACATAAATACACATTTATAGGCTTCAACTGGTGGTAGAAATCGACGCAGCATTTAAATAACTTATTGCTACTACGAGTACATAGTAAGAAAGAATTGTAGTATGTATAGTTGAAGTTGGGTAAGTTTCATTAGTAACAGATTTATAAATTAGAGCTGCAAAAGGTGAGTCAAAAATATTTAACAAAAATATAGAGCTTATAATACTATGTTCGAATCGTGATAGTTGTAGTGTGATAGAAATTTGAATTGTTTTTTTTTGTGCTCATTTCCATGCACTTCTTGAAAGTAGTATATACTTTATCGGTTTCCTTTTCATTACAACATATAACGTATATTAAAAATGTATATATTGGAGCGAGAGAGTAATTAAAGATAGGAAGGGAGCGAAAGGCGTAGCGAGACAGAGTTTTGAAAATGTGCACTTTGAAATTTGTATAAAAAAATATGCTTTGACAAGTTCTTGAGAAAGTTAAATGCACTTAAATTTTATTAAAACAAAACATACAAGATGCATGTGAATATTTTTCCATGCACAAAATTAATATATTCAAATCGTGTCAAAAATATTTTTACTGCTCACAGAATTGACACTCAAAAGCGGACCACAAATAGCATGAAGCTTTTTGATTTAAAAAACAAAAACGAAAGAGGAAACTATTTTTTCGGCTTTGCCAAAAAATAAGAAACAAACTTATAATAGTATGTAGTCACAAATCAGATATATTAAATTGTTACGATATATTTATTCTGTGGTAGTACTTGTTGGTAATAGTTATTTAATCCAAAAAACAGGGGTTGCAGATTGCACAAACATATTTACAGTTCAAGGGTACGTTATGTAAAGCCATCAGAGAACGTATTTACTTGTATGTATGTAATTCATATGTAATAATGTAAAGTTTATGTATAAATGTATGTGTATCCGATGTTAGTAAATATTTTGGTGGATTATATACGAGAAGAGGCGCATATCATATAATTATAAAAAGTGACCAAAAATTAACTGCACATATTCAAAGATACGGGACGGGACGGTTGTTCAAAAACAAAAAAAAAACAAATGCATTAAGTATGTATTTGTGAGTAAGTTGCTTGGAAAGGATCGAATCATGGCTGCGCACTCATTAAAAGTGCTAACTAACTGCACAGTTTATCTATTTAAACAATAAACTGGGCTTAAAAATAATTAAAAGAAAAATATGAAATTCATTTTAGTGTACCCGAAATAGGTGAAGTGCGCAGAATGTGTAAAAAGGTTCTTAAGAAGAATTGAGGGTTCAAAAGGAAAGATGGAAAAAATATCGGTCAAACATATGAAGTTGAGTTACAGTTCTTGTATTTGTTGTATTTAACGTACAAACAAACAAAACAAATTTCGATTTTGCATTGGGGACAGTGGGGTGGATCAGTGGGCAATTCAGTCGTTTGTTGTATTGTAGAATGTTATAAATGTGTGTTTATTGTTTTTGGGTTAAAACGTTGAGTGTTGAACAATTTAGATTTACCTAAGTCATCAAATTTGCTCCTGGGCTGAACAGTCACTGTGGGACAAAGTTATGACATTTATTTGTATTATTATGTATTAAACTTAATTCAAAATCTTTTGCGATCAGGTCATATGATTACATACATATATATTTTTGTCATACATATACATACATACATATCCAAATACACGCATACACTTTAATAGTATGTATGTATGTACATGCACGGTTAGGTTGCAAAAGCGCGACGAGAATTAATTTTCATTATTGATCGATTGTTAATGTATATATATTTTTTAAAAGACATATTAGGGGCCAGAAACACGACAGTTTACTTAAATAGTATGTTTTGTGGGAATTGTATAAAAAAATTTGGGTTATTTTAAGGCAAAGATTATATATAAATAAGTTTGTGTAACATAACGTATTTCATATGGTCTTAGAAATTATTTTCGTATATAGAGATTATAACTGTTGCGCCTTTAAGGGCGCTGCTTAATCTATCAATAGCTTAAATTCTTAAAAAAAAACTTAAGAATATTTGATTCCTGTACTTATTATTAATTTTCTAACTTTTACTGTTCACCCAACAGCTCTCGATAAAAAATAATGTAAACAAATTAAATAGAAGAAGTAAATCGAAAACAGAAAATGAAACCCAAATACATACATAGACATAAATACTGTCTTATCAAATCAATAAATTGGTACAAAAGTTTGCTTACAGTTTTTGCATTTGCATTTCTTGATGAGCGTCTCATCCTTAATGTCCTCATGGCAGGCCTTGCAGTAAAACCAAGCACTAAAAAAAAAGTAAATTATGCTTAATTTTGGACAAGACGTATGTTTTTAAAGATTGTTGTGTGATTTACCGCTTGACCTCATCAGCGCTTTGTGCTATGAAGAAACCCTGCGTATTTGCCTGTATTTTGGCGCCACGCGGATTTATAGAAATTTTGCTATCGACACCCTCTTCAGCGCCTTTAATTTCGATTGCAAGCAGCAGCAACTTCAACTTTGAGAAGCACAGTCTAAACGCAGAGTGAAAAGTTTTGTATGGTTAGCTTTTGGCATTAGCATACAAACTATGCAATAAACTTAGCTAAACATATTTTTGAATATTGCTACACTACAAGTGTAGCTAAACCTTACTGAAAATTGTACATGCGTGTTGTGTATGTGCGTTAAAAGCGTACACTGTAAACAAAAACTTGCATTTTATACTTAGTTATTGAAAGCTAACGAAATCACATGCTACACAAAATGCATACAAAAAATGAAAGGAAAAATAGGTTCAAGAAAACAATGCGGCTAAATTGTTAATGATGTTAAAGTGTTTACACTCAAAAGTCCAGCCTGTGGGTTGAAGGTGGGTGAGGCTTGAATGGTGTCACAAAAAACGATACATTATGCACATGCACTTATGGGAATGGCCAAAGGTTATCAACAAGCTATCTTCTTGAGTTCTACGCATTATTTCTCATACATATGCACTCGTGGTGGTTTTTGGTAGAATAATTAGTATGTTTGTATTATGTATATTATGCGATATGCTGTTATGTTATCAGTATAAGTACTCGGGCTTGAGCTGGGACGTATCGGAGCGGAGCGGAGAGTTGGTAGCAAGCGAGCGGTGTCTAGATAAGTAGTATATTCTAAACTTTGTTTGTACTTTGTGGCTGGTTACTATTTTTATATGCGAACGGATGCAATGCGATTATTAATCCAAAAACCAAATAATACATAAAAATGTTAAATGTTAAATATACAAGAGGAAGAGATCAATGTTTGCTGCTAGAGTTCTTTTCACTTGTATATGGAACTTTATATATGAAACTAGGTAAGTAAAGAAAGAAGTAAGAGTGGGTAAGTAGAGAATAGTAAGTAGTTATTGGGGACAAAAGTAGTTTGTTACAATTAAGTAGTTTAAGTAGTATGAAGAAGGAATAAATCAAACGAAACAGAATTCAATTGAAAAAATTATAGAAAAGAAAGTGTTTAAATCGAACATATTGTACAAGGCAAAAGTATTTTTTATACAGTTCTTTCTTTAAAATAATTATTTTTATAATTTTTTTGGTATATTTTTTTTATTTTGTAAAAAATTGTTCACTATTTCTCATTTTGGAGTCTTACTCGCTGGCTTGTGGGAATGTCATGCCGGTAAATGAAGGTGATAGAGTTTCGGTGTACATCTCACACCCTGTACCTTGAAGATAATCATTTTGCCAGGCCTGTGTGTCTGGTGACTGAAAGTTAGAAAATGGTTTTGTTGTGGTTTGGATTTAGTAAGTTCGCTAATGTAACTTAGTGGCGATTGTTTGTTGTTGTTTGTTTTTTGTTCATGTTCTTTTGTTGTTATTGTAGTTGCTTGACTCTGTGTATACTGAAGAGTTGAGAGTGAAACTTGAAATTTAATCATGGGCACTTTTGATCAGGCTCAGGGCTCGTACATATGTATATTTAATTATCTGTGGCTTTTGCTTGGGCGTGCGCATTCCTCAGCACTGGACATTTTGGGCACTTAGAGGCACTACATAAAAACGGGTATTCTTTTTTTCCTTTTTAGCATTCATATGTACAAACGAGCACACTTACATCAGATTACTTAGCAATATGTGTTAGTCCTTCTCTGTCTGTGTGTCAGTGTATGTGTGTGTTTTTATTTGTGCAGGGTTGCATTTGTGGGTCAGGCTTTCATTTCGTATTGTAAACTGTAGCTGTGGCTACTTCACATTATTTCGACACAACCTTGTACGCTTTCTAGCAAATTAAACGGCAGTTTACTACATTAATGTTTTTGGAGGTTAAGCATCGAGCACTTCTTAGATCATTACGAACAACGTGAGGCTTTTAGAGAGTTCCAACCAAAATCGAAAAATAATTTTATGTTAAATCAGCAAAATTCAAACAAAAGTCAAAATGATAAGAAACAATATTATAAACACATTATCAACTTAAATGCACGCTGCATAGTCTAGCTCTGAATCTCAAAGAGCACAGCACACAAAGATACCATACAATTAGCGTTATACAATGCTCCCGATTTCTTACAGTGTACTTGTGTTTATGTGTGTATTTTGCATGTGTGTGTGTTGTGTGGCTTTTCCTAGAAATGCAGAGTTAATAGAGCGTTCTGGCTGCAAACTTAGTTGTAATGAAAACAATATATTCTGCAAGAATTCTTTTTTTTATAATTGCAAACACTGAAGGCATTTTAAACATTAAGAACATTAAGTACACAAAGAATTAGCATAAAACACCGACTAATTTTTCACAGTGTACTTAAGATGTGTAGTAGTTAGTATGTAAGTGTGTGTTTCAAATTTCTGTTGAATTAAATCAAAATATTACACCATAGGCAGGCAATTTATTTGAATAGATATATGTATATGTACTATCTCCAGATATTGACACCAATGTTAAGGTATCTGGAGAAGAGAATTGTTAAATTCTTTTAAAAATCAAAGACAAAAAGTAAAAACATTTACAACATCAATTAGAGCTGATCAAGAAAAAAAGATCGAACAAAATTTGTAAGTGTGTGTGTGTGTTTGTGTGTGTATGTTGTGTTTGTTTTTTTTTACGATATTTTGTCAACGCTGTACGATTAATATAGTACATAGTTGAATAGTAAGGTATTTTAATAGTAGTAGATACGATACGATACGATATGTTTTTAAAGCATATACATAGAAAATATTAGACTGCCCGCTGCGCAACTTACTCAGTGGCCTGAGCAAATGGTATTCCAATAAATGTGGGACTCAATGTCTCTGTGTACATTTCCATGCCCGTGCCGCGCAGGTAATCATTAGTCCACGATTGCATTTCTGGCGACTATGGGGTTAAAGACGTACATACATAATATAGATTTATGGTTGATATAGGTTAACTTGACTTGGGAAAGCCCCACATCATCATCATCATCACATCTCATCATTATCTTCATCTTCATCCCTTCTTTTTCGCATAGCAATTGTCATCAAAAGCTTATATTTATTATTCGCTGCTCTCTGAATATTAATACATAGTATGTCCCCAGTTGTGTGCTTGTGTCTGGTATACTGTCAGAAGTAGCCATCGTGTTTGATCACCGTTGGCAACACTTACCGTTTTAAAAGAACGCATCGCGAACAAATTGGCCATCATTGTCGAAAATCCAGGCGCCAAACAGCTCTGTGCTATAAAGCCCAGTTTCAGTTCAGCCAGGCAAATGACATCATCGCCTTGTTTCCAGTCCCACGATGGTATATTCAGCAAGTACGCCTATGAAATATCGAATACAAAAGTTAAATTTCAATCATTTACAATATATTTATCAATGTTTGTGTTTTTTAAACGTAGTATCATACCTTGTTGTGGTACTGCATCAGCTGTATGATGACACGAATATCATCGCTGTAGTTCTTAATTGAGATAACTCTCATTATGTTGGCAGCATCTTCTGCGTCGGGATCTTGGCAATATTTGTTAGCTAGCACCAGGCAGGCATCGGCTTCGTGCACCTTTATTTATTTTTATTTTGTTTTTTGGTAGAATAATATTGATAAGTTAACGAACAAATCAAAAATTATGATTAATATTTATTATTGTTAGTCATTTGCCTATGTCTTTGTTATTGCTAACCATATAGCTAGCTACTAAAGTTTTGTGGTTGTTTGTAACTTTTGTTATGTAGAACTGTTCAAAGTGGGTGATATTTTGTTAAGTACTTTGTATGTAGTTTCTGTGAGGTGTTGTTGAGTGATTGTGATCTCTTCACAAATGTATTTTTACAGACTTGTCGTATTATTATTATTTTTTTAGTTAAAGTTAGTAAGCGGTTTACACGTACATTGACTGAACAACTAAGTATAGTACAAGTAGTTGAAAATGTCACAAGTGAAGTGTTTATTTTTGTATATGATTTTTGAGACAGGACTTCAGATGCCCTGTCTTTTCTTGCATACACATTAAGTACATTGGCTTCGATAAGCTTTGGCAACGCCGGCGATAGGGAGACAGTAAGCGGTTGTTTAATTTGTGGGTGTTTTGTTGTTTACTGGATTTTAGTCCATTTTTTTCGGGTTCCAGTTAAAAGGTGACAACAACAATAGTAACAACTCAAAAAGCAAACGCTCAGTGCATTGGGTGGACGAATAGAGGTAATTAAAAAAAAAACTGGTGTCGTTAGAGGGTGTTTGGAATTAAAATATAAGTTCAAAGCAATTATACAAACTTAAAATGCAAACTCAAGTGGGCATAACATAATGGATTATTTTAATATAATGTTATTTACAATATTAGCTACAAGCTGTTTATAAATGCCGACAGTAACATGCAGTATAGCTTAGGGAGCGTACCCAAGCTAAGTGACCCATATTTTGCAAATTTTTTCTTGGTGACCAAAAAAAAAACGTAATTTGGAGTTTTGAAGTGCCAAATGCTCCGCGCCATATTTGAATGTAGCTCAAAATAGGCGAAGTTTCGCTATAGGATATTAACTACGTGATAGATACCAAACAAAGCCTTCCCTCCGTTTTTGTGACTAAGCGTGGTATTTTTAAAATGGTCACGTAGTTTGGGAACGTTCCCTAACATGCAGCATGCAATATCCAGTAAGAAAATAGAAAAATGAAAATATAAAAGAGACAGCAGAACGTTTGGTGCCGAAGCTGAATACTTGTTAGATTACTTGGTTTTGTTGGCATACTCATAGAAATTAATTAAAATCGATGAAACAAATGCGAAAACAGACGATGTCGACTGAACAATTTCTAGCATACGTATATGAATATAGCTATACATATAAACTGTAGAGTATCTACACTCTAGAAAAAGTTTTTAATTTACTTTGCTTAACTATTAAATACTATTTGCAGATTTGTTTCAAGACGAAAGTTCGATATATATTTTTTAATTAGTTACCTTTCCAAATATTTAAGTTAAGGTCAATAAATTTTCCTTCATACAATTTTTATGGTCGTTTACCAACCCCGTTCAGACCCGGCTACTGAACCTTGACACCTAGTCTCTACACTTGTTCACATAATATTCGTTCACCTCAGCGTTAAACCATTTATCCGTTTAAACTGCTTCAAACTGCTTGAAGACTGTCATAAGTCAAATCAACGATTTAGCAGACATGTAAAGCATAACGTTATGTATATTTGTGCATCATTAACTCAAAATTGGCGTTTTTTGACTTACAACAGTCTCCGAGTAAATGAGCGATATGTTCAATTATGAAAAAAGTGAATCCGAAAGCAAATATATTAAGAATTACCGAATTAAAAAAAAATTACTTTTGCTTCTTCATTTTAAACCTAATTAGTTCCCCAAACATTAGAATAGTTTTCATTAGTATGGTATATTTGTATACTTATTAAAGAATTCGATAATTGATTTTAAATAAATTTATTATAGTAGTCTTAGCAATTAGATAACATTTAAATAATAATATTTAAAATTATACTATTTGCATTATATGCAAAGCCGGAATTAATGATTTTATTTATTAATTGTAAATATACTAAGCAGTATGGTGATTTAATTGTTTTTAGTTCAGGTTTATACTTAGCACATATATTAATACATATAAATAAGTTAAAAGTAACAATAACATGTTAAAAACCGCTGAAAATTATGCCGCTTAAGCTAATCATGAATCACGATAAATATTTGCATACACAAAAACGTCAACAATTTACAGTGTTATAGTGTTTCTTTGATGCTCTGTAAGATTTATTGAAAGTGTGAGTTTATTTTTTTGCTTTTTGAGGGGGGATTTTTTTATTAGTTTAAAAGATTACACGAATGTGGGTAGTCTTATGCTGCAGCTGCTAACGAATTGCATTTGACCAACTGATACATATGTAGATACAAATGAAATATGTTGCTCCATTGATGTACGCAAAACTAAAGCCAGCAGAGAGTATGCGACAATGAACAGTGAACACATTCATAGCTATAACTTTTAAATACATACATTTATAAACATTGCATAAATACATATTTGATACATGGTATTTAAAACAATTACTATATATTAAATATATATAATAATATATATATACATATAGGTAGTAAGTACATTTGTATGAGCGTTCGTTATGGTAAGTATGTTAGTCTGAGTTGGGTTAAGTATTTAGTTGAAGTTGAGCAAACACGCACAAAATAAAACGGCATCGGAATACTCAAAATAATGATGATAAATAAACCAACATAGAGAAACGTTAAAAATGAAAAATTGTTTTACCTTAACCCTTTGCAGATCAATCGGATTCATAATGGTTCCTTGGAAGAACTCCACGGTGGTAAAATGACGTTTGAACAAACCCTCAAGTTCCAAATCGGGTGGTTTACTTTTGAATTTTTCAGATAAATCATTTTTTTTTTTTTTGTAATTATTTTTTTGGAAAAATAATACAAAGTTTTTAGAGTAGTATTGTGTTAGTTAAATGTTCCAATGCACACAGTTTTATGATGAATGGGTTGTATTCAAACCATAAGATTTCAATGTGTTAATTGAGAACACAATTAAAACACGTATTTTTTATAATAATAGTGCAGTTGGAGTGTGCAAATGAAAAGAGAAAGATAAATAATGCCAAAATTATAGTGCCTGGTCAAATAAAATGTGCGAACGGCAACATAGTCTATGTATTTTGCACAAATTTCTAACTGAATGAAAGTAATCTAAAATAAGTATGTAGAAACAAATATGTAATATATATTGTATTTAAGAAATGTTTATACCCAATCTAGTCGATGGATTTACCTTAAAAACGTCTGATCTATGATATATTCTTAACTACTACAATATGTAAGCTTGCGTAAATAACTAATAAAATACATATTCTGGTGTACAAATGAAGTACAAACATTTCGATCTTTAGTTTTTACTCAGTTATTGAAAGCTTAAATCTATTTGCTGTCATTTATCATAAATGTATGCTGTTTTTTAATTTTTTACGCACATTTGTCAATACATACATATATAATAATGTATAGAAATTTATATGTTACAAAGGTATTCGACAATCCATGAAGTTTTAATTATATAAAGCATATTGTGCTGCGGCTTAAAATATATATGAACACATATATATATATGTATATATATATATTTATATATATATATATATAAAGTTAAAGTCGTATACTATGCAAAAATTAAGTATGTATGTTAATTTAACTTCATCTATGTTATTAAGTAATGAATAAATAATAGAATATAAAATTTAAACTTGAATAAAATTTCAGCTAAGAGGACATTCCATTGAGCAGTTTATTAGTAATTACTTAAAGCCAACGTGAACAAATTGAAAACATTACTAAATATCTATTGAAGTTATTGAAAATAGTTAAATTAAGTGTTTTACATAAAACAATTGTAAAAGTATTCGTTATAAATTTTGAAAAATATTTAAAAAAAATTAATTATAAAATAAATTAAAGCTATATTGGCCATGGCAGAAACTGTATAAAACAGCATCCTTAAGTGGCAGGTATCTTGCAGACTACTTAGTATTTGTATTCTTTGGAAATGTGTTGCAAGTATCTGACACGTGTGCAGCTTATTCAAATAAATATGATAGATATTTAAAGTTTGCAAATTACCAAATTCATATTATAAAAATTTAAAAGTGAGTACGAGCAAAGTTAAGCGAAGTTAAGGGGGTGGCTGTGATCTGGCATTGTAGCCGATCGAACTAATGGACTTGAGATTGGCACTTTAAGAGTGAAATGCTATTTTTGCATATTGCTGTCAGCTGATCGCTGCTAACTAGTTGTAGGCATGTTGTTGTACATAGGTGTATTGTACTTGTGCAAAGCACATTCACAATGTGACGCGATTTTGAGGTTAAGCATATTTTAGCTCTGCCTCATCTGTCGAAACTTTAATCGACCAGTTATTTCAGTATCTTTGTGTAAGCTTATGCTGTTTCTTGTATGTAGTTCTGTATGTATGTATGTTGGTATGTATTTGCGTGTAGATGTATCTGTGTGTCTCTCTAAACATGTTCAAGTTTGTTTCCTTGTGTATTTGTGTACCTTGACTCGTTCCAGATCGACTGCGTTCATCATAGTGCCCTGAAAAAACGCCACTGTTGTATAGTGACGCTTCAGCAGTCCCTCGAGCTCCAGGTCAGGCTCTTTGCTATTTTTTTTACATATTACGTTTTATTATAGTATATATAGTTGAGTTTAATAGTATTAATAATTTAATTATTATCATTTTGGGTATAATGTTTGTAAACAAAAACAAAAAAGTTAAATATCGTGATTACTTGTAACTAATGCGATAATTGAAAATACTTAAGGTAAGTGCTTTGACTAATTTATTCATTAACTTAACTGATTTAAGAGATCTTCATCATCTATGTATGTATATTAAGCAGCAAGCAATTGGCACATTAAATCATATACGATCAAAAAACCATTTGTCATAGCATACTTTTGAGGGAGCTTGCTTTCTGTGGAACATTTCTGCTTAAATACTGTACTAAACTGATTGATCGTTGCTGATTTCAACTAAATAGTATTATACAACAAATTTATACAAAACAAAAATTGTAAATAATCAAATGTATAAATTACCAACACAAAAGCTTAGTGTTGATTTCGATTTAATATCTCTTTAGGAAATGCTGGAAAACTTACCGATGTAAAAAGACTACTTCGACATCGACATCCTCACGATCTTCGTGCAGAAAGTCCTTCAGGAAATGCGACACGGATTCGTATGTTATATGACCGCATACCACAATATGTCTAAGAAAGTTTTATGTGTGTTTGTACAATAAAGAAAAATACGTATTAGTTATATGCTTTTAATTGTTGTTCAATTAATTCAAAGCAAATGTTATGCTTAACCTAAGAGTGGGATGCAGTAAGCCGTGTGTACTTGTCTCAATTTTTCATTTTTTTTTTAGCTGTTGTAATTGTGTAAGTGTGCAGATATCTTTGTATTAATGCATGTTGATGTTATTGTGTGTGAGGGCGTATGTAATAAAGTGTAAGTGTGGGTGAGAGCTTGTGCAGTGGCGCGCTGTAGAGAACTGTGGCAAATATTGCAAGCAATTTGATATATAATAATAATCGGATTGAAGTTTTTTTTAGCCAGAATGATTTTCTGGTTAGCCAATTTTATCATATGGAATGAAGCAAACTGTAAACCAGCTTTAATGTTTATAATATATACAATTATGAAGCGCTTGTTGCATATGTCTGATGTGTGTAATTGATGAAAAGTGTGTAACATGTGTGTGAGTGTGTATAAATTTTTTTATTATTTATTTATTGATTAATATTTCATATCATTTATATTGATTATCAACTGATTTGTTTTCATTATGATTACTATTATAACTTGTCAGTGTTATTTTTGTAGTTAAACCAGTAAACAGTATAATAATTATAAATAACATTGTATTTTCATAACATAAAAATACTAAAATCATACAAATTGACAGATAAAGTATAAATGAAGAATTACTGCAATATGCATGAATTTAGTCTGCTACCCCAGAAATCTCTTTGAACATAAAGTTAACTAAAGTAACATATTGTAAAAATAAAATTTTGTTTAATGCATACATACATGTGCAAAGCAACTAGTTTGGTTTGACCAGGTCCTAGCTTTGCAGTTGCATTTATGGCAAGTCAAACAATAAGGTACAAATAAATTATGCTCTACTAACTAAAAATAAGCTACGCACACCTTTGGTATTAATTAACTAACATGCATCGTTTAAAGCATTTAACACTTATCAAATATTTGTATATACTTCAATTTAATAATTTTATTTTGCTTTGTTTGTATATACTGCGCAAGAAATTAGATCTACGCTTATTCCAATCAAAAACTACAGTGTTATTTATTCAGGTATATATGTATGTGTGTACATATGTGTATCTGTATTCTATATATACTTTTATTACAGGCATGCAATCAGGCAACCGGGCAGGCATACACATTCCTTCTAATCTAATAATTATAAGGGTGCATCAATTAAAACATGCAAACGTTCTGTGTGTGTTCTTTTTGTGTACTTAAGGTTGATAAGATCGTTGGCCATATTATTTCAACATCGCTGGGATACTTATACATACTAGTAAGTTCTTAGTATGTGTATTCATTTATTTCAATTGAAAAAGTTGTATTTAATAAACAAACAATCAACTTAAAACATTTTTGGCATCTAAGGATCCTTCGTGACCGTGCAAAATAAAACGACCCGAGTTTCTTTAACTAAAAAAATTATCTTTAAAACAATATACGAAAACCATCATTTACGATTTGTTACAGTCGCTTATTATGGCATTCATAATCTCGAGTGCGAATCATGTTTTAGTGACTTGCATCCTTGTTTTACAATTTTAATGTTCGCGACCCATCAGCTTGCCATAATGATCAGAGAAAAATTTAAATAAAAATGAATTGATACTTCTTTCGATTTTCAATTTCGTTTAATTTGATATTATAAGTATATAGAGTGAATGCTTCGCTATTAAGTAATTATTAAACAAGTGAATTGATCAATTATAGTGTCAAATATTTTGGTGTTTAAGAAAATTATATTTAAATTTGTATTTGCAGGCAAACCAACTAACTGTTATACTAAATTGCAATAATTATTGTGGCATACTGCTTTAAAAAAAAAGTGCTGAGTTTTTAGAATATTGATGTTGTTGTTTTTAAATAAACAATTTTAAATAAACAAGTTCAGTGAAAAGTTAAAAAGTTTGATGCCTGGCCACGCATTTTCATTATTTCTTTTCAATTCTATTCATTATTGAAATATTAATACGGCTCATGTGTTTTATACATGAATATTAATAACAAAAAATACAATTTACAAAAGAATGTTGATTTGACTTGAAGATGAATCGTATATGTGCCATGAAGGAATTAATGTTTGTGGCTAGGAGAAAATACAAAAACCAAAAAGAAAACTTTACAAAATCGATAGGAAGTTGAGAGTTTGAAAAAGAATACAGAATAAATGCGTTATGTGTGTGTATGTTTTGGGGGGATTCGGAAGCTGCTGTGGGAACGGTTTCGGGTACGTGTTTTGGTTACGGATTCTGTAACATTTTGCGATCTCGATGGTATCGAACTTTTCTTGGCTTCTAAAAGCTGCACTCACCTAAACCTAAGTATTTTGTACAGTGTATTTTCTGGGGCATTTGAATCACACGAGGAACATGTTTGTTTTTACAGTTCACAAAACCAAGTCAACGGCAACCTAAGCGTTTACACTCTGAACTGCTACACGTCATAGTTTTAGTTGCACACATCAACAAAAAGAACAAAAGTAACTATAACTTCAATCGAATCAATTCAATTCCTATCGAACGGATTCGATTATATTCAATGTTCTTTATCGCATCATTATACAACACTAGACACGATAATAGAGTTGCAAGATATGGTAAAATACGTACAAAAGTAAGTGTATTTGAGGTTAATCTTTAATTGTGTTATATGTGCCAATTCGTTTACTTATTGATTGTATACCATGTTTAATTGTGGTTTTGATAGAATAGAATAGTAATAGAGCACTGAGAAACAATAATATTTAAAAACAAACAATAGTATTCGAAAAATAACAATTACTTAGATTTGTATTATTTATGTATGAAATCGAGTACATAGTTGAAGATATAGATACAAATTTCTCAAGTACTACAACATTGATAAGAAGTAGCTGATAACTGAGAGAAATAGAGAGACAGTCGGGTAGACAGAGAGTAAAAGTAGTATATGGCTTGTATATATATGAGCATCGTTAGTTTAACTTTCCTTTTATTTATTAAATTATGTCACACACACATATTTCGTTTATTTTCTTATGTCAATTCAAATGCATGGCTAGACAATAAAAAATTAAAATACCATTGAGTTTCTAGATTGACTCTTAAATTGAGTCCTTCATCTATTCGAATATTATACAGACTATCCAAAAATTAAGTTGTATTATTCATAGGTTTGACTTTATGTCATTAGAACATTCGGATTATTTACAAATTAATTTCTCAAAAATCGATTTTTGTTTAACCATTTGACAAATGAAGGTATGTGTGTGAACATTGTTTATGCTTTTCTAATATATACGTACAATATTTATTTGTTATGGAATATTATCATATGCATTATTATTAATTATCGTTTAATGTTTGAATCGTTTAAAATTGATTTGCATAATATACATATATATATACGATTTACGACTTCGATATCAAGGACTATATAGACAAGTACGAATATGTAACACAATATTAAACACCAATCACTGAGTCTTCAAGGGCTAATACAATGCAAAAAATGACTAGATGATGGCATACAAAACGAATTAAATCAAAGAGAAAACTATTTAACAGCTTTTTTCAGTCATTGTATTAAGGTTATGTTTTACCAATTGTAATTATTTTACTGCCCGAAGAGACCTCATTTCCTGTAACATTTTTTTTACTGTTAGTAGATAATTTGACTTTTGGTTTTGTAGTCAACTAAAAATGTAACTGAAAACGTGCAACACCTGCGCCAAGAATAAGCGCTGAGAAACTAATAAGTTTAATGAAAATATAAAACAAATTTAGAGCAAGATATATGTAAGTATTTTATAATAAGAGTAGAAAGTAGCAGAAGAGTAGGTTGATATTTTGGAGTTCAATATGAATTTATAAAAATAACAACAAGATAATTTGGTATTAAGTTGTACGCACATTATTACACTCAGAACAGTTTAAGGTACAATAAAGTTTTTGAAACAGGTTTCCATAGTTCTCAAAAATGCCAATCCAAACCAAATATTAATTAATCAAATCAACGTGATATGGCTAAAAAACTAAACAAGTAAAATGCCTAAAGCACCACAGCATTGGCAACTTTTGACGCTCTAAATGGCATCGAAATACGTAGAGCTACGTAGGCGACACATTAAATTCGAAATTATGTGAAAAGAAAATGTTTAACGAACCCAAAGCCGTAACACAAAATGAGTTGGTTGAGAACTGAAAAATTCATAACATAGATTTTTTCTGTGTTTAATTTCTTGTTGATTTTTGCTTTTGCATTTGTAATTTGGTTTAATTTTCTTGTGTGACATGTGTTGAGAATTTTTTTTGTGTATGTGTGTTTGATCGATCGAATGTTCTGAATTCGGTTTGAGTTTGAGAGTTTGTGATTGATTTGTTATTGATTGGGTTTGTTAGAATGTTGTGTTTCACCGGTTCGGGCCAAGTTTGGACTCGAGGCGTATAAGTATATGTATTTGCTTTCGCTTGCTTTTGGCTGTGCGTATTAGTTGGCCGTGTTTTGTGAGGCTTTTATGTCTGTGTTGTATACATAAGTGTATAATTCAGGTATAAATATATATATGTTTGTATGCTTGTTGGTTAATGTTTTAGAAATCAAAATCAAATTTCAGATATATATATTTTCACTCGAAAAAGATTCGTATGAATGAAGCGCAAAGTAAAAGTAAATTCTGCACAATGTTATGGTATTTAATATTTTTTTTTTTGTATTTTTTTTTGTATATTCATTGTTTTTTTGTTTTGGTTTGGCTCACTTGCAGAAATTTCATTTTGATTTTATGTTTTATATTGTCAGGTACTAAGACTTTAGTTAATTTTAGGTACGTTTTGAGTGATTTTAACATTTGTTGACTTAAATTTATGTTTTGGTTTTTTTGTGGTAGTAAGTAGTCTGGTTGTTTATATTTAAAAAAATCAGTTGTTGATTATTTATTTGTCTGTTGATTGTAAAAAATTTGGTTTGTCTCACCTTCGCCCTTTTTCATTTTTTAATGTGCCCCCATATTTGGCTCTTGTTCCAATCAAGTCTATAATCTCAGGTATACAACTTGCAAAAATCGCCTGTATACAGTATGAAAGATAATGATAGTGAAGTATTTTCGATTTGTTTTCTTTGAAATACATTGTTCTATTTATAAGTTAATGTTGATAAAAATAAATCACAAAAATCATATACAATTAAGTATGACAGAGTCAGAGAACGCGAGGGAGCCAAGACAAGGAGAGAGGAATACCAACTGACTGTATTTACACATGTGAGAATATTTCGTGCCCCTGGAAGTATGCTACAGTAATTCGACGATGTAGACTGGACGAGAGTTTGCCTGCTGGAATTAAGAATTGCTCTGGATGTTGTTCATTTTTATTGTTGTTGCTGTATATGTACATAATTTTTTGATTAATGTTTAATGATAACGTCATAAACTGAAGCTTCTAAATGTTTGAAACATAAAACTAACATAAAAAACATAAAATAGGACACATCGTATCAAAATTGAATTGAATTGAACTAAATAGAAAAATATATATTTGATACTTTCTTCACAAATCAACCAACCACTTCAACAGTCTGCAGCTAATTGATGCTGTTTTGCAGGTGGTTTATATATGTATGTATAACACTAACGTTGTCTACACACAAGTTTTCTGTAGGCTTTCGATTTCTTGGGGGTATGTGTTGGCTAGTATAAGTTTATGTATATATTATATAGTAGAAAATTATAAATCGAGCACATAAGGATGTATCATTAAAGGAACGTCTTATGAATGGAGTGTTAAAAAAAAATTGGTGCCATGTACGCCAGCAAACACATCAATACAAATCGGATATTGACTTGGTATTGATGTTGGGTCTGGGCTTTGGCACATGATGACTATTTGACAACAGAATCTTTGGCAAAACTACATCTACGGTGGCACAGTGTGTTAGGTGTCTTATGTGTGATTATTTTTATATTTAGTAATAACAATCAACAAATAAATTTGTTGTGGTATTTTTGTAATGTGCGTAAAAGTCTATACTTTTTTTTGGGAGGATATGGGAAAGAGTTTTGTATGTAGACATGATGCTGATACTGATAAAGTTTACACGAAATACTGCAATTATTACTATATAACAAATAAATCGTTTTGTCTTTATTAAATCATTAAGAAAATTTAACAGCGCCGATTCGCGCAGTTTCAGATTTTAACTTGTATATGCGTGGCTGCGGCATACTAAGTAAGTGCAAGCAAATTAACAACTTTGATTAATTAGAGATTATTAAGTAGGTGGTAAATTGTGTAAAATGTTCCGTATGGATTCGCTTCGTACCATATATAGTTTTGTAGTAGTATTTATTATGTAGCATGTATGTAATTACAAGTGAATTCAGTATAATATGTTGAAGGTGGACAAAATTGCAAAAAACGTATCTACTGCATTTGTTTATGTTATGTATATAAGTTAATTTATAAAACTTGTACAATACTGAAATACAATTTTTGTTCGTTAGATAAAATTAATATTGAACTTAAACAGCAACTTGGTGTGTGTTCCAACAAACAAACCAACAAACAATTCAATGTTATGCATTTAATTTTTTATGTTCAAAAACCAAACTCAGGAATAAGCTATTTGGTTCGAAGCATTTCAGCGGGGTAATTAAAACGATAAACACAAAACAATTGGTCATAAATTGACTGTGCTGAAGTTGCATAAAAACTCGCGAGCTGTTTTTTGGCAAACTAAAATGTGAGGAAAATGTAAATCCGCATGTGAATTCAAAAGCAAATCACATTTAAAATACAGCTAACATTTTAAAATGTTTCATTTGGGTATTGTTCTTAGTTAAAAGTTTAATTCTTGAATTTTGTCAAATAAATTAAAATTAGACAGTGACATTTTTTTAAATTGAACATATTTAAAAAACATATATACTTTTATCCCATAAAGTTAAAATTCAACGATTCAATATGCCAAAATTCATCGATATCTGTGCTGTGCGTTTGCGGCATTCACACGCAAATAATTCAAACCCTTCTGTAAATTGTCTTCCGAACGAAAAGAATTAAGCAAATCAAGTATATGTATTGTTAAGTGTAAATGTGCGTGTGTGTGTGTGCGTGTGCGTGTGCGTGTAGGTTTGTTATGTTTGCTCTGTTGGCTTGGTAGCAATCAATTTCGAAATAGTGCTACCAATATCGCAAGATGCATGCTCTGATTTATGCAGCAATAAGTAAAACAAAATCAATAAAATGTTGCTTTCAAAGGAAAACTACATACTCTTATATAATGAAGATATTAGTGTTTCGAGTCGTAGCAATAGCAGTAACTGATAATGAGCTAGTTTTTGTTATTGTGAGGAGAAAAAATGCCTCTTTGCACATTAGAAAATTGGTAAACTCGTTAAAAATTTACGAGCAAAAAAGTGTTGCATACCCGCCAGGCGCTACGTTTTCTAAGTTCGTGTGTATGCATGTGTTAATAACAGTTTTAATCAACTATGCATAATGGTTTAACGTTACACCCGATTTAATTTTATTTTCTAATCTTTTTTGATCAAGCCTTTGCACACAAAACAAATAATAATTAACGAAAGCCATGTTTCAAAAAGGAAAATGTGTATATAGCATGTTTATATTTGTACGAATATACAGACAACATAATTTACAGAAAGATTTGAATAAACAAATTACACATTTTAGCTTTAGCCTCATTTGCTTTACTTATTTAACTTAAGAGAGTGAGTTCTGCTCTCCTTACACATGCCGCCAAGAATCTAATGCCTTTTGGGAACTTCGAATTAAGTATGTTTTATAACTTTTTCTAGTTTTTATTTGATTTGCTAACAAACGTTAAAAAACAGTCAATTTAAGCTGCTGGCAGCTGTTTGGTGGTTTAGTCTTTTTTCGTGTTTGCTGTTTCAACTGGTTTTGAGTGCAGTTGCTGAGCAGAGTTTAATAGCAAAATGTGTTGGCATTTTTATGCAATTTCAAGTGACGTCAAATAACAAATAAATCGTTAAAGAAAATCAAAATAAAGAAACCAATAAAAGGATAAACGGCAAAGAAAAAGAAAAAAATTATAAGGGTATCTTTAAAAGGTTGTTCATTTTCTGAAGTTTAGTAAGAATGCAATATAAGATAAATCAGGTTAACTCGTTTGTAGCGATTGTTGCTTTATACTTTATTGTAATTTATCATTTTGGTGTTCTTCTTATTATTTTGTTTTTATTTATTTTATTTTTTCTATATATTTTTTTTTTGTATATTTCTTTTATTTATTTTGTTGTTGTACAGCCAGCAATGTGTTCGTGTACCTTTTTCTAGGATCCTTGCTATATGTTCCACCATATTTGCTTCTCTGGGCAGCCAGCTCAGTGATTTCTGGTATCCAACTAGCGAACACAGCCTAAATTCAACAACACACATACACATTTAGAATAGAGAGAAGTGCCAAAAATAGTTCAGTTTCAGTTATATTTGCAGTTTTAATATTTGGCTAACTTGATGCTGGTCTTGGATATTGTGTTTTTAAACTTGTACAAAAGAACGACGAAGTTAACAAAAATAATGAAAACACAACCCACCTCACACTCATTTGACCAATCTAACGATTATTCAGACATTATTTAGACCAACCACTCCAGACACTCATACATATTTACACAATTGACATCACTTGCAGAGATGGTATTAAATCTAAATTTACATTATTTTACATATACAGTTTGGAATTTTTTCCGTTACAAGATTCACTATTATCGCGTCTAATTATTTACTGTTGTTACTTTATTACTTTAAGGTTAACAAATTTACAGATTTACAGCTGTACACGAAAAGTGCTTATGGCCGCCAAGGAATGTGATTAGAGAATGACATCTCTCAACTAAGCACAGGTTTATGAGTACTTTTTCAGTTTTGGGGGTATTGTAATGGATATTTTTTAATAAAAATTGGATCGATACTTTTTAATTCTAGTGATGTGCTAAATGTTATGCTATGAGATTAATCGAACTTAAACGAAGTCAATGATATATTTAATTTCGAAGGTAAAATAAACTTCGGCTTACCGAAGATAATAGATAGTTTCCAAAATAAATTCACTTCTACTTTATGAACAAAAATTCATATTTTATTTGCTTACATTTCTTATTTTTACGTAAGGAATATTATGAGTGGCATAAAAGGGTAACTCTCAATAAATATTATCCGGACATAAGGAATATCAAAGTTATGTTTTTTTTTTTTTAAATTGGAAAATGTCTATTTATAGATGAGAATTGTTTAAAAACTAATTAATTAAAAAATTTGAACAAAATTTATGTACTATTTTTGTAACGGTGACACTGAAACAAAACTGTTTACTTTAAAAATCAGTAGTATATATGAATTATTGCATTATATAGCTTTTATTTGCTCACTTCAAAATATAAAATAGATATGATATTAACGTGTACTTTAAGATATAAAATAGTTTATTTGACAATGCGTGACCGATGCATTTAATATGTGTTAACAACAATTCTCCTAGGGTTTTTGCATAAATGCTTTGAAATGTTGAATTAAAAAATTTTTAAATATCTCAAATTGACTAACGCAAGTTTTGTACATTTGGTGTTAATGCAAAAAACGTTTAAAGCATGGCAAATAAAAAAATAACGTAACTTATATCAAAACGAGAAGTAAAAAATAAATTTATATTTTACTTTAAAACACGCCTACAAAGTGTTTATAGATAACTAATTCAAAGCAAATGTAGAAAACAAAACCAAAGCAAAATTTAAAACAAAAAACCCCTAAATAAATAAGTTGATAAAATGTAGCATATACAAACATATTCATATATTTATTTGTTTGTACGTATGTGACTTCCTAGTCTGTAGAAACAAGTGTATTTTTTGATTTTAAAGTTAATGAAAAGTTTTTTAAGAAACAAATTTAAATTATAACGTAGTATGATTTATTAGCGCGTCGCGCAATGTTAAGAAATGTGATATTTGTTTTTTCAATTTGGGTATTATTACTTATTGAAAAAGTACATTTGGTAAATACTCTAATAGACTCTTATAGTCAGAGTGAACTGAGAACTACGATTTTGATGAGGGAAAAGATATTAGTAAAACTTTGCATGGCAGTCAACTTTGTATGCGAGTACAAAAATACAAATCCATTTTGTAAATGAAAAAGAAAACAAAAGGGTAACAGACTAAGTACTTAATTTGATAATTTTGTATTCACTTTACTATATAAATTACTAATCATTAATTGTTGTGTTGCTAATACGACTTGTTAAAAATGTTTTTTGTACGGAAGTAACTTTCTCTTTTTTTTTTTAGAAATGACACACACAGACTTTTTGTTCTAATTCACCTAGACCTTTGAGTTAATTTTGCATATTTTAAGAAATATAAATTTAATTGAGTTTTAAAACACGGCACAAATATAAACTTCAAGCAATACAATCATCTATACTTTAACACATTAAATGTATGCACGGAAAACTGATTGAAGAGAGTACAGATACTTTTTAAGAATTTCCTAATCTTCATTAAAAATATACAGAAATTGAGATATTTATCTTCATATTATTTAATTTGTATTTATGTTATATTAGTTTATTTTTATTTATATATATATAGATATGATGTTGTCATGTCTTTTATTGCATATGGAATGTTATAGACTACCTCTTTCCGTGTTCTCTTTTGAGTTCACCGCCATATTTATTGCCACTACCAACGAGTTCAATTATTTCCGGTATACTGCTGGCAAACATTGCCTAAAATATTTCACACATACGAATACAGCAAAAATTAACAAATTTGTTTAGCAATATTATTTGATTGTTAATATTTAAAGTGATTTTGGTTGTGTCTTAGCAATAGGTTGTTCCGTAAGGAAACACGTCTGCTTCTGTTTAGTGGGTACGAAGTGAGGCCAAGACAGTCACACCGATAAGGAAGCTAATACTTAGTTTAATTAATTGTTGTTGCTTATCTCAATATACATATTATGTTTGTGGGTACCTAAAAGCATTGTTAGTAGTTTTCAAATCAAGTTCTGCGGCAGCCAGCATAAAAACATGCAAAAAAACAAAAGTATCCTCGCATATGATTGTAATTCGGGAAAAATGTATAATCTTATGCATTTTCTACATAATCGGATTTATATCAATCTGAAATGTTCCCTGTCTGCCTGATATGCTGGACATTTATTTATAATAATAATTTTTTTTTTGTCGTTTTCGTTAAGCCTGTGGTCAGGGTGTGTCGGTGTCTACGTTATGTTTTTTTTCTTTACCGAACCAAACGAAAATATAAAATTCAAAGATTTATATAAAAAACTATACTTATACAACTGCATGCATTCGTTTCGACTTTATATATAAAAACCAAAAGTTAAAGAAAATGCAACTGTATTAAAAATGAATCAACTACCAGCTGCTGTACGAGTAAGTATATTGATGTCACTGTGTGTGCGGGAGGGGAAGAATTAATCGAATGTGACTAAAATTTAACCGCACGTTAAAACGCGATAAGCTTACTTTGGGTGATGAAAAAAAGCTAACGAAACTTAGATAAATAAAACTTTTGTCTCAAAGTGAACTTTCGTAATCAAATTTGGTGCAGCATTATTAAATCGTTCTATGTATTTACATAAACGTAGCATATTTCATAAATACGTTTTTTTTTTTTTTTTGGTATTTAATCGAATAAAATATATATATATAATGAGTTTTGTAGATTAATCCTTATGCTAAAAATTCGGATTGTTGTTGTATGCAGTAAGTAGTGTGTAATATAAGAGGAACAACGCGATGTTTGAAGTTAATTTATGGAAAGTGCTACACCCAGTACTTGGGCAACTGGTACTTGTAACTGGTAACTGGTACTAGTACTTGTACTGCAGGCACTCGGTTACTTGGATACTTGGTGGTCACTAAACTATTATTTTTATTGTTTTGTTTTTTTTTTTTTGAGCACAACCTTACTACTAAGTACATAAGGCAAACAACCAAATATTTTAATCATTCACACATTGTAGCACTGCCAACACCACAGTTGCTTGGCCTAAAAACTCAATGGGCCTCGATGTTAATTTGGGCAAGACCGAGAGAGTGAGAGAGAGAGAGAGAATCATGGTCTATACGTATGTAACTAAAAGAAAGCTTTAATATTGTTGTAATATTTGTTGCTATATGTGTGTGTGTGTCTGGTTTTTAATTGTTGATTGTTTAAGCATGTTGTTGTTGTTGTTCAAACTTACCAAGCCGACGAGCAGAAAGAACACGAGAAATGTTCTCCCTAAGACAGTCTCACAGTAAACGTCACCATATCCTACCGTTGACATGGTCACAATTAGGAAATAGACACAGGTCCAATAGGATAAACGATGAGCATTATTAAAATCCAGCGGATCGCCAGAGTTCTCCAGCTAAATTTTAAGTAAATGCAATTGCAATTTTTTTGAATTGCAAACCAAAAATGCATCAGCGATTATTCGAATTGCAAATTTTTCAGTTTTCACTATGCCTTTGGATACTTGGGCAAAGAAACGCCAAGCACATGTTTCCCAAGCTCATGCTCTGTAACAGCTTGCAACGTGGCGTATGCTTAATCTTTTAACTGGCTCAAACACACGTTGCAAATCTGTCACAGAACCTGACTGGAAAATGCGAGTCACGCAAAGCTAAGAATGTGTTCAAGTATTTTAAAGTAGTAAATATTTTTTTTTTTCTTAATGTATGTATGTGAGTGTGTGTGTGTCTACATACCAGATGTATAATGCCCGCTGCTGTTAACCACACGGATATAAAAATTGATACTAGTTGAGCCAAGCGTATTGAGCTCGATGTTTTTAGTACGTTTAAATATTGTAAAATATCTGGAACAGTCATGAGACGAAGCGCTCGAAGAAATCGAAGACCTGTTTACATATACATATACACATAATTGATACAAATAAAAGTTGCCACACACAGAGTAAAGCACATTGCCTGCATACAAATCGATCGTGGCTCGCCGCCTTAACAGTATTTAAATATATATCTAAATGTGTGTACGTGTGTTAAACTGTGTTTTATAGTGTAAGTGAATACAAGATAGTTGATGGGAAAATCTTTGATATTTAAAACCGATTTGTATGCATCAAATTTGTTTGGGATTTTAATAATTTGGGGGTATTTGGGGTTTTCATTTTTCGCTTACCGATCCATGTTCGATCTAAATATATTGATACGAAGGACGGGGGGATTGTAAAATAATCTACAAAACTGTACATTTCTAACATAAACCAAAGCTTATCGGACGCCGCTATGAACTGCAAAAAACATCGTTAATGAAAGAACACAATAATATTTAACAATTTTTAGCAAAAATAAATCTTAAATCATTATCAAATAATGGCTCAGCCAATCGCACTTGTGACAGAAATAATATTGTGTTTGTGTGAAACTTACTCGTATAAAAAAGTAAACCATAAAAAATATATTGAATGCGAGATCGATCTGTTGAGTAATGTTATTACTCCATTTTTGGCATCTTTCAACTTCTTCGCTAGATGCATCAACAAAGTATATAATGAGGGATGCAATGCTGAGTATAAATACGAGTACGACCTAAAAAGAAATGGACAATTTAAAGCAACATTAGAATATTTTTGTACATATTTTTTTTGCGTAAGTTGGTTAAATGTTCAATTTTTTAAAAGAAAATTAATAACTTTTTATAGTTTTTGACTTTGCATATTATAGTTATATTATTTTTTTTAAATGTAAGTTGGGAACTTAATCACGATTTACTTATTGATAACATTTTAATTTAGATACTTATTATAAGCCCATCGGATGCAATTAAGTAAGTTGATTTAGCATATTAGTGTGTTTTTTAAATGATGACAGTGAAGAGATACAGATTTATTTTGGAGTCAGAAAGAGTTATCAATAATATTAGTTTACTTTGATCTTATTAAATACGAAACATTAAGGTTTAAGCTCTTTTAAGTTCTTAATTCGGCGCTATACAGACAGATACACAGACATGTCTAAGTGTATTACACTTTTGATGCTGTTTAAGAAAATAAAGTTGCTTTTTGGGATCGAAGATGCGTTCTTTTACATATAACTTACATTATCAAAGGGCACTTTGCCTACTTTGATTAAGCTGTAACATTTTTAAAACTTTTTTAACTTCTACCTTAATTATTTGTAGCAAAAAATGATAACAGGGACATTTTACTTGTATCTTAAAGATTAAATGCCCTAACATATGAATTAAGAAACTTTTTCTTTCTTCGCGTAAAATGAACAAAAACTATTTTATTTTGCAATGAATTTAATACCTATGACCTTATATCTATCTCCTGGCAGAGCCAATTCTTGGCACATATAAAATGAAAAACCACGAAAAAAACCAAAACAAACTTCTATAGAATTGTGCATTTTTCATTGCAGCGTGGCGTTGGAGTCGGCAGGAGAAGCTCTTTTCAGCTCACGGGTCATTTGATTTATGGACCGAGGTACGGCATCATTGCGGCAATTAGTCGAGGGCGTTCCGTTGATAAATCTGCGGCAATCATGAAATATTTACAAGGTAATTTTAACGTGGCTCTCTTTTGTTTAAAATGCACTCGAGAGAGAGGCAGCAATATATGGTATATGTACGACTAGGGCTCCACGTTAAATGTCAGGGCTGTTTGCCAAAAAAAAAAGGAAAATGTCAGTTGAGGTGGATAAACTTTGGGCTGGCGCTCAATTCGTTACTCCACATTGTGTCTGCCAATGCGACCGCATGCTTTTCTAAATTTACTTAATTTTTATTGCCGTCGCCCGGTCTTATAGACGTAATTGCTTTGATAATCGAACAAAACGAAACACAAAAGAAAAACTAAATTTGGCACGAGTTGCACGCAAGCTACTTATTTAAGCCCTATGTTAATACTGATTTGTTGTTTCTGCCGTTTTTGTTATTATGTAAATACGAGACATATTACAACAGCTTGTAAGTTTTTGTTAAGTTGCGTAACTAACATTATTAAGTTATGATATTTGAGTTCAATGCCTAAACTGAACAAACACTCGGCTCAAACGGTTTAAAGCTAAAATGCTTTCTGATTAGAATTACAAAGAGTTTTAATCTAAAAGTTTTTGTCAAAATAAACCTTAAAAAACTCATAACACATCACATCCTAATAAACACCATCAAATCTTAATAGAAGCTGTTTGAAACACAAAAAATTTGTATGCAATGGATAGAATTTTTGGAAACGGCTTCTTCTTTTTCACTTTTAGAATAAGCGAAAACCAGTGTAAAAGTTTCAGCTTTGTAGCAAACATGGTTAAGGCTGTGTGTATATAGATTTACAATTTTGGTTAGATTCGTTTCCCAAATATGCAAAAACTTTGTACCAATCTTACGTTCAAAATTATTAGATTTGTTGTTTTCTGAGGACAATGACAAAGAACTTTTACTTTAAGTATACGCCATGGGTTGTCGGCTGTCTTTTCATTAAGTTCACCTAATTACCACTGTCCGCTAATGAAAAAGCATCTCAATCGTATGCAGTGTTGACGTAAGGCTTGAATAATACAGTACATTGGTAGTCAGTTTAAGACTGACGTCACCAAGCCAAGGTAATCAATGCAGCATCCAGGCCAGGCTAAGATGGAGACAACGCAAAATGTAACATGGCGACAAAGACGATAAAATTTGCTCGGCTTGTGCATTGTTGCCGTGTTATTGTTCTTGTTGTTGCCATCAGCGAAAAACTGGGTCAATCACTTAGTTGGGAGCTGCTCAACCCGAAATGTGTGTGATGTGGCGCAAAAACCACTTAAGCCTTAGCACAAAGACGCCAGCTGCACCACCGCGTACTCGAAATGTTGGACAGCCCAAAGTGAATGTGGTTTTGTGTGGGCGAAACACGTGTCTCTTTTCAAATATATAATCTTTGAGCAAAAGCAATAAATTATTTAACATCATGTTGAATATAAAAATCGCTGAAATGGGAAAACGTTGGAGTAAGGACGTTTGAGTACTTGTGGGATTATGACATACATATGTTCTCACTTGATTTGTTTACTTAACAAAAACCAAATCAATTAACTATCGATTATTGGAAACGTTTTGTTAAATTTGTTATGCATCTTGTGTGTTTAATATTTATTTGTGCTCAGATCTAATATATACTATATAAATTTTAAAATATTGCAAGCGTTTGTCTTTGTGTTATTTATGTATTTGCTATGTGTTGCCTTTAACATCAATTTGATTGTAGTTAGAGCATTGCGTATTTTGTATTATCTGTGGGAATAGAGCAATCAATCGGCTTATGCAGAAAACACAACAGAAACAATGACGTGGCCTGGCCAGCAGTTTAACGGCCCCAGATCTACTGCTGCAGAAACAGAAGCAGCGGCGCCTGCCACTTCCACAAATTGCCACAATATGTGGTTTTGTTTTTTTTTTTTTTCCTTTTAAAGTGCAGCTCTATGGCGTGACCAAGTGCAATCGGATGTGGACGAAAGGCCCCCAGTAAGCTGTCATAAATGCAAGCAGCTCTAAGGCTTTGGCTTGGCTTTGGCTCAACTTCCGCATTCAAGTTGCTTTTAAAGAGTGTTAATCCAATTAGCAGCTTGTCAACGCTATGAAGCACCACATGAAGTGCAGTGCACTCCAGTGAAGTCTTGGACAAAATGTATTAGTTGTACACTGTTATTGATATTTTTCAAAGGCACATCTGAACTTAGAAAGTGACGGTAAAAGCAAAAGTTTAAATTTTCTCCGCTTGTATAACAGTCAAAAGGAACAAAAAATCCATACTTGTAATATATTCTATCGACAGCTATTACTAGCCATGACAATAATAAATATAAAAATAACAACTACAACAATACGAAGTGAACAAGGATACCACGCAAATGCCAAAAGGCTTTGGGAAAACGTCGAGAAAGGCATAAAAGAAAAAGCGGCGAACAGCTGCAATGCCAACAAGAAATCGTTTGCTGTCTACCAGCCAATTTAGCGTGTTTTGGCAGTAGGCCTGGCAATAAACATTAAACTTCTCTCTCTTTTTCTCTCTTGTAATTCGTTAGTCTTCCTTTCAGTTATTTTCGTTGCCTTCGTTTTCATTTCAGTTTGCCGTGCGTCTATCTTCCTTCTTGGCCCTGGTAACAAACAGTAAAGTGAACGTGTGAGTTGTTTGTTATCGATTTTCTTCGGCATTTGCTTTGCAATCCCTCACAATATTTACTGTTATTTGTTGTGGTACATACTATATACATGTATCTTCTATCATTATGCCCTTGGAAAGGGTGTTATATATTGTATGTAAAGTTTTCTATACATTGAGGAAGACATCTCGGAACATAGAACGTATATTATCAGCAATTCTAGCTGATATTTTAGCGACATTTGTCCAAACTTTCTTGTAACAAGTTTGATAATGCGTAACTGTTTGGAAACAATATCAAAATTGGACTTCTTGATCATTTGGTGGTCTTAGGAAAGGTCAATTGATTATTATATGTTTTAATAAAGTTTAGATGGCTAAGCTATTTAATTCAAGTCGCTTTTCAAATATTAACTATTTCAAAACAAAACTTTTGTTTGAATGTATGTAAATAAATACATTCATAAATATTTTTAGGTAAAAATGGGCAATTAGACGAATTTCTTTATTATTAACTTGAAATATAACTCACAATTTGTTATAAATTTAATAGAATAAATACATTTAATTATTGAAAATTTGATTATTTTATCAAATAAGTGAAACAGTAATCTTTCCTGTCTACAATCGTATAAAACCTTTGAAATAATTTATTTCTGGTTTTTTGCGTTGCGTTTTGTCCCGTCTCGCGTTTCTAGTTAGAATTAGTAGTTGTTGTAGCCATTTTACTAAAACTCTTTGCAAATAAAACAAGAAAGCAATCAACTATCAATAAATAGGCCACACAAAACAAGCTTGTTGGGTACGAGAACGAAGTAAAGGGTGCAGGGGCGTCTTTTTAGGATTACAATCATAAGTTACATTTCTACTTATATTTTCTAGCTCTTCCTGTACTCAGAAGTAGTGGGAATAATGGCATAATGGCATGCAGCTAATTTAAATCAAAAGTATTTATCGGGCATAGAGTGTGAGTTAGCATTTTATTTTCTTTTGCCTCTGTTTCTTTATGGCGCTGCATTAAAATGTCATTTGATAATGGAAACCGTGTTCATTGTTTTTTATTAGTCTATGCTCTTTTCGGCCTATTTTAATCAGCATGGTCTGATAAAGCAAATGTTAACTATGAAAACCTTACGTATATATATGGTAACAGTTTTCTTTAAGAACAATAAATATTGCTTTATAGATTGGAAAAAAGAAAGTTGTTAAATTTTTGAATCTTTTTTAATAATAATGATAATAATTTTGTTAAAAGTTTTTCAGGCAAGATATAAATTTGGAGAATTTAAGGGGAAACAGAATGAGTTATTAAACAAAGTTGATCTATTTATGGTTAAGATCACTAACTACTTTCTTTGTACAGAAATTCTTTACAATTATTTACTCGAAGCTAGTAGCGAGTTGTCTTTGATAACTATCTTAACGAAACCGTCTAATGCTATGTTTGACAAACCTTTCGAAGCTTCGAAACCTCTTTAAAACATTGTGTTTCCCTATCTTTGCCTTATCTATCAGTCATGTAAATTCCGTTGTTGATCTCTCTACTAGATCAGAAAGTATTAACATTTCAGACTGGTTAAAATCTTACAATACTATAAGTAAGTACATAATATTCGTCAAATCAATATACATATAACATAGTATGTATCTAAAAGAGTATACCAGTGCAACGCAATGAATTGTATGCTTAGTAACATTAGTTTACTTATTAAATAAGCTGGCTCTAAGATATCTTCATAGCGTGCCGCTCTCTTTTAAATGTTTGGTTAACTTGCAAGTATTACTTTAAATCTCGAGTCTCACAAATTGAATGAATAATTACGAAATTGAGGGCAGTACAAACATGTCGCTGACAAAAGAGTCGGCAAGATCAAACGATTGTCATGCAATCCGACAAAATGCCCAAAATAAAATCCCTATAGATACTTTTGGGCTTAGACAATAATTCCTATTTAATGGATGGCTGCTAAATGTGATATATGCATAATATTTAAATATGTTCGTTTGTTTACCCATATTGCAGCATTAGTTATCAGCACATATGTTTATAAGCTAGTAACGTAACGGTTAGATCCCCCGACTTACTCAAAGCACCAAAACAGACGGAAATTCCCCTGCCATTTAACCAATTCGCCTGCTGCGCATTTATATGGTACATGGAAATGGTTGATTTACTTTGCTGCTTCCGCTGTTGACATGCAACCAACAATAACAGCAACGAAATGTGGCACAATAAAAATGGTTAATGTTTCTTTCTGCACGCACCTGGCTTGCCGTCCCCAAGTCTAATTTAACAATGTAAACTTAAGAATCAATTTTATTTGTATTTGAAAACACAAAGATTTATTTTTCGGCATGTTTTTCATGATTTTTTAGGAAAATGTATAGTAGAATAGAGTATTTCCTAACCTAAAATTTGTGTGAAGTTGTTATTATCCTGTGCGCTATGATGATGTGAAACTGAATTGGGTAACTTACCAAAATTCGACCAGTTGTTGTTTGACCCGAGATAAGCTCTCCAGCCCAGTCTTTTGCTTCTGTCATAAATGTTCCCTCGAACTCCTGTTTGTTGCGTGACGCCTTCTGCTCCTTCTGCTTGGGATCGTTGGGTCCCAGATCCGGCTCCTTGCGGCAGCAGATGAATGCAAATGCACGCCATAGCAGCACAATGAGCAGGCCAGCAAGGAATGTGAAGATGCTGGATAGCAGGAAACACCAATATTTGCGAACTTTGAGACAATCATCGGCATCGAATGGTGAATCTGTTGGATCATCGGCCAATGATTCGACAGTGCTTTGATCACACCCCGACATCCCCTGCAAAATTATATTTTAGAATATTTATTAATGATTATAATCAAATCTCATCTTTTACCAATTAGCTATTAGTAATAATAAGTACTAATACATATATTTAGTTAGTGACAACATTTTGAGCACCAGGCGGCAGGCATTTATTTATGTTTACATATATATGTATGTATATAGATACAATTTGTGTGTTTTTGTATGGTATGTATGTATGGATTTGTGTGTTTTTATTCAAATAAAAATGTATATTACACATACGTCACGTTTGACATTTAAAATAAATTATTTGGCTCAAGTTTGCATAGCGAAGCGCATAAATGTAAACAAGATATAAGTCATCTAGATTATTAGAGAGAGAGTGTGTGTAGAACATAAATACATATGTAAGAATGTACTTAATTGCGAATGCTCTTAAAATGTATATATGTATGTAGTATAGCAAGTTAGGGGATCGTTGATATAACAATTTCCAAATATAGATATATATTTCTTTGCTCATCAGTATTTATAATGAATAATTTTCATATTTGAACTGTTTTATTGCAAAAACAAGCTTAAGCTTAAAGGTTTTTAATAGTTAACTTTTAATTAACATGTTTACGTACTGCCGTTATATTGCAAGAAATTATTGTTTATAACAATTTTCACTTGAGAAATAATAATGTAAAGTTTCATTTTTGTATGGCAATCAACTAAATTTGTTTAATGTTAACGATCCCTGATGCAAGCAAGTATAAAACTGATTCGTTCTTAAATTATTATTGACATCAATGCTTACATTTGTCAATACACTAATATTTGTGCCGATCAATCCGCTTGCCATTTCAGATGCTTACATTGCGACACACTTCTATATACATGCATGCATATATTTATTTTTGTTTGGTACACATAAAAAATATATAATTATGTACAATTTGTATAAGTATTATGATTTTATGTTGATTTTGAGGCTGATTCTTTGCCTGATGATGATGCTCGCAGGGCTTTCAAGTGAATAAAGAAGCTGTCCCCTGGCAACTTTGGACATGGCAAAGTGACCAATGACGTTACCAACAAAGACGCGGCTAACCAAACCGATCCGCCCAAAACGCGACACGTCGCACCAAAACGAAACGAGACGAGACGAGACGAGACGCGAAGAAACAACGGAACGGCACAAAAACTTGGCACGCCTTTAAAAATAGCAACAAACAAATCTAGTCTTTTATTTTTAAAGTGATCTCGCAATGTAGCTGAAAACACGACACACACACACAGTCACTTTCAGAGCATAGAACGCGGCGACAATTTGCTTTAGATGTCAGCATAAGCCATGCGAAAATTTTATTTGAATACTATACACGAGTACGTGTAGAGATTTATATGTATTTTATAAAGACAGAGATAGATAGAGAGTGGTAGATACATACATACGTAACTATCTGATCAACGAATATTGATAAAGCTTTAACTCTATTCACAAAATTTCACTGTGTTTTAATTCAAATTATTTCTTTAGCAAAAAAGAAATTTTGCACGCTATTCAGGGGCCGACGCACTCAATGAATCACTGCGTGTAGACTATATGCAATATTTACTATGAATGTATATAATACATTTGCATGTGTCACACAGATACACACACACAATCACAATCACACACAACGCAGCACGCACGACCAAATATCAATATAGCCAAACAAAAAGAAAGGAGGCACCGAGCGAACAGCTCAAACGCCGAGCACCAACTGAAAATAATGAAAGGCCCGTTATTATGAGAATGTGCGACGATAGCGTTGAGTAGTCTAACGCCACCGAAGCCGCCGCCGCCGCCGCACACTTCTCAGCTGCTATCTCCTGACAGGCTGCTGCCTCGGTCTCCCTTTGGCGAGCTGACCGCGAAAATTGTGAGCACAGGCGACAAACTTGAATTTAATTAAATGGCACGAATAGTAAGAGGAAAATCTAAGTGAATCTGGTGATACTCTTTCGTTAAAATGTATATATTAGAGATCTTAAAATCAGTTTAGCGTTGCGTAAATTAAATTTTAAAAATGAAGTACAGGGTCTTAAGAAGTGTTTCAGAATGCTAGAATGTTACATGATTAGATTGGGAATTTTTGGAAATCCGTTTGCTTTGTCAACACAAATATTCAATAATCATGTAAGCTAATGAATATATATCAAGAAGAATGTAAAGCTAATGAAAAGCCAAACAAAATCTTGTGCAACGAGTGAGCTCTGAATCGAAATTTAGGAAATTTTATTTTCCTGCAAATTTTTAGAATGTACAAAAATGGTTTTTATCCTCTTAAAATGTATATTTTAAAAGCTTAGTATTTTTGTCATTTATTTTATTACTTTCAGATTAGTTTTTATTTTACCTTTGGTGTAAAAAAACGTTAAATTTTTATAATTTAATTAACATTTTAATTAATATATATATTAATTTAATTTATTATTTCCGCTCATCTTATATTTTAAGATTGATCAATATTCGCAAATTGTGTATCAAATAAAATGTCGATAAGGTTTTGGTTATCCAAAGTAGTATTTCATAACTAAATAAGAAATTAGATATATATGTATATACATATATCTTTGTACAACTTGTGTGTTTGCGTCTATGTGCCTGTGTTGCCAACAATGAATTATTATTTTTACAACAAGAACAACAGCAGAGTAAATATAAATAAATAAAATTTGAGTTCCCTTGTTTTGTTAGCCTGCCCAGTGGCATTTGCATTCCTTGCTGTGTTGTGACCTGTCGCCCAACAAATGGCAAACAGAGAAAATGGCCACGTTAACTCAGCCTAACTTGTCCTAACACTGGCCAGTCACGCCATGTTGCCAGTTAGCTGTCGTTTCATAATTTACGCGCTTTGTTCGCTATTTCCTGCGAGGGCATTCCAACAACAAAGGACACCCTAGCCCTAACTTGGACCATTAAACATGTTGGCCCAGCTTTAACATGCCTCTCCCCTCCACACCCCTGTTCGCAACTATGCATTTTGAGTGGCCGTAATTGCTCATCATCATCATTATCAACAGCAGCGTCGTGCATTTTATTTATAGTTGTTTCCATTATATATGTGACACTTAGTAGCTGGTTAAGTTTATCGCTTCATTGCAACTGGCCAATTACAAAATATATTTTTCAATTCGTGTACTTTAGGAAAGTATTTTTAAATTGTTGGTAACCTTGAAATAATGTATTCGAATATGCCATAGCAAAGATGACCATAACTATTTAATCGTTTAATTTACAATCACATTCTAGGAATGTTAATGGGTAATAAATGAAAAATATATGCGTGGCTTTTATTAATTCAATTAAATGTGATCCCTAAGAATCATTTGAGATTTAAAAGACATTATAATAAATACTTTAAAGTGTAAAGTATAAATGCGATGTTTTTGCAAGCATTAAATGACACTGAACCGTTGTTAAAAAGCCCATTGCTCTCAAAACTACGTCTACTTCTACAACATATATATTGTATGCCGTCAATCAAATCAATCGGAAATGAGCATTGGACTACATTGTTGACTTTTGGAACTAGACTTTAATGGTAATGACATGACGAAAAGTGATTTTCCCATTAACTATACAAATTATAAATAAACAAGCACGAGTTAAATTCATCGTTGTTTTTTGCCCGGTGTTTACGTTTGGTTTATGAAATACAACTACAGCTGTCAAGATCAAAATTTTCCCATTAAATTCAATTTGTAAATGTTTGCAAACGTTTTTGAATGAATGAGCTCTTATGAAATTAAATAATTAACACTTAATTGAAGAATATTTACTTGCTCTAGTCACAATGTTGATACTTTGTCCTACTTTTAAACTACTTTTGTCAAAGTGTCTTAACTAGAATTTAGATACGCGTCTACTATAACAACTAAGTGCTGTGACTAAAAAGTGAGCCCCACGGCGCTTAGATAGCCGAGTGATATAAATTATGCCCCCAAGACAAAGTCGATTTCTCAGGGGTGGGGAGACAATCAAATAGATGAAGTCACACAAAGACCAAGTGGTAACAATTTACATTGCAAACTATTGATTTTTTAGGCGCAGGCATAGGCATGGTAGATGGGCGTGGTTGTGAACACCCATATATATATATATAGATAACTTGACGCATGTCCGTCAAATGGTTTGAAAGCAAAATAAATTGTAAAGAACAAAGATAGGGACAGAGCCGACACAAATGCCAAGCGACAAGCAACGAGTTGACAAATACCCTTCGACTTTTTGAGCAATTTATGGGTCGCACTTGGCACGACTGATTGTAGCCACTGACCGCTGCCCGTCGCGACATTTACCAAGGCCGAAGGGCTTACGCTGCTTACCGTCACCCGCTGCTTGGCGTTATGTCTGTTTCGTTTTCGGTTTCGGTTTCGGTTTCTGTGCCACTTTCGCAAAAGGTCACGCGAGCGGCTGCACCTGTATGGAAATGTGAACAAACATACGTACATGCCACAAAGCGTAAAATATGCCTCAAACCTTATTAAGGTCTTAAATTTTGGGGCAAACTCAGCGAACCATAGCATTCAAAAAGTTGTTTAATTTAATAAAAAAGCTGTCCTTATGATTGTCTCTAACAATTTTATTTTGATAAACAAAACAACTAAAAGTTTTCTAAACTTAAGGAAGTCAGATTGGTATTGTTTTGTAATTTGATAAATCTCTGTTATTTTAAACTAAGTGTAAAGTCAGTCAAATTGAAAATGTTTAAAACCAATGTTGAATATTTCCTATCATTATAACTGAACAAAATTTTAAGAGACGGTAAATTTGACAATATATCGAATTTTTACTGCAATGAAATGTATTTTGTTAACTAAATAAAGACTTCAGTCCAACGAATTTCTTATCTTTCAGTCGCTCTTGCAAACAACTATTTCTGCAATATGTTTTTGGCTTATTTTTTCGAGTTACTAACACTATAAGTAACCCCCTGCCCTCCCCTGATACACAAGGCTCAAGATTATGTATCTCAAGATATGTATTTTCTGAGGATACCTTTACAGAGGGAACTTTAGAAATTCTTGGTCACATTTATTTTTCGAAGAGAAATTTTTCCCAATGATGATGACGACCCTAAAATGATTGATTGATTGATTGATTGGTAATTGCACATCTATAGCCAGTACGAATACAAGTAAGCTTTCACGATAGCTATAGCTTGATTTTGATGTTGTTATTGCACACATGTAATAGTATTGATGGTTTATTTTGTTGTTACCTTTGGCGAGATTGGTGGATAGAATGGTGGCATTTCATGACAATTTGGACACCAGCTGGCCATTTTAGCTGTTTTGGTTTCGGTTTCGGTTTCGTATTCGATAACTGGTAACTGGATTTTGAATTCTCGCTTGCAATTAGAGCCAAATCAGCAGCGGCAATCGATCGAATCGTTGTTTCCTTTCTCATATTCGCTTCTTGAAAATTTTATGTGTGCGTCAGATACATACATAAACATTGAATATGTGGAAAAGTGTTTTTGTTTTTTTCTTTGTGAATACTTATTTAACTTAAAAGGGATACTGTTACTCACCTAGTACAGGCAAAAACACCGAGGCAGGGCTCCAGGGCTGCCAACATTCACTCGCTCAAATCGCACATCAATATGTAGACGATTTGTTGAAATTGTTTTATAAATAATGCAATAGTTGTTGCTGTTTGCATTTATTTGATGTTTATGTTGCAAATAGTTAGTTAGCTGATGAAAGGAGAATTGTTTGATTTGTTGTATTGGTTTTTTTATGTCATTATATTAGGCTTGTAATTGATTTTGATTGATATAAACAGTTCGTTTTTTTGTGGTTGTAAGTAGATGTTGTTGTTACTTTAGAAAACCATTATTAACTTCATTGTGCGTTTGTTTGTATTGTGTTTAATCAAAAGATTTGCTTTAAATAGGAATGATTTTAAAAAAACAGGTTACGAATTTTCCGAACGTTTGTCTTTATCTTTGTAAAAATTAGAACCGTACACAATTGATTGTTTACTTTAACTCAATTAATTGATTCGGGACACTTAACAAAACACATTGCATTACGCCACATTTGCAAAATTTATGAGCTCTGCTTTCATTGTGGTCACGGAACTCGTTTACACCGTTTCCCATTTCCTATTTTCAACGACAAATGACGGTAACTGGGCAACTACAGGTTTAAACTGACAACGCGGCCTATTAAATAAATAAATAAAGACGCGAAGCAAATTTCAAAGCAAAAACAGCAGCTGAGCGTCGGTTTTTATTAGGACTCAAATCCGTAACGCTCTCTCGTTACCTCTCTTTCTCTGCACACTGCTCTCTCTTTTGAGCAGCTTATGCGCATGTGCTTTGAGTCTAGTCCGAAATTGTGTGTGAAGCTTTTTCCTACCAAGTTAAACGCACAAATGTATTTCGGTTAAGCATTCGCCGCGATGTCTGACACACCAAATAGAATTATTATTTTCTATTGTTTCCTCAATGGAAAATTGTATTAAATAATTGAGCTTGCAATTACATCTCACGAATAAAAAATAATTAATAATAATTTTGCACAATTTTGACCGTATAATTAATATTGCAACAATAACGACGCCAGGTCGGCAACGGTTGGCAACGGTTGGCAACGGGGCAACGAACGAACGAACTCGATAGAAAAGGAAGAATGCGACGAACTGTGCGCGTGAAGCGTGTGCGAGGCAATGAACGCTTCCAAGAGTTTTGCTGCTGCAGCCTGTCGTTGAAACGGAAACACACTGCCCTAGTTTTGAGTTGTGCACATACACACTCACGCAATAATACATACACGCATGCAAGCACTGTAACAAATCGTATAGGGATATATGTATATATTATGTATGTTTTTTTAAAGGCAACTTGGGCCGTAACACAAGTGCTGCATGCATTTAAAATAATTGTGCCTGGACGATATACAGTTTCGAACACGCTAATCTGCTTTAAACACTACTTCAGTGTGTGTAAGTATGTATGTAGGTGAGGCACGGCCAGTATTGCCATTGTAAGCCGAAATGTAAACAGACCAAAGAATGCCTGGCCAAAGGCGCGCATTGAACTCGTTTGGAGTTGGGCTTAACTTCTTTGTAGGTATCTACTGCTCCGACAATGCAATATACATACACGCACTCTCACATACACACACGCACACAGACATGTACTCGGGCTCGGGCACTGACTGACTGACACACATATACCAATAAACGGTGCACACGGACGAACGCAAACGATGGGGACGACGACGTGTAGGAAACAACAAATATAACATTGACGATGACAACGAAGCGTCGACTAGAACGGGGCCAGGAGCTCATTCGGGCAGCAGCAACAACAGCAACATCGGGGAATGGTAAAACGATACCCACTGTACTGTATCTCCGGCTGCCCATCGACTTTATCATCGTGTCCTTTCGTTTCGCGCTGTCGCCCCCGCCGTCGCTTTCCTTGTCGTCGTTAAAAAACTTTTGTGTGTGCTCGTTTTGTGCGATTCAACATGAAAGTGGCACACTGTGTGTGTAAGTGTATGTGTGTGAACGAATGTATCTTTCTAGTCATACGTATACACGGGAATGTTCCGTTTTTTAAATGAAAACCAGCAGTATCGCCAGAATTTAACAGGATAAAAATGTGTTGTAAATTTACAAATGGTGTATTGGATATCCTTTGATATTTGTTGTTTTTCGTAACAGTTGAATAAGTTTTAATATTTGTATTTCACTTATTTCACATATTAAATAACACGCACAAATTTTTTGAATAAGCTATTTTAATTAAATCTTCTGTCCTAAAATACATATATGTATGAATGTATACATATACATGTATAGTATGTCACACCACAATTAATCATTTTCTTTTCTTTTCTTTTACACGATTTTCACCGAGTACAGAAGTATTCAACCACTTTTTATTTGCTTAAAAAAGCTTTTAGATTTTATAATGCTTTAATTTTTAAGCCTGAGAAATATTTGCTTTAATTGGCATTAGCAATTTGAAAAATTTTTCACTTTCACAGTATTTGTGTATGGGAAAACAGCATGAGTGTGTGTATGTACATATATTTATTGGGGAACTTTTTTCATTACTTTTCATATAGGCACACAACGCGCACAGGCCAAAACACCAACCTTTCTCGTCCGCAGCGTATACAATTCTGAGCGCTGCCAGAACAGGCACGAATTGTGGCACTGTGCAGCTTAAGCTCGACTCTGAGCTTTTTCGGAATGCTAGGGGCCTGGCACAGGCTGTGAAGGCGAAGCTTGTGATTCATTAAAATTGGCGCCAAAATGCACCAAGAATGCATGTGTGTGTGTTTGAGTGTGCGTGTGTGTGAATGTTTATTGACGATCCGCTCACGTGGCGTATAAATTATATTGGTTACATGTCACTTAAAGGAGGAATATGCAATGCTTTTGAATTTGGTCCTTGCTTTGTGTTTAATATTTGTTGCATAATTATGTGTTAATAAATACCATTGCATACCTTTAGGCAGTATATTAAAGTCACTAGCTATTTCAATATATGAATATTCAATGTGTCTTAAATTGGAAGAACACAAAAGCAAACCTAAAAATTTAGATATAAATTTTGGATATACATAATAAGATATGCAGACTAGGGGATACCCAAAACCTTAGACCTTACGCTTACAGACAATTTCAATGAATTGATAGCTTCGGTGTTCCTTTGCCGATATCGATTTAATTTTGGCATATGAAACATTTAAGATTTTTTTGCTATCGATATCATGTGTACAACGGGAATGGGAAAACTCATCAAAAATATAAATTAAATTTGAGAAACGGTCATAGCTTTATCAACTTAGCTGCTTATTCTGATCAAGAATATATTTCATGGGTTCAGAATATAAAAATATGGAATTAAGTTTCACTCAAAAGATATTGTAGCTGGAAATTTAAGTTGTTTTATGAGTGTTTGTTTTGAATTAGTTTTTGGATATAATACAAATAAAATTATGTTGTGCGCATACATATATAAAATAAATAATAAACACAGCTATGTATATCACAATCCATAAAAAACAAAAGAAGCTTTAAAGTTAATCTAAAATCGTATAAACGTTCAGAGAAGTATGAAACTAGTTATAACAAAAATTAACAAAAACTTTTATGCATATTACACAGAGTGATGTTTAAATATGTATTTAGTTTTCCACCGTTTTGATATTTTTGCAGTGCTGTTATTTGCCAATAGTTGCGCTTCTGCCCTGGAGCCGTGAGTCAAATATCGATATCGAAACATCGAAAAGCCGTCATAAGCTCCGATAATCAAAATATTTAAGACATATGTAACTACCAACAACTAGGTTGCTACGATTTGCTATTTAAGGAAAGTGTAAATTATTGTCGTTATAATAAAAAATATCAACTGCCAAGAAAATCATAACCAAACTCCAATTACACAATGACAACAGCCGTTCTTGGCGGCGGTATAAGCGGCTTATCTGCTGGCTATTATCTGCTGCGCAGGTTTGGCAAGCCTTTGACCATATACGAGTCATCGCCACGAGTGGGTGGTTGGATACGTTCGGAATGGCACAAAGAACGCGGTTTTCTGTTCGAGAGTGGGCCAAGAACAATTCGTCCCAAAGGATTACCCGGCGCCAATACCCTGGAATTGGTGGAGGAACTAAAACTGCCTATTAAACCGATACGCAGCTCTCATGTGGCGGCACGGAATCGTATGCTTTATGCAAAGGGTCAGGTCTGCATGTTACCAAACAGCGCTAAGGGATTATTTGCTACTATGCCTCCCTTTACAAAGCCACTGTACCGAGCCCTGCTGCATGACCTTACCACCGGTGGAACTTTAGCCAAAAACGAAGATGAATCCATTTATAGTTTTGCGGAAAGGCGATTTGGTAAGGAGATTGCGGACTATGCCATCAGTCCAATGATCTGTGGCATTTGTGCAGGCGATGCACGCGAGATAAGCGTGCGATTCCTTATGGACACTCTTTTTGAAAAAGAGCAAAAGTATGGTGGTGTTATTAAAGGAGTGCTATACTCTCGCCTTAAGAAGGACAAAGATTTTCCAGATGAGAGCAAAATGGATAAACCAAACCTGTACAAGCAGGCCGTTCAAGAGAAATGGGCCATGTATGGTTTGGCCGACGGTTTGGAGCAACTGCCTCGCGCATTGCGAAAATATCTTGGCGAGCACGATGTAAATGTCCAATTGAGTAGCCGGTGCAACAAATTGAGTTTCAACAGCAACGGAGCTCGGTTGAGTCTTCGTGATACGGAACGAGAAGTCGATCATGTGGTCAGCTCCCTGCCGGCGTATCAATTGGCTCCGCTGGTGCGGACGCAGCATCCATCGCTGGCTGCTCAACTATTGGAAATACCCTATGTGGACGTTGTGGTGGTCAATTTGCAGTACAAAAGCGATCAGCTGCTTAAACAAAACGGATTTGGCCTGCTAGTTCCACCAGTGGAGAAGTTGCCCATACTGGGCGTAATCTTTGACAGCTGCTGCTTTGACATGGCCGGCAATACAATCCTCACCGTGATGATGGGTGGACGGTGGTTTGATCAGTGGTTTGGTAATCAGCCCAGCCAAAAGGAGTTGCGTGACATTGCCCAGCAGCATGTGCGCAAGATCTTAGACATCAAGGAGGAGCCTGCGTTTAGTCGCGTCCACATGCTCAACAAATGCATTCCACAGTACACCGTGGGCCACAAGCGTCGGGTGCAAAAGATCAGGGACTACATTAGAGACTTCAAGCTGCCATTGTCGCTGTGTGGCGCTGCCTACGATGGTGTTGGTATCAATGATGTCATCTTATCTGCCCGAAAGCAGATTGAGATGCTTCCAACTGCAAAAACGAACTGAAATTGTATATATAGTTCCATTAACTTTGCCTTTTATATATTTGTGTTTGAATAAGTGTGGTTTCCTTTTGTACATGATCTGTTTTCTTTAGTCTTAATCATTAAGTTTAATCATTTACCAAAGCCACCTAAGCAGGGTGGACTCTTTTCCGGCTCCTGCTCGGGCTGCCATTGCTTTGGTGTTTTTGCTTCTATTGAAAGAGCGTGCATAAATTCAAATCCTTCCGCCTTAAGCGCCGTTTTAATTGTATCATTGACTAGGCGATGGCGCTGCATGTAAACATCATGAAATTAGATTCCGATATTAACAGATTCGGTGAACTCACCTTGATCAGCGACAAATCATTGAACTTCTCCGATACAACCAGCACTCGAAAATGTGACTCTGCCTGCTTGGGTGTATTGTGCATGGGCGATTCATTGCTTACATCGAGAAAAACGGGCTTTAGCTCTGTTGTTAGCGCTTTTCTCATGGCCGATTCGATTGGCGGATACTGCGGCTCCTGTGACATGGTTGCCCGGGAATTTCTATTCACGAATAAACTGCTTGTGCTCAGCAGTTGATTCACCTTTTGTGCGGAAACTCTAATGGAGTGGCGAAATGTTAAACCGAACATGTTTCCAGTATTAGGGAACAGCTGTTTCACAATTACATAAACAGTTTGGTGTGGAAGTCGAAATCAACCCGTTCCGCCTATCGCTATTTAATGTTATCGATAGTCGCAAGCTTAAATTTTAAATAGAGTGAACTTTAAAACAAAGATCTGCCAATGCTACATGTTAAATTATAGTACTATACTTTTGTTTACAATCATTTAAATTTGTTTAAAGTTTCTGTCAAAGTTAAAAAGAAATCAATGCTTTCATAAATAACTTACAAAAATTAAATTTTTTTAAATCATGCAAATCTTGTTCAATTCATCCCAATGCATATTTTGGTATTGCTATAAAGTATAAGTATTATTGACGGAAGACTTTATAATAAAAAATTCTTTATGTTAACAAATTATGGATCAATTTATTTCGCCTTAATATATGGGTTATTTATGCATTTTAATGTCCTTACATAATTGAAAAAAATGATAACCAAAAGGCAGCTTATCTCTTAGCAATATCTAAAGTTCGTTAAAATTTGAAAAAGGAACCACAAATTTACATTTTTTTTATACATTTCTTCTGGTCACAGTCTACTTGCAACAAATTTAAAGTTATTTTTATATATATTTTTTTTTTTTAAGTAACTCTCATTGATCTTATGAATTGTGTGAGTCTCCAAGCAAAAGTGTAATTTAACACACTTAACAATGCACTAATTCAACAGAAAAATATGCATAAACATAAAAACTTGAAAGTTGAGCGCATGAAAATTCAGAAGTATTCTCCGTTTGTCGTGTCAGTAGTCAACGAGCTTCTTAAGCTTGGGTGGCGCGGATATGACTACCCTTCCACGATTACTACCACCACCACCACTGAAATGGCTGCCATGAGGATAATCCTCATCACGTGCTCCGTGCGAGCGTTCATACTGCTGCTGTTGTCTGTATCGTTCACGTTCTCGGTTTCTCTCCATGCTACGTTCTCGTTGCCGTCTTCGCCTTGTTTGAGATTGGCTGCGCCGACTGCGAGATCTTCTGCGGTCACGACTGCCACTTTGACGTCGACTGTGTGATCTCCGTTTTCTTTCAACGCGGCTATTGCTGCGTCTGCTGCGAGAGCGGGATCGTTGTCTTCTGCTCCGACTAGCACTCCGGGATCTTCGCTTGCGTTGCACGCGACTTCCGCTCCGTCGACTGCGGGAACGCGAACGTTGTCTTTTGTTGCGGCTGTGACTATAACTACGGGATTTGCTGCGACGTGTAGTTGGTTTGGCTGATCGGACTGGTGCTTCCGAATCAGCTGATTCCACATCGCTGTCGGAAAGCTTGCCACTGGAAGGCGTTCCGTACTTGTGTCGCAGTTCGCGCCTCCTGTGAATAAAGAGATGTGAGAGGGCTTTTCCAAGAGCCACCCACAACTGATTACTCACCTGCGACGCAGCTTTAATGCTAGTTCACGCATCTCATCCTCGCGCTCCTGCTGCAGCTGACGCTCCCTCTCGGTTTTCTCTATCTCTGCACGCTTATCAGCCTTATCTGAAATATTCAAAGTATTTAATCAACTGTTAATCAATGATCATCGCTAACAAATTGTTGAACTTCACACTACACTAGGCGGCTTACATTGCCTGTTTAGCAGGTTTTGCATCTTGCGCTTAAGACGCTCTCGCAGATTGGGCCGACCACTGCCTGACGCCTGTCCAGATCCCTGTAATGGTCATCAACAATTATTAAACAAATCTTGTTTATAAAGTTAGTGGAAAAAAATTGGAGTCAGTTCTGGTTACAGTCGAAAGTGTCGTTGCGTAAAATATATGGCAAAAAAAAATAAAAAAATAATATGGAAACCTAAATTGAAAAAAAATATACAAATATTATAAACAAAACTAAAACCTCTTAATCATTTGGGCTAACGCATTTGAATATATATAACAAATTTCAACCATTTCTTCCTAAGCAATCCTAGATCAAATTCCTGATGTCATCGACTAAAATTATAAGTATAAAAATTAAGAGGGTTCTAGTCAAGAATGCTTACAGATGCCTACAGAAAATCTTACATTTGCTTCTAAGTTTTCGATGAAATTTGTACATATAATCAATATATTGTAAAGGTTTTATAGGCTATAAATCTTGAATATTCAAGACAGGGGTACCACAGCAAACGTAAAGATTTCTCAATAATTTAAAACTAATTTGTTCTAACTATGGTTTAGGGGAGATCTTATATTCCAAATATGAGTCTTTGAGAACGACATAGCGTCATATATCCATACGTACTAAGCTGCTGCCTAAAATGGGGTCGGTTATGCTTTACTCTGCTCAAAACAAGTGAACTCAAATTTACCCATTTTCAATGAGTTTAGGGTATAAGAGTTCACACTGATCTATGACTTATCCGAATATATTAAAAGGATGCTCGCAAGGATAAGGGGGTGGATGGGCCGTGTCCAAGTCTGGGATAATCAATTGTCATGATGGTCGTGCAGGGCACACAAAAAGTTTTTGGGGATATTGATTTGGATTCACATTAAATTGAATTGGTTGCAGTTTTTTTTTTTTTTTTTTTTTTTTTTTTTGGTTTTTAGGTAGAGGCGTGAAATTTTGTGATGTACTCCAGTTACATAAATGAGGCAATGGAACACTTTGGTTTTGCTTACTGACTTTGGTTTCGGTAGCAGAACTATATTTGCCTGTTTGATTACCCGTGCTGGATGACGACATCAATGGCTGCGATCGTTCCGAGCTGAAACAGACAAGGAATTATAATAATAGCAAAAAACTTGACAGAGAGAGAGAGAGGAATTGAATAAATGAAATATAAACTGAATATGAGTGTGTCTTTGGTTGCTCAACTTTACCACACAGCTGCCGTCACTTACGCGGTATCCACATCCAATTCCTCGGAATCAACCCGTTCTCTGCCGCGCATAGATTTGCCCGACTGTTTAGACGCTGCCCCTACCGTCTCTTCCTCCTCCTCCGCCTCGGTAGGATCACTGCTTTCTGCCGACGAGGAGGATGTGTTATTGCCACGCTTGCGTCCATAATAGCGTTTTAGTGGCGGCGGCGGTGCCTCTGTCACTTGTGGCACCAAAGCCGTTGTGCTTGCCACGGTTGGCGTTGTTGTGATCAGGCTAAGGACACGCGTGGACAACGGATAGCTTATCATTGGTAAATTTGAAGGCGCTATTGGTTTCGCTTGCTGTTGTGGTTGGAGGCTCAAGTGCTGTTGCTGTTGCAACTGCCTCACATTCGGCACATTCGGCGTTGCTGTCAATATTGTGCTTGAAGTCGTTGTTGTAGTTGTTGTACTAAGGCAAATAGTTTTCTGTGTCGCTGGCGGCGTTGTTAACTTCGTAATATTCTGTGATTGTGTACGACTGGAGCGCCGTTGACTGGACCGAGAGTGGGAGCGAGAGCGGGAACGAGAGCGAGAATGGGTGCGTGAACGCCGCCGTCTCGACTGCGTATACGAACTGGCACTAGAACTGCGGGATGAGTAGGAGTAGCGTTTGTGAGACCTTTTGTAACTGGGACTGCGTGAAGTATAACGCTGCCAGGATCCAGAACGCGAGCGTGATCTCGACCGGGAACGAGAGCGTGATGGCGAACGGGATCTGGAGTAGTATCTGCGCCGTCTACGACTGCGTGATCGGCTCCGACTGCGACGGTGATAGCTGCGGCGTCGACTGCGACGGCGGTTTGGACTGCGGCTTTTGCTGCGGGAGCGACGACGTGCGCTCCTTTTCGCCGACTCGTTCATGATCTTCAGCTTGTCGAGATTATCTTTAACCTTTTGAGCATAGGTAACAGACGCAGAGGCTGCTGTTGCTGCACCGCTGCTGGCATTAATGCAGGACTCGCCGAGCGTTTGGCCCGGCTTGCTCAGATTGATCGTGATCTTGGAGTGCGGTTGCATCTCATCCTCGCCACCGAATGAGGTAATGTAGGTTATTTTTTCGCCGCCGCCCTCGGCTGGTGAGGGCGATCGGGATTCTGACTCTTCGTCTTTGTCCTTGTTTTTTCCCTGATCCTCCTTGGCTGCATAGCTAGGCGGACTGAACGGACGATTTGCAATGCGTCGCTCTTTTTGAGCACGTCTCTCACGACGCGATTTTCGTCCGCTTAGTAGCATCTTTTCCTGTTCCTCCTCCCGAGCGATCCGCAGCGCGTCCGCCTCGTCGGCATCTTTGGTCAGATGTGAGAAAAAGTCGTTACTCTTCATGCCATAGTTTCGTCCGCAGGCATTGAGCTCGTGCGCCTGATTCGTGTCCAGTTTGCAAATGTCAATGGATACATCCATATCGATATCTGAATCGGATTCATCCGAGTTCTCTGCTTTATCGCCGCCTGCAGCAGTTGCGCTGCTAGTTGCTGGCACTGTTCCAAACGGTTGGGGTCCAATAGCCACTGCGGACGCTTCTCCGACATCATCATAAGAGTAACCAATGGTTGCTCCTCCACCAGCGCTTTTTTGCTTTTTCTTGCCCAAATTTCGCTCCGCCTCGAGCTGTGCGTTTGCGCCAAACTGCTCTTCCAGATACAACTGATGCAGAAACTTATCCTCACTCACATTAAGAAAGTCATTTTGGGCCAATATGCGATACCGCTCATAGTTTAACTGACGCTCCTCTGCCGTCAAATCTGATTCATCATACCCAGCCGAAGCATCGTTGCTACTGCTCTTCGCCACGGGCGGAATATAATCCAAATGTGCTCGCACATCGAAGCGATCGATGAGATTGTCCTGATTTCCCTGCCAAGGCACACTGCAATAAGAACACAGACAGCAAATAAGCAACATTGCAACATTGGTTTCCAAAAACTAAGTATTAAATATTCAGGTTATTCAGCATTCAATATCACTTGCATGATTGCATCCCCATCACCGGCGGCTGCTACGGCTGGGTCTAGATAAATTTTACTCCGCCGGCCGTGCAGCTGTAGAAATTGTGTGGGATCCGCCTGAATTTTATCATAGAAATATTGCCGGCGCTCGGCACGCTTGCGATAGTCCACAATTAGTCCGCGAATGCGGCGTTCCTGTTTTCTAGCCTCGTGCCACATAATTTTTCCATTAATCAAGAAGACTTATCACAGCGAGGACAAACTTTTCATATGTTTCACGTTTGCCGTTCGGCCGGCAAAAATCATCTACTTTTTTAGTGACTCGTTTACATTGCGTCTCTGCGACAGTGCTGTGAAACCTATGAAAGCGACGCCCCTGAATGGGAGCTTGTTCGTTTCAACTAATTGAACTATAAAATGAACGAAAAAGAACTAGCTGCAAAAGTGCTGTCAACATGAACTTTTTTTAAGACTGGAATGAAAACCGTTGAAGCTTTAAAATAAATTAGCTTAAAATGGCCGATTTCAACTAATTGAGGTCAATTAAAAAGCGAACGGGGGTTGCAACTTTGTAAAGCTGCCTATATTGACATAAAGAAATAGTTTTAAGAACAATTTAATGCAATATCTTGCATGTGCCGGTTAATCTCTGCACAAATGCGCATGTCCTTTTTGAGTGGGGTTGGGGTGGAAACGGAAATAGAGGATAATAAATAACAGGCTAAACTGGAATGAGCCACAACACACACAACAATTGTCAGTTTGCTGCTGCTGCTCTTGTTGCCGCCGCCGCCTTGTGCTATTACATTTTGCGGCATCGATTTTAAAAACGCGTTCACATCCTCATCCTTAGCAAAGAATAAAGTTTTAATAAAAAGAGGTGAAACTAGAACAACCAGTTTTCAACATCTAGTTTTTATCGTCTAATGTCTGCTAGACGTTACCGTTTCGGAGCAGTGAAACGGTACAATACCTCCGGGGAGGATCAAGCCTTGCACGAAGATGATGATGTCCCCTTGTATCCAAACAACAAAAGCAACAACAACAATAACAGCAACAACAATGACGATACAAACAATGAGCCAGAGCCGGATGGTGATAAGGACGATGACTCTGAATTTTTACATGAGGTGCCATACTCGTCCAGCAGCATCGATCGCAGCTCAATTGGCTCCATACCCTGGGCGGACGATGCCATCAAGAAGAACAAACTCGATTGGGAGCGAATCGATCGTATGCTGAGCGGTGAGGAGGAACTCCCGGAGTTGGAGCCGGAGCTACGGAACGAGATCTCCGACTGGCAGCGTAAATTCCCCAGCCTACGGGACCGCAAGGCAAAGCCATTGAAACAGCAAAGCTTTGACAGCAGTCGGCGCAACAAAACTGTGCCAGATGAATCTGTCGATATCGATTGCATGTCCGATCTTAGTCTTAACTCTTTGGATGATTATGACGAGGCAGATGAGGAAGACGATGGTTTTCTCACACCAACTGCAGAGCGTTTAAGGGAACGGGAGCGGGAAAAGTCTCGCAATTATATACGTTCTGGCCAGAATCTAGTTGCGATACTTGACAGGGATTTACACATAACATCCGTAGCACTTAAGCTAAGGAAGCGAGAGCACTCCCAGCAGCAGCAGCCGCCGCAACAATCACCAGCACGAAGCACACCCCAATCAGCAACAGTTGCCCGCTCACGTCTGAGGATGCCACCCATCCTCAATGTGCTAGACTCTAATCGACGCTTTCGAGGGTTGCTCAACAATCGCAGCTTTGTGCAACTGACCCATGTGCAACAGCAACCTAAATCGGCGGCATTAACATATGCGGAGAGACGGCAGCAAACTGGCATTCGATCCGCTTGGAATATGCCTATGGTGGCAAGCCGATTCCTTAACAACAAGCATGCAATTGTGTTGCCATCGCTGAATCGCCATCATAGAGATTTTAGCACGACTGCTACGACAACGCCGTCAAGCCAGAGCATTTCGAGCAACAGAGATTCGATTGGTGCAACACGGCGAGAAACGGGTCACAATGTCAACGTGCATGCACGGGATCAACATCGGAATCAACATCACCGTCAGTATGGCTTGAATCAAGTCACAACAAATTCAAATACCCCTTCAACAGGTCGTTCGATCTCGGCAGCAATCCATCATCCGCGTTCGGAGTTTGCCAACAGTAGTGCCTTCTATATACCGTACAGTGCCTCAAAATTTAAAGCCTTTAAATAGCTAAAAACCTTCAACTTGTATACAACAACAACTAGCAATTAAAGTATAATTATGAGAGTTTAACATCGACTGATTGGTTTTGTTCAAATGTCCGTGTGTATGAGCGCTTCGATCAGGGAGCCTAAAAGAGCTATAGACTTGAGATTTAAGTTCGTGTATACCACGCGCAAATCAGTTTTGTTTTATATTATCGCCAAACTCTTTCGGTTTTCGATATACTTACACATGGAATTGATAACAATATTTTGGATTTGAAAATTGAAACTTGATCCACTAACTATAGACAAATAATGATCATGTGTGAAAAGTGCTTCAAAATTGGTTAATATACACCGGAGAAATCGAAGATATTCCAGTATTGCATGCATTTTCAGTATACGCGTGCAGATTATCTAGAATTCAGGATATCTCTTTGACTTGACCATTCTTAATTAATTTAAAAATATAATCCCATTTGCAAATCGGACCGTGTTTTATTTATTTAAGACAATTAACAATTAATTATAATAGTACAATAGAAATTTCCTCATATCTGATCAATTGGACTGTTTAAAAATATAAGAAGCAATTCTTTATTCTTTAGATTTATAAACTAATCCTATTAAGATGCTTTCAGCACTAGAGTGCAGCATTTAAAGTTCACTTTACAAACTTAGGTTGTCCAGACGAAGTCGTCCATCGTTCTCAGTAAGATATAGCGTATCTGCCAAGCATTGTTCCGTTATCAATTCCTCAACGCGATCGTTCATCTAGTGCAGAAAATATATAACAATAGATTAGCAATCTAGATTACAGCTACAATCGTAATATCTCTTACGCCTTTAGCCTTTCGCTCGGTCAACACCTCGGGGTATTTGAAGGCTGGTCCAAAGTTAACACTGACCGTAGCGCTCTTGTGTATCGAAATGGCTGGAAAGTAGCTGCCACCATAAATGTCCTCGAACGCAACGCCCTGCGACTGGCCATTCTTGAAGAACTCAATTCGACTGTTGTTCAATATGTGAAGGTTCTTTAGGGTCTCGGTAATCTTGTCCTTGTCCTCGTAGTACAAATGAGATTTAAATTTAACCAGAGGCTTAAAACGAAACAATATTTAATAACGTTCAAAAAATGCCAAGAAAGACTTACGCGATCCTTAAATGTGTTGGGCAGGTAGTCAATCGAAGGCAACTCGGGTAGCTCAATGAGTAAGCCCAGCGTATCGCCCTCACCATATGCCTCGCTATAGTGTTTGCCGTGGCTCTCTGTGAACTTTGTACCTTTGCGGGAGCGCCACGAGTACCCAAACTTGTCATAGCCCAGCGGCGCCTGTAGATTGCCATACTCACGTCCCCAGCCGACTCGCGTCGCTGCTCCCTCAGGCATCTCCTCAACAGTGATCTCATAATACCAGCTGCCACGATTCACAGCTGCATAAACAGAGGAGATGTATGAAAAATTTATACATCATCAATACATCAAAATACTCAATGTGGCTTACTTACAGTGTGTGGCGCGAATTTGGGAATAGCCTCGCTCGCCGGTCACGGCCAGCCGATCCTCACTGACTTTAAGCTGTGGCGCACGATCGTGCAGTGCCAGAAGAACCGCATGAGGGACTAGCGTGCGATACAGCCAGCCTGGTATGGGTTTGCCCGCCCAGTCGGAACTCTCATCGAACTCCTGGCGAAATGGTGCATGCGGATCGGGTTCGGCTAATATGTAACGATAGCCATCCTTGTTGAATGGATGTTCCAACGGATAACCGTGCGGTGGCAGCTTTACATTTGCCGTTATATCCGAGCTAGGTCGCCCCTTTTTGCCCGTTGGACCCGCATCAGTTCCGGGAAATTTGCGCTTCTGTCTATTGTTTTTTGCGAGCGTGGCTGCAATGTTCAAGTGTGCAAAATTTATAAAGTATGAACGTACGTGACTGGAGACATACAATAATGGGGACTGTGGGTTCGGTATGGAATGCGGCTGCTTCACTTACAATCTTCTTCGCTGCTGGCAAACGACGCAGAGCTTTGTGTTGACGTCATCGCAAGGACAATGTGTGCAAAAACAGAAACAGCGTAAATGCGACGCGTTTTAAATCAATAAGCTAGCGACAGACAGCAAAACGCAAACAAATTTATCGCAACTATTTATTATTTATTAGTGTAATGAACGAGTTCCGCTCACGAGGCCCACCTCAGCCTGCTGTATTGTTGTTATTTTGTTTGTTTGTTTTGTGTCTTTGTTGTGTGGGTGTGTGTGTGTGTGGTGAGAAGACGACGACCGCATATAAGAAACTACACAGCGAAACGTAATTACGATCAGCTTTCGCTGTGCCGGAATTGCAAAAAAAAAAAAAACACTAACAGCGACGAGAGCGATAAGTTTGAGAGAGCAAATGCAGAGAGCGTGAGCGCGCAGTTAATTTAATCTTGTTAGAAAAAGAGCAAATAGCACAACAAAAAAATGTGCATAGATAACAGCTAAATATAAAAAATGCGAAAATTACTTTGTTTATAGAGCAATTTCGACATATTTTTGGTCTGCTCTTTTTGCAAACATAAATATAGTGCAAAACAAGTAAGAAGGCTCTAGTCGGGAGAGCCCGACTAGAAGATACCCTGAACCCAGTTGCAATAAATAAATTTAATTTATATAAGACTTTGGTATACTGATTAATCGATTAAATTCGATATCTCCGGTGTTTCTTAACCGATTTGGACGAAATTTTCAGAAAAGTTCTATCGTTACCCATTATTTCAACCCTCATTTTTACATTTTCCAAATTCGATATTTTTTGTTATCGATTCCATGTGTATATCGGAAACCAGAATAGCTATCGATAATTTGAAGCAAACTTGTTCTGCTCATGGTATAGGAGAACTTAAATACAAAATCTGAAGTCTCTAGCTCTTGTAGTCTCTGAGATCCATGCGTTCATACAGACGGACAGACGGACATGGTTAAATCGACTCGGCTGTTGATGCTGATCAAGAATATATATACTTTATGGAGTCAGGGATGCTTCCTTCTGCCTGTTATATACTTTTGCACAAAACCATTATACCCTTATTTACCCATTTTATGGGTTAAGGGTATAAAAAGAGCTCGAACAGACATACACACGCACATTTCATGTTTAGAAAGAGCATGCAAAACGAATTCGCTCCACTGTTCATAATCAGCTGTTACGAATAGTAGAAACAACAAAAGCGATGGATACACAAATTTCTGCAAATCTGCACCGAATACCAAACACCCTTAAAGTTGAGTTTCTTGTATTGCGTATTGTTTAAATTGGATGTTCATAATCCTACCTTGTATGTAACCATCTTCGGTGAGGCGTAAGGCCCCAGTTTTGCTCATGATCTCGTAGTTTGGTTTTATCAGACGCAGATCCTGATGGAAGAGCCCATACATGGCACCGTTCTCAGCATGCTCCTCGTAAACGAAAAGCGTATTTACATCCTTAATAAGAGATCGCTGCACTGTAGAATACCAGGACTGTGTCAGACGTCGTGGCATGGTTGTCATAGCTTCCCAATATTGTTCGATGTAGGGTATGATTTCCTTGTCCTTGCTGAACTGTATCTGGTGATTGCCTTCGCGTAAAGCCGCCTGCTGCATATTTGCAATCGCGCATTGGCACATTTGAGATATTGCTACAAATATGAAAAATATGTGCATTAAGATCAAAAAACAGTTTGCTGTACATACTGGCTTGACTTTTTCGAAAACTTTCCAGACCTGTGGCTGAACAGTTTTTACACACAAATATATAATTGGAGATAAATGGCAATATTTTGCCCTTGCCCAATTGATATGTTATGCAGGTTTCATGAACCCATCGCGAACATGTTGCACACAGCAGCTCGATTATGTTCAGGTTGCGCTCTTTGCCACTGAAAGCACAGAAACAAAAATATGTAAACAACGGCTGAATGAGTAGTGCTTATCAAAGTAAAAAACGTCTGGTCACATTTGTGCATACATACCAATAACAAATGCCGGCTGTGGTCGGCCTGTCGCTGCTGTCTCCAACTACAGCTGCGCAGGCTAAGCCAGCAGAAGTGCGATGCTCTTGCAATTGCATTTTCTCATCATCGGTGTTGAAACTTAGCTCAGTGGTGGCCTCAGATGGTGAGCTGGTCTCCATTCCGCAGTCATCCATGGTTATTTATGATATCTAGTTATATGTTTTATTCACAAATGATGTAAACAAATGAATTGTGGCAGCGGCACAACAATATTTGCCAAATCGGCGGCGATTTATCGAAAATGGTTCAAGCGAACAAAATGTGTTTTTTACAATGTGGCCACCCCAAATTTCTTTAATGTTGTTAACAGCGCGCTATAAGGCAAAAAAGCCAACCGTTACCCACTTTATCGTTTCGCAAAACATTTGCCGTTTATTAAAGCATTGCTAAATTGACGTTTAGCTCTAAAGGAAAAACTACTGATGTCAATCGAAAATTACTTTAACAGCTGAAAGAGATTTAACAAGCCTTAAAAATTGACAACAGCAGCTTTACAGACCAGCTGTCGATTAACATAATAAATCGATCTTTTTGTTGTTTTCTGATTCGAAGTTTTTTTACAATATTGGTGAACGCCGGTTAAGTGAGAGAATTTCTAGAACGCCAGCGACTTACCAAAGTTCTTTTGTATATCGTCTGCAACGCATGGAAACATCGCCAATCACAGATTCAGGGTTGCTTGTATACAATCAGACCGCCTCCACACTCAGTGACCGTCTATCGCTCATCTAGTAGCGATGTTTCTTATCGACAGAAAATATATCTAGAAAATATATCAAATCATAAAAATTTACTAGAATTTAAGAGAATTTTCAAAATGCAATGCTAGACAAGTGCGTATTGTGTGCATGAGAGTGAGTGTCATTGAGTGCGCAATATAAATGGAATTGCTTGGGAACTACAAACGACTGACGATTTTAAATAAAAGCCCACCAACAAATTCCACTTTGCGACAACGGCAAACGCTGGCGGAGGCGAAGGAGGCAACGGCAACGTCGAAGCAAACGGATCTTAAGAAGTAGAAGCAGCAGCAGCCACGGCTATCGTACGATTCGCATTTAAACAACCAAAGCACAATGTGCGAGGTTTGCGCCGATTTCCAAAATCTGTTGGAGCTGTGTAAGTAGAAAAATCGAACGAAAAATGTTGCTTGTAATGTGTCGGCATTTACACAGCGACAACTGTCTAAACGTGCGCCCATTCCACCCCACCCCCCTTCACATACATACACTTTGTTTTTCAGATGAGGTGCGCGTGGCCAGTTCGGAGCTTAAGTTTCAGCTTATGCTAAAGAGCGAAATTGAGACAACTTTCAACTATATTCAGTCCTGGCCGCAGCGTCAATGCATGTGCTTATATCGAGACAGCAAGAACTATGATCGCTTCAATCTGGTGGTGCAGTCCCTCATTTGTCTCACGGTGCAGCATTTAAAGCACATTGATCATCTGATTGAGAGCTTTAAACGACTGACGGACAGTGCGGCTGAGGCAGTTGCCCACGTGCAGAGCACGCCAGCTCACGACAGGGAATCAAACAATGGCAACAATGACAACGAAAGTGATAACAAGCACAAGGAGCTTGAGTCCTCGTTGTCGTCTTCGCCGCTGTCATCCCGCACAGCTGACGAAATCAAAACAACTCTTGCAGAAGCCAGCGGCGATGAGGAGAAGCGAGCCTCAGGTGACGGCCCCGGTCCGCCCAGGAAACCACCAACCACCCCGCCACTGCCAGCCCCACCAAGCAGCACCAAGTCGCATCCACAATACACCGAGGAGCCATGGATACTGCCAGAAGTAGAAAAGCTGCTAGTTCTCGTATCTAAGGTATTTCTGCTCAACTTTCCGCTTTACATTGCCCATAAGCATGGCATGCACTCGCGCCTAGACGATCTGCAAGCAGATGAAGCGCACCACTTGGCTCTTATCTGTGATCTACACGACAACGATCTTCCCATTTACCTGCTACGCAACGTGAGCCTCTTCTGCAATTCAGGCGGCTTTGGTGCCATGTCGCTTTGCTTCGAGCATCCAGATTTGCCCGTCTCTACAGCACACTCCATGACTGCTGCAGTGTCAAATGTAAAGCTTTGGCTCAACTATCACTGCAACACACAGCTATTTGTACCGCTGCGCAGCCGCATTCTGCAATACATGTGCAAGCTCTCCGATCAGAATCTACGCTCGGCGGCAACGCGTGCCATGGCAGACTTTGTATGGTCCTCCATGCGTGATCCGCTTGATGTAGCCGTCAACTTTGATACTGAGGGTCTAGCCCTGGCCTTTAAGTACTTTACATCGACCACGCTGACGATGCGATTGGCGGGTAAGTGCTTAAATAAGATCATACCGGTAATAATAAGTTCTTTAACACAAAAAACATTTATAAATTTTAATGTATGTGCTTATTTGTAAAATATGTATTAATATATATACATTATTTGGCAAATTTTAATAAAAAAAAAAAGAAGAAAAAAGTGTAGTAGACTGTGAATAGTTTGTTAAAGCCTCTATTTTTTTTCTCAGGCATGGCACAAATAAATGCTCACATTAATCTATTCAACGAAATCTGCACAACGGAGACGGTTAATGAGGTGGAACTTTTTGGACAGCGCATAGCAAACTGGCTAACGGAGAATCAAATTGTGCAGCATCTGTTTGGTCCGAATCTGCATGTGGAGATTGTAAAGCAGGCCCACGTACTTCTCAACTTCTTGGCTGTCGAAAATCAGATCTCCGAGGAGGACATTAAGCTAATTTGGCAGGCAACACAACTGAAGCACTGTTCGAAAACTATATTTGATATATTACCAGCGCTGGTTAAAAACCTGGCACCACGTCCGGCCATGCATTTGTATTCGCTGCTATGCCGCATGGACCCCAAGGAGCACACAGAGCAAAGCATTTATATTGCCTCCGCTCTGACCAAGTTAATTTGGTCGCGCGATTGTACGCGCAGCCAAATGAATTTAATGCAAGACCATTTGTTGGGCTCTAATGTGACCGCCTCCAGCTCGGACAGCGGCAGCATTGAAGGCAGCAACACTGAGGATGATCATGTAGGCGCCGATGACAGCAGCATTGCTAGTGGTGGAGGTGGCGGCGTTAGCGTTGGTGGTCACAAAAGTCCCATCGATGGGGTTACACCATGTAAACAGGCCAGACACAGGCGACATATTTGCGATCCAACAACGGAAAAAGCCAAGCAAATGAGCGGCGAGGACATGGCCAAGGTGGACATCAAGTAAGTCAATTTATGCGTTTCAATATGAGCTAATTTTATTTTATTCTGAATGGATCGCTTTTGATGTCACAGAAACCATCGCATTGTCAACATTATCGACAACACTAGTAGCGAAGAAGAGCTGCAATCGCGTGCAGCTCTCGAGCTGCAGCTACATCGTAAAAAGACGAACAACAAGCGACGCCGTCCAAAAGCCAGCAACAAACAACAACAGCAGCTGCTCTTACCTCATGAGCTCGTCGAAATATGGGACGGCGCCGAGGATGTGCCAAGCAGCGACGATGGCGATGCCGATAACGATGGCGAACTACTTGCGGACAGCGATGAGTGCAGTGATGGGGCCGGCCACCAACTGGTGCCCGCTGCAGTGCTGAAGCATCTGCATGGCGAAGGACCTTATATACGAGCGATTGCCGAGACGAACATAAGTGAGCTGCTGAGTGGGGCCGAGAATGATGGCAGCTACTCGTCGCCCATGAGCAACAAATCTGAGAAGAATCTCGCTGACTTTGATGACGAGGATGTCTCACCTTGTGAGGAGGAATTGGCTCAACTTGTTAATTCTCATGGCGGACGCGTCACGGCACCAAATTGTCGTGATGTTGCACCCGCATTTGCTGCAGCCGCTGCTGCTCTAATAGCCGTTCAATCGGCCGTTGCTATGCAAAAGTCCGGTGAACAGAACGTAGCCGTTGCTGCAGCAGCTGTTTGTGCGGCCGCTGTTGCCACTGGCAATGCCCAACATTCGTTGGCGGCGATACGACATCAGGCGAATGCTGCAGCCGTTGTTGCTGCTGCCGCCGCTGTCAAATCAAAATCCGATTCAGACGTGGATCTAATGGAGGTCAGCAACAACAAACAGCACCAACACTCACCCAAAGCCGTCAACAATCAGCCATCCTTCAAAATGAGCGACGTCTGTCAGCCGGGTAATACTTTACTCTGGGATCTGTTGCAGGATGATAAAATTGTATGTACTTCATTCATTTGTGCTCTCTGACTTAAGTTTTAAGATATGTTTTTGACTTTAAATATTTTCAAGCTATCTTATTAGTTGGTATCATAGCTTCTCTTTGAAACTTCTTGTGTTCTCCATGAAGGCTACCCAGCTTAATACAACGACGCATCTCCCGTTCCTTTATAAATATTTGAATTCAATCTTGTACTGATTACTTTTCATTTGTCTATTTCAAGGGTCAACTTGGCGAATCTCTGGCGTTGGAGGCTGAGAAGGCACTAGCGACGCTCCTGTGCTTTAGCATGGATCGCCAGCTGCGCACAAAATTCATTGAGGGTTGCCTGCAGAATGTGGCCAACAATCGCAGTGTTATTGTGAGCTTGAGATTGTTGCCAAAGCTATTTGCCTCATTCCAACAGTTTCGTCCATCGGACACGCATACAATGACTATGTGGGCGGAGCGTAATCATCGCATGATGCAGTGCTTCTTTAATAATATTCGTCACTATGCCAGGCGGCATGCCGAGCTGCTGATCAATCAAAATGGAGAGCAACAACAGCAACAACTGAACCTCCAACTGTACACGCACAAGACGCAGGTTTCAGTTAGATTGCAGTTTCTGTCATCGATCTTCTCGTCAGTGGGCTCGCCAAAGAACTTTCGCCTGACGCTGGAGCAGTTGGATGCACTATGGGAGTGGTTGGCTCATGACCCCGAGTGCTCCGATTGCTATTTCTCGTGGCTCCAGGCACAAACAAAAGGCGGCGATCAACACGCGCTTGGCATTGATGCCCTACAGCATTTATACTTAAAGAAGTTACCCGAACTGCGTCCAGAGGAATTCTCAATGGTGGCTCTGGGTCTTTTCCAACAATTGTGCAGCTTTGCACGCATTGCCATGGCCGAGTATGAGAAGCACAGTGATGCCATTACTGCTAACTCCAGTGCCGTAGGCATGTACCACTTGTGGCAAATAGCATTGCGCGCCCAGAGCAATGAGGTGTCACTGGCGGCTATACAATACATCAATATGTACTACATGGGCCAGCAGTTACGGCTGGAAAAGGAGTTTGTTTCCCAGTGTATGGACAACTTGGTGCAGGCAGCCACTGCATTGGAATGGTAAGAGTCGCAAATATTGTTCAGTTTATAATTGGCATACAATTGTTGTTAACAGACTGTCTACAATCACAATTAAATATGGCTAGGAATATCCTTCAATATCCTTGACGATTGATGTTTCACTTAACGTACTCAGTTTCTTTATAAAGAATCCAATCGATAGAAAATTAAATGTTTGCATTTCAATCCTTAACCACCTTTGTTCTACCCAAAAAGAACTTTGAAAATTAAAAGAAATTTGTTTCACAAATTGAAACGAAAACGTACTTATAAATAAAAGCATTGCATTGTATCTAGTTTCTAATCTATTGGAAACCTTTTGTTTTCAGCATTGAGGATGAGAATGCTTTAATGCGCGTGCAGCGAGGATTGCTTCTGTTGAACACCCATCTGGATACGTTTAGGAGGCGCTATGCCTTCCATTTGCGCCGTTGGGCAATCGAGGGAAAAGGCATTGGATCGCATAGCAATTTAAAGAACGAGGGCGCTGGACCACCGTTGCGAATAGTTCTGCAACAGGCTGGGCTTTCTGAGAAGAGTCTGCTGCATATGCATGCGTGTGATCTTATTGCTGATCTCAAAGCGGAGGTGTCCAAGTGGTGGGAAAGCCTACAATCGGGCATGACGGCTCCAGTGCTTGGCTTGCTGTTAAGCGATGGTCCACTACGGATTATAACACAGGGCCAGGAGCTCACATCGGACTACGACGAACGCACTCTGGGTGATGCCGGCTTCAAGGATAATCAGATTGTGTACGTCTCACTGGGCGGTCGAGGTGCTAGGCGTAAGGAAACTAATGTGGAGCATCCATCGATGCTACCACCGCCGCCAAAGGAATGTCTGCCCACAGTGCTCTTGCTGCAGCCCAAGTACTTTGAGAAACTATTTTGCCTAATGCAAACGCTGGGTGACATGAAACCACAATCATCCACAGTGCATCTGCAGCATCATACAAAAGCACAGCTGTTGTCACGTCGCGTGTGGGATATATTGGCTATGCTGCCCACCAATCCGCACATTTTGGATGCCTTCAAGCATCTGGTCAACGATCTCAATGAGCTGCAGCAGCTGGACGCCGTTGGCGATCAGGAGCAGCTGGCCAACAAGCGCAAGCACATCAAACAAAAGTTCAATGAACTGCTCGATCAAAGTAATTTGCAGAAATTTATGTACTCCTTACACATTGTCGAAAGCCTGGCGCTCAGCAGCGGACCCCGCCAATCTGCGTCTGCTACCTCGTCTGGGTCCGGGTCGGGGTCAGGGTCAGGTTCTACCGGCTCGAATGGCAATCTGATTATAACGGAGCACCCGCGCATCAAAAAAGGCGCTAATCGTCGGCACAACAGCAACGAACAGCCACCGGAACCAAAAAGAAGTAGCAGCAGCAGTGATTGTAGCAAGGATCTGATTGGTTGCGAACTGGAGCCAACAGCTCCGTGCTCGGGAAGCGATGCAGATGTCACCGAATTATCCAGCAGCGGCGGCGGCGACAAGGAGAACCAACCCAAGCAGAACAGTAAACGGCAAAAGAAGACCGATGGAGCGTCTATCGAGCTGGACCGTCCAATTGGCTGTGTCACACCACCACCACCACCACAATCACCAGTATCCACATTGCCAACGACTCCAGTGCGCAGTGCGCTGCTGGGCGAGAGTAGCAAGTGGAGCGAGGCATTCATCAAATGTGGCGGACTGCAGCATCTGTACGAGATCTTTAGCGCTGGCCAACTCCAACAAAGCTCCCATGCCAAGGAGTTGGCACTGAATGAGTGGCGACATGACTGCCTGGCCAGTCTTTTGCGCATTCTTTGGCTGTTGGGCTTTGAGGAGCTCCAGACGCAGGATGCTCATGTGCTGATGTCGCGACCACATGCATTCATGTTGAAGTTAATGGAGGTGCCGCAGTGTCTGCAGCGTCTTTCCAGCATCCTTAACGATGAGGTTCATCAACCTTTGTCTGCTGGCGCAGCTTCCCTGGTGTTCCCATATCAGTTCCATCAGCTGCGTACTGGTTTTTGGGGAAGAGCCCAACTGGTACAGTTCACCATGAATATACTAGTGAGCTTTGTGCATGCCTCGGCTGAGGCACGTCGTCTGCTCTGGTCGCAGCCGGAGCAATGCACCTGGCTACAGAAATTCATTCTCGAAGACCCAGAGCCCGCGGTCCGGCGTGAAATCTGCGCCGGTCTTTATCGCATCTGTTTGGGCAATGCCCAAAGCTATCGTCTGCTGTTAGCTCCACTGCTGCACAAACTAATTGCCTTACTGCCGCGTGCTGAACAAATGAGCTCCTCAGTGCAGCACACACAGTTTCTACTCTCCGAGGAGGGAAAGGAGCCGTATGGACCGGCGTGTCGGGATTACTTCTGGCTGCTTGCACGTCTCGTCGATACACTCACACCCGAGATGGTGGCTGAGGAGCGCATTGATATTGAGCTGTTGTGTGAGAGCATCTCCGAAAGCATTCTAAGCCGTGACTATCACGAACTGCGTCACGGCTACCAGGATGATGGATTGGTTGGCCTGCTCAATCTCATGTCAAATCTTATCAAGTACGACACCAGCTTCAAGTACAGACCGAAAGCATTGAGCTTTATTGAGCAGCTTATTGAGTTTCTGTTCGAGATGCCCTCACCCGCTAATCGACAGAAACCCAAATGCAAATCGGCAACGTCACGTGCCGCTGCCTACGATCTGCTTGTGGAACTGTGCCGTGGATGTGCCACCAACTATAGCTACCTGCATGGTCGCCTGCTGGCGCAGCACAAGTCTGGCCCCAAGCAGCCATATCCCTGGGATTATTGGCCCCGAGACGAAGGACGTGCCGAATGCGGCTATGTTGGTCTAACGAATCTGGGTGCCACCTGTTACATGGCCTCGTGCATACAGCATCTCTACATGATGCCGCAGGCACGTGCGGCGATTCTGCGTCTGCCTCCAGCTGGGGCACAAAAGCATGCCCCAACGTTGTTGGAATTGCAAAGGATGTTTGCTTACCTGCTGGAGTCGGAGCGCAAGGCCTATAATCCTCGAAGTTTCTGTCGTGTGTATCAAATGGATCATCAGCCACTCAACACCGGCGAGCAGAAGGATATGGCTGAGTTCTTTATTGATCTAGTGTCAAAACTGGAGGAGATGACTCCCGATTTGAAGCATCTGGTGAAGCGCTTGTTTTGCGGTACTCTCAGCAACAATGTGGTTTCTCTTGATTGTGGGCATGTGTCGCGCACCGCTGAGGAATTTTATACGGTTCGATGCCAGGTGGCAGATATGCGCAATCTTCAGGAGTCGTTGGATGAAGTGACCGTCAAGGATACACTCGAAGGTGATAACATGTACACGTGTTCGCAGTGTGGCAAGAAGGTGCGTGCCGAGAAGCGAGCTTGCTTCAAGAAACTGCCACAGATTCTATGCTTCAATACCATGCGATACACGTTCAATATGGTGACCATGCTAAAGGAGAAGGTGAACACACATTTCTCGTTCCCCCTGCGTCTCAACATGTGCCACTATGTGGAGAAGACACTGATGCCGCAGCAGTACAAAGAGGATCGCGAGAAGCAAAAGCGCGAGGTTCTCGATGAGACGGCTGAGAATGACAAGGCGGAAGCGACACTGGATGCCGACATCGAAGAGTGCTATGAGTAAGTGATTCATTTATTTATCTTTATGATAATTTTTAAAAGGAAATTCTTTGTGTCCAGATACGAGTTGGTTGGCGTTACAGTGCACACTGGAACTGCAGATGGGGGACACTATTATAGTTTTATTAAGGAGCGCACGAAAAGCAACTATCATCCGCACGAGCGTTGGTTTCTCTTCAATGATGCGGAAGTCAAGCCATTTGATCCTTCGCAAATAGCAGCCGAGTGCTTTGGTGGCGAAATGACGGTAAATACCTAAGCTTTATATCTCTGAATAATTCATAGCATACTCAACTTTTCTATTATCTTTTTTTTTTTTGTGTAGAGCAAAACGTACGATTCGGTGACCGAAAAGTATTTGGACTTTAGCTTTGAGAAAACAAATTCTGCGTATATGTTATTCTATGAACGTCGCTTGCCTGAACATCTTCAGCGTCGGCACTCAGAGCTGCTGGCGACGCCAACGCCAAGTCCCACCGATGAGGATAAGCCAGAAACGGAAAAACCTCTTCAAACAAATTTGATAAATAACATTAAAAAAGAATTCACGCAAGCGGACGAAGCGGATCCAGTAAAGGCACAGCCGCAAAAGATAAAAGATGAGAAGTTGCAGGATGAAAAGGAACAAACCGATGGGCAAGAACAGCTCTGCAAAAAAGATGATAAGGGAGAGGAGCAAACAACAGCCAATTGTGATAATTTTAAGTCGAATAATAGCAAAGAACCGCAGGCGTCAACCTCAAAGGCTGGCGTTGTTGCGGAAGCCAAAGTGTCCACAAAGCCACAACAGTTTCGTCCATTGTTAAGCAAGGAGCTAGAAGATTGGATATGGCAGGACAATAGACAGTTCCTCCAGGATCGCAATATCTTCGAACACACCTACTTCAAGTGAGTAGAGGAATCAAACCCCTAAACTCAGCAAATATTAATTTATTTAAACAATTTACTTGCAGCTTTATGTGGCAGATCTGCGGTCACATACCACAGACGTTAATCTTGGAGACGGACGTCACTTGCATGGCAGCCAAGTTGTCTGTTTCATTTTTCATTGAAACATTTATACATGCCAAGGAAAAGGTAAGCATTTAAACATATTATAATCCTTATTAAATTTTCGAGACTGCATTAGATCGGTTCCATAAATGTTTTCAATCCCAAGTACACACAAATATATAATTTTGTGTAATTTATTCCTTGAAACTAAAATATTTGTTTTTCATTCTTCTATAGCTAAGTTGTTCATTCATTTGTTTTAAATTGTATTGTTTATCTTATTTTTTTCTGAACCTCATATTACTTGTTACGTTTGTAATTATCCAACCTCAAATGGTTGCTTGACTTTCACAAATTGATTGGATCAAGTAAAAGTTTCTAATTTATTTTTTTATGTTTTTGAAAATTATATGCATGTGTTGGAAATCAGAAAATTAATAATTTTACTTTTCAAACATATATAAATCGTAAATAAAAATTATGACAAAAGAATTTGTATTTTACAGCCCACTATGGTGCCTTGGGTGGAGTTGCTTACAAAGCAATTTAATTCCAGTGGAGAGGCTTGCGAATGGTTCCTAACGCACATGTCAGTTGAACCATTTTGGCCCGTACATGTGCTTATTCAATGCCCAAATCAGATGGTGCGTCAAATGTTTCAGCGTCTGGTCGTACATGTCATACAACGGATACGGTAAGTCTTTCTGACGAACTTATAACTAAACTGTTAACTTATTTCTACTAATTATTTGTAGTAATTCTCAAACTGATCTCTATTTGGGTGTTGAAACGGATGAAAATGACCGGGAGCTGATTGGTCAGGCATCATGTGTGACACGCTTCATAAGCTCGCTCATTTCGCTCCTGGAGCATGGAGCGCGCTCACATCTGCGTCATCTGTCCGAATACTTTAGCCTGCTGTGTGAATTCTCGCGCATGGGCGATGATGAGGCTTTGTTCTTGTTGCGTGTGGGCGTACTTAAGAGTCTGGTCGACTTCTACCTGGGCCATAAACAAACAGATAGTGTAAGTTAGCAATGCTAACTATTGGCAAGAACAAAAAACTACATTCTAAATACTAATATCTCCAACTGCAGATTGACATCAGCTCGGACAACGAGGACAACTCATCAGATGAAGCGCTTTCAGTTGAGAAGATGCGTCCAGCATCACTGGACAAAATGATTGCACTGTGTGCTAGTCTTGTCGAGCGTTCGCGAGGAGCTGATTTCCGATTGCGTCTTTCGCCCAAAGACTTCAATGCCATTGCCGGTGGAAAGGTGATACTCAGAAAGCTAAATAGCCAATTATAGTTCATCCCAGCACAATTACTTTATTGTTTCAACCATCAACTATCAATCCATAAATCCATTATCCAACCAACAAACCCAATGTCTTACGTCTGTGTGTTTTTGTTTTTTTTTTCTATTCATTTTACTTGTATTTCGTAGGGTTTTCCATTTTTGTATCAACAAATAAAGGACGGCATTAATCCGCATCAGACAAAGCATTTAATACACGCTCTCTGCCGCTGGGATGATCGCCTGGCCACACAAATCATCAGTATGCTCTTCGCCTCGGTCACCAAACACACTGAACTCTGTGCACCATTCTTCAAGCTGCTCACATTGCTTACCGAGACGCAGGGCGGACCAGTTGGCTTGCCCTGTTTTACGCAGCTTGTGCTGCCACGCATGTGGGATGCGGCCGAGTATTGTCCACAGTCTGTATTAGACTGGCTGTCGCTTCAGGCTACCAAGAATAAAATTGCACATGCTTGGATACTGCAGTCCGCTGAGCAGTGGCTGGAACAGTTTCTGCTGGCCCATGATAATACACGCGTACGAAATGGTATGCAATTGCTAGTTTGTTACCAGATTTTGAGAAATATAAGTTTTTATTCATATTGTAGCCGCTGCCTGTTTGCTAGTGGCGCTAGTACCCTCACAACCATTTCGGGCCAACTTTCGCGCTCATTCGCAACACAAGTTGTTGGCCCTCAATCCGCACAGTTATCGGTAAAATTTGATTGAAGATGATGAATGAAAGACAGTGAGCTTATAAACATATTTTGTCTTACAGCGACATCAACAGCGATGCCCAAGCGGTGCTGCATCAGGTGATTACATTGCTGCTGCGGCTGTTGCGTCCAGCAAGAGTCTATGCGGACATTGGGGCACATGGCACCACAAAGCTGACTGCATATTTTAATTTACTCAGCTACTGTATGGTTTCAAAGACTGAAAAACTAATGGCAAGTTTGACAGCACAAAATGCAAAATGCACACTGCACACTGAAATCCGTTCGCAGCTAAAGTTTCTATTGTTTCCTCTGTCACCTACAGATAGGTTCGTTTATGCGCTCCCTGTGGGAGCTGTTCCATCCGCGCCTTTCTGAGCCCAGCGTACCGGCGCATCACAACAAACACGCACTGCTAACCTTTTGGCATCACTCTCTTGTCGACTGCCCCGAAAATGCGGCCATGGTGGCCAACTGCCCGGAGATTACCCGCAACATTGCATTTAACTATATACTGTAAGAAGCTCTTGTTAATAACCTTGCTACGGTTAGTTGTGGACAGTTATTCATAATGGTTTCTATTTAGTGCCGATCACGATGACTCGGAAATTGTTACTTACAACCGGTCCATGCTGCCCGCCTACTACGGTCTTTTACGTTTGTGCTGTGAGCAAAGCCGTGCACTCACCCGCCAATTGGCACAGCACCAGAATCTACAGTGGGCCTTCAAGAACATCACTCCACATCCCACACAATATGCGGCCGCTGTCGATGAGCTATTTAAATTGATGGCGCTCTTTGCCACTCGACATTCGGATGCCAGCGAACAGGAGAAACTTGATGTCATCGCTTTTAGGCGTTCCGTCATTGTATCCTACACTGGCAGTCTGGATGCACGCGTGTCTTGGTCCACTCTTATCAGTGCACTAAAAATACTCGGTAAGATTGCATCAAACCTTGCCTTTTTATTTTAAAACCCTTTGATATTAATACGAAATGTTTGTTTTCAACAGTGGACAACGATGATGATCGCATGCTGGTCATATTCAATGGCGGTATTGAGATGTGCTTTGAAGCGTTGCACACATTACATTCCATGCATCATGAGGCAACCGCCTGCCATGTGGCTGGGGATCTATTGGATCTGCTTGGCGAGATGGTGCTATTGCTGGCTACGCTGAGAATGCGCTCCGATAATCCGGCGCAAAAGAAGCAGCAACAACAGCAGCTGGAGCAGCAATTACAATTGCAGCAGCAACAATTACTTCAGAAGCAACAGCAGACACAGTGCACTCAAACTCCCCAGACGCCGCAGCAAAAGGAGAAGCAGCTGCAACAGCAAATGCAGCAGCATCTGCAATTGCAACAAATGCAGCTGCAGCAACAGCATTTGGTGCGCCAACAGCAACAACACTCTGCATTGGCCAAGGCACTGCCCGATGCGATCAAGCGTTTGGCGACGTTGCTCAACACATTCAACTCGCCGGAGATTAGTCGCATGGCCCTGGAGGTGCTTAAGGAACTGGTGCGCAACACCAGCCTGGAGGCCACCAATATTTTGGCTCCCATTTTAATTAACTGCCATTTGTCTGTGGCCAACGCACCCAATGCGATTGGACCGTTGGGACCGTATTTTCCACGTCGCGGTGCCAAGCAAACGCCCTGGCCACTAGGTGCCAAAAACTCACCACGTCCTCCCCGGCCTATGGTGCAAATGTGCATTGCTTCATCGGAGTTGGCGCCCCGAGGCCTCGACACAGAGTACGATGCTCAAGTGGATGCCTTCTATAGGCCCTATCATGACTTTATCGATGTCATGCTAAGAATGTGCATCAATACGGGCACCCTTAACGACACGCTGGTCAAGCTTCACTGTCTGGTGGCTATAGAATCGACACCGCTGCACTTCAACTACTTTCCCAAGTTCTGGGTGGGCATACACAACAATGCGTTAACCCACAAGTGAGTAAAACAATTCATTTGCTTTGAAAAAATGAAAATATTACTTAAATATCTATTCCTATTGATAAAAATATGATAAAAAATAATATAACAAAAATATCTTTAAAAAAAAAAAAAAAACGTTTAGATATTCGGAGCTTCTTGTGAAGAATCCGCTGCTGATCGAATATTTACATAATGTGCTCAAAGATGAGCGCATTATGCTAAAGGATTCGTTTGTGCGAGAGTTTCTGGAGTTGTACTATCACAAAGTGGCAGCTCAGTTACCGGTGGCACGAATGATCTACACGATTAACTATGGGATGCACTCGAAGGATGACGTTGAAGAGCTGTGCGGTGATCTCTTTGCCATACGCATTATTGCTCAGGCGACTGGTGTACCGACCTCTGTGCGCAAGGAGCTCCGTGGATCACTGAGGGCACTGCTAAACAAAAGCGAGCGATTTAAGAAGGAAGTTGAGCGAGGTTGTACTCAACATAAACACAAATGTTAATTGTCTGATTACTAATAATATTTATGTTTTTGCTACAGATCAATTTCCAAACAAAAAACAAAAACGTGACTCTGGCAAGGAAAGGGATCAAATATCATCGGCCGGACATTCGGAAGCAGAGAACGCAGACAATTTGCCCGATAGCAAGGAAAAATCCGAATCATTCGAAAAAAGCAGCAATGCGGATGTTTCAATGGAAATGACCAGTGATGCCGTTGGCGTTGGTGATGTAGCTCCACCAGAACCAACGACAACTGCTGATTTTGAGGATGAGCACATGGAAAGTCCAGCTTCTGACGATAAGCATGAAAAAGGATCTGTTGCCTCGTCCGATGACGAAACGGAGCTAGAAGATGAATTAGAGCCGACACCAAAGCGTAATAAGAAATCGGCCAACAAAAAAACCGCCCAAGATCGTGACAACGAGGAGCGCAAGCGGCGTCTTAGCCATTTGCATACAATGGAGTCGTACATACAAAGCATTTTTGCCATCATTAAGCGTGACGGCAATGGGGCCAGTGCTGCTGTGCTAAGTAGAGAGCTGCCTTGTGATGAGTTGCCCGTCGAGCCATCAACATCAGCTGCTGCCGCAATGAGGGCAAGGCCTAGGGGTGCGCAAACACCGCCAGAGCCCGAGGACGATATACTACAAGGCAATTACAACTTTGAGATTGAGACAAATGAAATGAATTTGCAGTCGACTCTGCCTCTCAAACTCAAGTCCAACGGCCAGGATCTGGATATAGACAAATTCAGTGAACTGTTGCCGTCAACTGCTGTTGTTAACAATGCCGTTCCCATTAGCGCAGCTGCTAGCAGCTCAATGTCTGCCGTTGCATCAACATCCCAGGCAGCGAGTCCAACACAAATTTAGTTGTCGTTCAATGATTTGCTAAGCATTTTGTTTTTCGGAAAGCCATTGGACTGATGATAATGATGATGAGACGTGGCAAGCGACGCATCTGACAAAGGCTGAGCTCACATACATAGGTACTATGAACTTTTGGCCAAAGGTCAAAGGTCGCAAAGAATGATTTGAACAACCCAAGGTTGGTGCTGCTTTCTAAATGGAGAGCCTGTGTTTGGGAAGCAAATGATACTTGAACAAGCACACAGTTATACTAAATTAATAATTAATCTAGCAACATATTACTATGGTAACAAATTAATTCAAATATATATGTAACTTACACTGAGACACACACCCACATCCACATACACCCACACACACATACACACTTCACAACATCGACACGCATATAAACATACATATATAAATAAATACAAAATTAAATACATGCATTTTACATTCATACATACATACATTCATTCATACATAAATGCATACAGTTAGCAATAAAAAGATAAACGTTACTAGTTTAAGACTTCAACGACAGAAATCACAGAAAATTCCCATTTGATAGATAAGTAACAAGTTTTCACATATTCAAATTACAAAATAAAAAAAAACCATGTTATGCACTACAAAATGCCAAACAAAAAAAAAAAAAAATAATAGCGAACTCATTATGGGCAGCATAAAAAATTAGTAGGAACAACCAATACTTAAAATATAAAATGAAAATGTGTTGAAAAACAGGCTCATGAGACGCTAATATTACTTATATATATATATATATATATATATATATATACATATATGTATGTTGTAGTTGAAACCTGTAGGTACGTTTTAATCTGCTAATTATTTTTGGTTTAGTTTCCTATCATAATAGCACTGTCGCTACCCTTTCCCCTCTTCCTATCCATATATGCACTATAACCTATTTTAGACACAAATGAACAGATATTATATGCTAATTAATCAACACTGTTTTTAAGTAAATGTATGTCTAACAATTCTGATTGTAAATTGATGAGCGCTACGAACTACATAACTTATACGTTTTTTTTAGTTTGTGTGAGAATAAATTGTAATGACGCACATAAGATAAGTAAGTTGTCAAATGTGAAACACAATGGACAATGTTAAAAAAATATATAAAACTAAAATAATAACTCAAAAATCCATCCCTTAAAAGGGGCACATAAAATGTTAGTCGTAAGTCACAGCATACGATCGAAATCCAAAATAATATAATGTTGAACAACAAAACAAAAAAACGTCTGAGCAAATTTCAGTAAAAGCAAAGCAGCATATAAGTTATTGATATGTGTAATAAAAAATTCTTTCTCCTCAAAGATCTCTGTTCTTTATTTTCCAACCGTAAAGTATTCGAAAATTATAATCACAAACAATTCTTTGCTTCTTAATGAACTCTAACATGGATTTGTATTATTCTGCTGCAATAGAAACTATCTTATACGTAGCTTTAAAAGTTTATCAAATCTTGATTATGATTTTCTCATAGTTTAAACTTTAAAATGTTCATTTTTCACATCATCCGGTTTGGCATGTAAGCATTTTCACCTATTTACTGTTAACTTGTTGAATTCAACCCTCGATAGTTTTTACTGTTCGGGCGCATGCTCTACGACAAATGCCAACACTTCGTTTCCAAATGTGTATTCATATCTTTCAGAGTCATCTAGAACATTTATCTTGTGCATCGCGAACGAAATACTTTGTTAAAAATGCCTTGCGTTGGATGTGCTAAAGGAAAGTGCATTTGCCAAATGCATTCATATGGGACACAAAAATAAGTTTGATTTCATATTACAGATTGCAAATGCGACGCGGACAGGTGCTGCGATAATTGCAAGTGCAAGAATAGAAGCTGTGGATGCCACACATACAAGGCAGATCCTGCAATCGTATCCTGTTGCAACAAAGATGACAGCGCTGAACTTGGCAAGGGAAAGAAGCGAAGTTGCAGGAACAAACCAAAATAAAGCAATATAAATCAATGCTTGAAAAAGGAGTAAGAAATCGACGTTTGTTGCTATACCTGTTTGGCAAACACTTAAATACAAACATTTAATTAAATGTCTATTGCTTGTCATTATTAAAATGTATTTATTCCGCTTGTATTACAATATTATAATAAATTAAAGGACTTTCAAAATTGGACTCAGTGGCTTTGCAATCAGGCTCTGAAATTGGTAACAATTATAATACAGTACTATAACCTCGCTCAACACAAACTATTAAAATTTAGCCAATTGCGAAAAGTGAGGTAGTAGCCAAAACCGTGGGAAAATTTTCTGTTGACCACGAGCTTATTTCTAAAAAAAGATGCCTTTGCTAACCATTAAAATTAAAGTAAATTGAATAAATAATTATTTTATTTAGAAAAGTGGTAAGGTAAAAACAAACTAAAACGTAAGATTTCCTTAGGAAATTGAGTTGAATGGGGTAATTATTTTAACTTGCGTTAACAGTCTACAATGTTAAGAATTCGGGTGATGCAATTATCGAGGAGCTGCGTTTAACGAGGGTTACGTTGACCGAGGTCGCACTGCATATTCTTTTTTATTGTGTATTCACTTTTGTTGAAAAAAGAGCTATTTTATACTAAGCCAAAATAAAGCTAAATTATTTTAGCTTATCCGTACAAAAGCCTTAAGTTTTGCTCTCCACCACAAAGCCAGAAGTTCTTGGTACCAATTTCCGCTATTTCGACTTTTACAGTTGCGTACAAATTAAGCGCATTATCAATAAACAATAGGTGGCGCTGTTGTCCAACTTTATCAAATCTATGCACAGACAATAATATACTCACATAGAATTGAAGTCAGAGCTAAGAATATTTGTAGTTTATTATTCTATAATGATGGTGATAGGAAAGTGATTTATTTAGAGATTAATAAATTATTTTTTTTTATTTTACTATGGACATTGGTCTCTGAAGATTTACAATCAAAACCGTTAGGTGGCGCTCTTTTTAGGGAAATTTTAATTATCCTTTTTCTGTGACGAAACGTAGTAAACCAATAATTATAAATGTCAAATATAAGGCTTTGTTCGAAATCTGCTTCCAGGTGTCAGGGCTGCCGATGTCACAGCACTATATAAACTAATAAGGTAAAGATAAAAATATCAGTTAAAAGAAATCGGTGTATTTTGCTTTCACTTGATAAAAATAGATGCATAGCTGCTACAAAGCTTATTTACATACATAAATGTTTATTCATATTATGTATACTGCTTAAAAGATAACCGAAACGTATTTACTACTTGTTTAATCGAATAACCTAATTTATAATATTTACCAACAATGGGACTCGTTTAGATGGCAATGATTTTCTTTTTTTGCTAAAAGATTCCGACAAAAGATAAGAAAGATATCTGAATAGAATTTGATAGATTGTGTACGTTTTACAAACGAGCCAACAACAAAGTGCATTTTATTTTATTTATACATTAAAAAATTGATTTAAACTTTTCTAAAGCAAAGGGTGCAAGGGGGCAAGAATATAAATCGGTTCACATACAATATGAGAAGGGGATTAAATACATACTAAGGTTGGAAATTAAACAAGTTTAAATTCGTTAGCAATTTCTTTATATTACAGCGTTAAAGATCGGGTCTCAAGATATCTTTCCAATTTAGGTACATATATAGAAATTTATATGCATATAAAAAACAATTTAAAATTAGATTTTCAACAAATACGAGCCACTTAATAAGTATGTTATTATTATTTGTATATATAGTTTATATATTACTTCGCGCTGCGTTGAGCTATTAAGTTAGTGTATGTAATATAAAAAACAATATTCTTCGTAGGGCAATTAATAGCTAAAGTTGATTTTCTTTTTTTGATTTTTTTTTTTTGTTTCTTTTAATTTTGGACTTAAATTTATACAAATCAAACGACGACGACAGTTTAAAAAATGATAATCGCGGACAAATTAATTGCGCTTTGATTTGCGCTTCTTGCGACTGTTTGTTGAGGTTGCTGATGAGCCAGAGCAGCTGGTCGACGTTTGAGGCACATTTGTGTCTCCGCTTAACTTGCCCCAAATGCTGCTAAAAAAGCCAATATTGTTATTGTTCTTGTTATTGTTGCGGTTGTTGCTTTTGTTTGTTTTGCACGTTGCAACATTATTGTTGTTGTTGTTGTTATTGTTGTTGTGAGTTGCAGGTGTAGTCGTTTGTTGCTCGTGTGTCCCGAGTGCCGGCGGCTTCGTTTTGTGTTGTGCTGCTTGGGCGTATTCTCATGAACGCTTTACCTTGCCATTGACTGCATTAGCTGTTGATAAACGATTGCCACTGCTGCCACTACCGCCAATGGCCGCTTCCGCCGCATGCGTTGCCACATGTTGTATGCCCTTCTCCATGCAACCGTGATAGATCGGTCGCATAAACTGCAAAAGTTTACAGCATGAGGTAAGGAATTGAAAATTGGCTAATCAATTATTAGTTATTGCTTACATTCTCCCACATGAGCGTTGCAAATTCGTCCAACTTGCCACCAAAGTCGCTCAACTCGCCGCTATATCTAAAAGAATTGTAAAAGTTTAGATTTGGCATCAGTTAGTAATAAGTGACATTACACTTACCTGATGTACGCCCAAAGGGCAAGTGTTAGCATCGCCACACCCATCACCAGATTACAAAAATTGGCAAATGTATAGAGTCCAACAAGTCCAAAGATGCCACTAATCACATACATAATGACGGCACAGGCAAAGTATACAGCTGGCGTTCGTGCCGCCTTGAAGATGTTTTTGCTTTCGTTGTGTGCCCGATAGTTGACGAATACCTCCTCCAAATCAGTGTCCAATTGCAGTCGAAACTTCTCCGTGAACTCTTCGCCACCCATTTTGCGTTTTGCGGCAAACTGAAACAGTGCCTTGTCTTTAACGCGCAAATGCTCCGTTTCCAGATGTGCAGTGCTTAAGTAGGGCCGTGTGCCGCCGCACACTTCCTCCATGAGTTGATTGTACAGCTCTTTGGCTGCGGCAACGGCAGTTAAATGATTCGCCTCCGCAGTGGCTACCAGCATGCTCTTCGGCTCGGGCAGCTCGTTGCCTTTGTAGATGGTCATGTACGACTGGAAGTACTGGATGAGATCACGGGCTCTGACACGCTGTCCGCTTATCTCCTTGTAGACCAGATTGTCGGGGGCTAGCAGCATGGGAACGAGGGTGCGTAGACTATTCTTAAACTCGGGCGTAATATCCTTGAGTCGACCATCAAACTGTGGATTTGTGGCAACATTGAGACCAGGATGTGGCATCAGGAAGCAGGCCACCTCCATGAAGCACGATGAAATGTGTCGTCGCAGTGATTGCAATTCCGGATGCTGCTTGTCAGATACCTCAAGCCGGCGCTTAAGTATCTTATCGCCACCCACAGCGCCATATTCCGCCTCGTATGGGAAACTCCAGTCGCGCACCAAAAACTGCAAACGCTGGAATGGCTTCTTGCCAGTGTCGGCCAGCGCCAGGCGGCCGTATTCAGTAAACAGCTGCAGATGCTGCAGATCGTCTTCCTGGATGTTCTGTGATAGATTATATATCTGTACCGAGGACAGCATTGTGCTCAATGCAAACACTGTAGCACAGTCGCGCACTGTGCTCTGGCTATCAAAAGCACCCTGTGTGTCCAGCAGTATGATGGCAATCTTGTCGCCATTGGGATAATCATGCAGGAATATATCGGACCACATCAGTATGCCGGTTGTATCACGCTCTGAACCGCCGCGCCATGAAAAACCAGACAATGGATCCGACTCATCGCCCAGCCAATCGGTCACATCGTGTCTCACATACTGAAAGCCACAAATCGATGTTAATAAATAACATTACGCAACTTTAAATATTTTTATAGTTTTACCAACCTTTGAGTACATATAGCGTAGAAAGAAGTCTAGTAGAAAACTTTTGCCCTTACGGAACGCACCTGCCACGGAGACAACGCACACATAGCGATCCTTGACCTCCTCTCGCATAAGCACCTCACTGAGTGCATCCTCGTTGAGCACAAATGTGTGCTCTTCGGATGCATTGATTACCTGCACTGCCGAGCCGCCCATTGCTGTTCTCTCCATGTGTACGGAATATGTATATGTCTGTGTTTGTGAATGTATATGTATGTGCGTGTGCGAGTGTAAGTGTGTGCGCTTTGTCTATTCGCCGAACTTTGCTTTGTGTTTCAATGTTTGTTTCAAATTATATCTGAAATAGCGAAAGAAAAAGAAAATTGAAAGATTTAACAAAAGTTGTTTTGCAAATAGGGAGATGTTGATTTTTATCTACATATGTATGTATGTATATACATATGTGTATGAGGCTGTAATGATGCCAGACCAACAGCAGAATTAAACTAACGGTTAATTGCGCAAGTTCTTTTCAATTTACACGGTGTGTGTGCGTACATATGTGTGTGCGCTTATTGAATTTTGGCATGTGAACGGGCATAATGTGCCAGGCGGCCTGCAATTATGAGAGGTGGCCAAAAATAAATCCAACTATGCGCTAGTTTGGCACTGTGAGAAGCATATGTGCATACATACATATGACATATGGAAGATCTTTCGCTTATTCAGGTGCGTGGATTCGGCACGTAATCAGCTCGAGTTTAAATTCCCTGAGTCGTAACACAGCACACACACATTCACAATTTGAATAACATTTGGTTTGCTAAATGCATTAATAAAAAATGCACATTAAAATTCATAGCACAGATTTAGCTGTTTCTGATGACGTTGACTTTTTTGTCGCTGCGTCGTTCGACAATAGTGCTAATTCTAATTGGAAACACAAACAACGGAATGTCTGCAGACGGATCGCTTCACATTCAACATACATACACATGTAAATACCGCTTGCACATGAATAATACAAGGCGTCCCTTCTTATGCTCTTGTTGTATATGTATATTTGGTCGTTCTGTTCGTTGTTAAGTTTATTAAATTGAATTAGAAACTAAAAGCGGCGTTGCGACAGTCGCGGTGTAGCGACTGTCAACCCAAACTGAACTGCAGAGCACGCCAAATGCCCGCTGCTCGTTAAGCTGCCAATGCGCAGCAACACAATGAGAGAGTGATCATCGTCAATTTCACTCTCTCTCTCTCTATGATACCCATTCTCTTTGGCGCTTCTCTTGCTTTCTTCTGCTGTTGTTCATAGTTGAAACGTGTCAGGTAGGTTAAAAGCGGCAGGTGCAGGTGTTGTAATTTTTATTTTTTTTTTTTTTTTAATTAAAGGTAAAAACAAGTCACATTCGTGCAGAAATAATCAACAGATTTTGAATTTTGAAATTTTTATCCACTGTTGGCAATGCCGTCTCAGCGAGTTTAAGGTGCTGTCAAAGCTGTGCTCAGAAAGTCGCACAGGTACTAGACAGAGTCGACCGTATATGTGTGACTCAACCAGTTTTGATCATGGGAAAATGGAGACTCGCTAGTCATCTCCCTTTGCCACGCAAGAAATTTGGCCCGTGTAGGATGTAAACAACAAAAATGAAAAGTAACAGCAACAGTTGTGACAGTGACGCCGGCGTCGACGCCAGCAGCACGATTAGTCAACTGGAATGGTTGCTGAGAGCAACCGCAATAGCAAAAGCAACAACAACACAACTAGTACAATGACCAAAGCAAAACGAGCAACACAAAACAGTCGCGTTCTGAGCAGCGCTTAAAATGCAAGAAGAAAAAATCATTGAAAACATTATAAAAGAAAATCAACGCTTAATTTGCCTAAATTAGGCTGGGCAAAAGTATTTAATTAGCTTAATCAAAGCCATAAGCCCTCCATAGGGGCTCCAGCCACACAAGGCTCATCATTCCAAAGCACAACACCAAACATGCCGTTTGGACACTGCCTAACTGAAAGTAACCTCGTGGTTACTTTGCTGCTGCTGCTCGGCTCCATTTGCTTTTCCATTCAGGATGTGCTGCAAGAAGAGCCCGTTTACTTTTATGTTGGCTGCTATACGGCACGAACGGATCTGCTGAAAGAATCTGTCTATGCAAAGACGCCTCAAACTTGCATTGAGATTTGTGAGCATGAAGGTCACAGATATGCTGTGCTCGCTGCCGAAAAGTGCTTCTGTGCTAATCTGCTTGAACCGCAAGAGCAACAGGACGAAAACTTGTGCAACACACGTTGTCTGGCCAATAAGGCGCAATACTGTGGAGGCATCGGTGTCCATTCGTACTACTCTACAACTCTACTACGCCAACCGGCTCCACATCATCTGCGCGTGGTCAACAGCACGGAGAACAGTATAAGTATTGCCTGGGATGCGTATGAGTCGAGCAAGCTGCTTCTAGCTGGTGCCGCTGAAGCTTTGGCTCCCCAGACCCAACAGGTTGCCCAGTTTCTAATCCGCAGTCGCGTGGTGCAAACCTATACCACGCTTCCGGCTTTTCAGCAGCCCGAATTTATAGTCCAGGGCACGTTAACACGTTTCGAGCTCACCGATCTCCTACCAGCGACTCTCTACAACATCAGTGTACGAGCTATTTGTGTGCAAAAACAACAAACACAACAACAACAAATGAGAAATGAGGAAAATGAATGTGGCCATGCAACATTAATGGCCAGCACAGAAGTAGGTCTGCCCAGTCTGGCACCCAACCAACCAAAGATCCTCACACGCACAGAGAACACCATCACGGTGGAACTGGCGCCAGTGCACAACAACAATGGACCTGTTTCAAAACTGCTTATCATTGTTGAGTTTGTGGACAACTCGTTGAGTCAGCCATTTGATCCACAGCTTCTGGGCAGCTGGCAGGAGGCGCAACAGAATGGTGTGCCCTATTACATAGCTGCTGAGCTGGACTACGATCGACCCGACGACAATCGCACCAGGCACTTTGTTGTGGGCGATGGCAAACGATATGGACGCTATCGCAATGTGCCGCTAAGGCAGCTTTCAGATGATAATAAGGATCACCAGGATATGGATAAGCCGAATGATCATGTGCACATTAGCTTGGGTGTGGTAAGTAATCATGCATTCAATAAAACTTTTAGTAAAGAACGCCTGGGATCAGAAACTTAATTGAACTTTATTATGCAAAGCTGTGAGTTGGAATAACGAAAAGCTTTTAGAAATTTATCCATTCTGTCAGTATGTTCGAGCCCAAAAGTTTTTTTATAAGAGGTCTCAATTCTTGACTTAGCTCTACAACTGTGAATTGTACTATATATTACAACCTTCTTAGACATGTCCCATTTGCAAGAGAAAAGAGTTTACAAAAAATGGGAGTCAAATTGTATACATTAGTACATTCAAACAGTAAAATATTGAGGGCAAGTACTGATAAATTAAACTAATATATAAATGTAGAGTAATTTATAACAGTCAAATCGTTTACTGCCAAATTAAAGCAGTAAATAAAAATTTTAGCAAACTACGTTGGTGCAGAAATTAAAGTTCTTAATCGGTTAAAGTTCCTAAAAAGGTTCTACGATTTGCATCATTAATTGAGTATGCCTTGCCGTTATATATATAAGAAATTAAAAATAGCCCTATTTAAAAGTTTTTGAATATTTCGCAAATAAATTTTACTCGGATTAGACAAAAAAAAAAAAATAAATAAATAATAAGTGGAACGTTTTACCAAATACTCTGACAATTTTAATTTTATATAGAAAGCTCAAACATACTTGAATTTATTATCGAAATCGATTTTTTGTAGGTGAGCACGCTTAGGAACATCACCAAGACGCTCTACACTCGGAGCAATCATGCACAACATGCAAGCTCCTTGGATGACTTTAGTTATGCTAACTTTGAGAAGGGACAATCATCCGTGGTGGCACTAGCTGTCACCTGTGTGATCTTTGGCAGCTGTCTATTGCTCAGCCTCATTACATACTTTTACTTGCGCTATAAGACGTGTCATGGACGAGGTTTAGCTGGAAGAAGACGCAACGCCCACGAGATGACGCAACAAACGCCAATCATTGAGCAAGAGAACAACGGATATGCTGTGGAGGAGGAGCTGCCACCATCGCTAGAGAGTTTTAAGCAGCAGCTACAAACGACTATTGATGGATTGGAGAGACTACCACGAAATTCTCTTCGCCTAAATGCTAACGATGTTATTGGTGATGGACGCTATGGCGAGATAATTACAGGCAGGATCAGTGTGGGTGAGGGAGTTGGAGCATCAGCTCTGGTCAAGGATTGTTCGCTACATGTTCTATCCCTGGATGATCTGAGTGGAGCGACGCAAGCGCAGCTGTTGCGGGAGTTGCGTCAACTTCGTAAATTACAACGCCATGAACTCCTGCTGGACTTTTATGGAATCTCAGCGAGTGCGGATTGGTTTTATCTGATCTTTGAGCTGCAACGTGTCAGCCTTAAGCGACGTCTGATCGAGAGCCGTCAAGCCGCACCCGCTCCTCGGTTAAGCATGCTGACGGAACAATTGGTGCTCCAGTGGATGTATGAGTTATCCAGCGCCATGTCATATCTGGGCAGCTGTCAGGTGCTGCATCGCCAGATGACTAGCTACAGTGTCTTTGTTTGCGGTGACTCCAAGCTTAAGGTGTCCGTGTTTGGACCCTCGCAATATGTGAATAGCAATCACCAGCAGTTGGATCTGTGCCGCTGGATGGCACCAGAGGTGCTGCGTTATCAGCATTATACTGCTAAATCGGATGTGTGGTCCTTCGCCTGCGTCGGCTGGGAGTGCTGTGCTCTTGGTGGCACACCCTATGCCAATGTGGCCAGCAGCCAGCAATTGCTGGAGGCGATACGTGATGGCGTGCGTCCGGCTCAGCCTGCCTATGTGTATGGAGATCTGTATCAGCTGCTGCTCAACTGCTGGCAGCTGGAACCCAGTGAACGCATTGGCTTTGAGGACGTTTCCTTTGGAGTGCGACAGCTGATGACCTCGGCTCGGCATGCTTTGTGCTTTGATCGCTCTCTGTCATCGGACACCATGGAGACGCTGCCATTGTATCTGCCAATGCTTGAGACGAGCAATTAGTGCCAGTACAAACTGGGAGCATTTATTAAAAAAAAAAAAGATGAATTCGATGCCTTTTAGTTTTCATAAAAAATCATACAGTTTGACAGCCCTTGTTGAATTCTTTGTTTGTGGTTAATTTATAATTATTTAATGTTAAAATGATTTTAATTCGATAAAAACAAGCAAATAAATAATTGTTTTTTGCAAAGTACCCATTAATAGAACCCACTTCATTGGAATGCATTCCCTTAATTCTTATTCTTAATCGATGCCGAAAGCATCAGAAGAGGGTAAGAATAATACCTTTATCCAATCATAACTTTTTAATTGTCAAGCAATTTATAAATCTAACAAACTCCACAAATTGCAGACCGAAGCATTGAGTAAACAAGTGTTCAGAAATCTGCTTGCAAAAAACGAGCTCGGGAACTTCAGCGGTGGGCGCTGCATTCAAAGATAGTTTGATGCACATTTTAGGGGACATCGCCAGCTATTTTGCCACCGAACTTAGTGACTCTAGCTCAAAAACTGTGGAAGATATGGGGATTTCAGATTTTAAAAAGCGGGTTCATGGTTGGGGGTGGTATCCAAACTTTTTATGCAGATCTTTGGGGACATTAACAGCTATATTCCAACCAAATAAGGTGACTCTAGCTTAAAATTTAAGAGGCGATGGGACATAGTTTGGGGGCGTGGCATAAGAAATTTGGATACAGATCCTTGTGAGATATCACTAGGTAGCTTGCTACCAAATTTGGTGACGCTAGATTAATGGCGGCGGCATCGAAACTTGTCGTGTAGATTTTTGGGGAATGTTACCAACTATCTTCCCTCCAAATTTGGATCTAGCTGTTGATACGTGGCAAATATGTGTGATTTATCGATTTGCTCCTCGAAGTGTTTCGTTTTGATATCGATTTCTCAGCTCCCCAGTGGGCGTAACACCTTAACACTTTGTCTGCCGCAAGATATTTGCCAAGTTTCAACTCTCTTCAGACAGATAGAAGGATAGACAGTCATTTCACAAACCTAATAAAGATCAACCGAGAGAAAAAGATGGAGAGTAAAAGGTGCTGAGAGGGAGAGAGTGTGTATGTTATAGAAAATATATATAAATAGGTAGCCCACGTAAAAATTGACGATTAATCTTATTAAAGGTCGCGAAATTAGAGGACCGGATGTTTGAGCGAAAAATGCAATTGTTTTAACATTTAATTATAACAAATCACAATAATAACCACAAGAACGACAACAAAGAAAATTATTGATATCAAGATCAGTGTTGCCGTTTTCCCCCAGATTTGGCGTTTTTCAATTGCGATTGCGGGAAAAATTGTAAAGCTGCGGGAAGAAGCTAATTCAGCTTTATTTCAGATCGATTTAGCGTTTTTCAGCGTTTTTATATTTTAAACTATATTTTCATACATTTGCATTTTCTAAGGCTTTTACAGCACTAACGCATCATCGGTAATATATCGATAGAATTCTTACAACTCTTGCATTGTGGTGTGTCTGATGAAGTGCGAAAAATGTCTTAATCTAAAGTGTATGATGCGTGGCTGCAGGACAGCGAGTTTAAGGAGTGGCTGTGGAAAGATGTTACCGATTTGACACGGGCTTACTGCAGCTATTGCAAGTGCGGTGTAGCCGCAAAATTAAGCGATTTGCGAGCTCATGCTGCAAGCATACCTGTTAAGTTGCCATTAGAATTACTAATCAATTAAATTATTTTTGGAAAATAGTCGTAGTGATTATATAGTTCGCTGGTGTAAATGTATGATTATTTAATGATTAGGACTACAAATAGTCAAAAATAATGGAAAATTAGCATAAATTATTAAAAATAATGAAAAATAATTGAAATCATGGAAAATAATCATTTTAATATTTTCCATTATTTCCATTATTCCGACTTTTGAGACAATTTTGAGAGAAACAAATTATTTTCAACATCACATTTAATAACAACAATGTTTTTGTACGAGATCGGCTTGTTATTAAATATAATGTTGAAAATAAATTGTTTCTCTCAAAATAGTCTCAAAAAGTCGGAATAATGGAAAATTAAGCTGCACATTATAAAGAATGTTTTAGCATGCCACTTTAAGGAAGATCTTCGCAGCGCCATGGCAAGTGTTGTCATGAATACAAAAATCGAAGTTCCTAATGATGATCGGAACATCTCAAAATATCTACTCCGACGAAGAGGCTGTCGGTATAGACGATATAATAAAAAGCTTTGACTAAAAGGATTGAAAAAATCTAGGGTAATTTTAGCTTTTTAAAACGATTTTGGGGTTTTTTGGCTGTTTTTCTTTGCTAATCTAGCGTTTTTTGCACAAAAAATTATGGCAACACTGATCAAGATACCCTGTACGCAGAAAAATTAATTTCCGATATTATTTTTGATTTAATGTTACATATATTTATTGTGACTTTGTGGAGTAAATTAACTCCATTATTTTATTTATGTACAAAAGTAAATTCTAGAAATAAGAGTAGTTCATAAATTAGAATTACCGTCGACTGTATAAATATTAAAAAAAAAATATAAATAAATGTACTATAGAAAAGAATATCAAAAACCAATACGATTAGGTTTCTATTGGAAATAGGTCATTTTGATTTCATCTTCTTAGTATCGGAAATACGGACGGAAATAGCTATACATATAATGAACTGTCAAAGTGATCAATATATTTTAATAATATATATATACTTATATATATGCATCGACAGTCAAGACTAAATCGAATCTGAATGGGACAACAAAGCTTCATTATAAAAAAAATTCGTAGCACAGAATTGTTTTTTGATTGACACAAATTGCAGAGTTCTCTGCAGATAAATTCGTTTAATTGAAAAATTCGTTGTGTATATACTATATAAACAATATATATAACCCTACAACCGTTCCGACGAGCGCAGAGTATAACAAGACATTTCTTAGGCAAACTTTAAGATATTTATGCATTAGTCACAAGATAAATAAGATTATCGAAGAAAAAGCCTGCGAAGACATTGAAAATTACTGTTATTTTCAACTAATATATATATGTATACCAACGTGGCCATCAACATTGAATTGGACACACCAGTGCTTATCTGTTTAGCAGCCGGTTTGCGAACAGCTGATAAGCCATCGTATTGAGTAGAAACCAAAAAGACTAACTAGGGACAAAACACTTGTGTGTGATATGCATCAAAGTTTATCAAAAGCCCAATGAAGCGCAACGATTTTAAGTTGCAAAAAAAAGCAATAACATCGAACGCGCTTTGTACATATATAATTATAAACATACAAACACACACATACATGTTAACAAACAAAAAGCAACACCGTTTAAGCGCTTGGACGACTTTTGCCCTCATCGACTCGGAGTCAAGGTTAATGACGTTACCAAACCAAAGCAAAAGCAGAGTCAGCGACAACAACAATTAAAATCCATTGGCACACATATAGAGATGTGCACAGATGTGTGTATTGCCAAATACAAATTATTAATAAATCAAGCTGCGAGCCCTGATATGAAGCTATCTACACCGCCAGCACACGAAATTCGGAGTGTGGACGTGGAAAAAGGGAAACAATATAACAACTGGAACCTGTACACACAAAACTGACCACTATTATTTGCACTATTGCGACATTGCGCACACCAGAGCTAATGTTATTTTTTTGTAATTTTAAACATTAAGCAAAGCACAGACACAGGCCTGAATACATGCACAGCGACGACGCAATAGAATTTGTTTTTTGTTTTTATAACATACATGTGTATGTGAAGTACATATGTACACATGCAAAGTTCTGCCATAACTGGTTACTTGTCGCTGAGAACGCACACTTGTTCACATTGTCAAATACTGCGCACAGTTTCTGTGTTATTGTTATTCACAGTTTTAACTTAAATATTACTCACTTTAATAAACAACTCGCCACAAACGCGTCTGCTGATGCTGCTTGCTTTTTTTTATCATTTACTTTGCTCACCTTTTTGGTTAGTGGTGTACACTATGTCGATTGTCCGAACGCTGCGATGTTTCTGGTGTTATCGATTCTCAGTGGTAGTCGATGGTTGTCTTTAGCTGAATGAACTAAAAAATACTTAAAAATGTTGTTATATTTTAAGTTTTGAAGGAATTCACCAAATTTGCCGACAAAGTAGACATTAAAGTAAAATTATCCAAACATTATTTTATGTAAATTTGAAAATTATTGTACCCAGCTTAAGTGTTTGCAATACCAGCTTGTCAATTTTGTTGCATGTTCTTGGGGAAGGTGTGAAGTGAAATATTAGATTCCATGTTTAATTGTAAAAACTTTCATTCTGAATGATATTCCTAAAATTACAATTTTTCCAGAGCAAGATAAACCGAATTCGTCGAAGCTGTATTACTTTTAGGTATAAATTGTACATAAAATCAATGATTCATGAAGCCGGAAAAACATTGTAATTCATTTAATTTTGGGAAGTCACCGTTAGGTGATGTAATGCAAATTTTTTGCGCTTCCGTCTGCTGCACTTGTTCCAAATTTTATGTGTGAATTCATCCAATTGCTATGCACGAAATTAAATTTTACCAAGTGTAATACGAAATAAAAAAACTCTCCTAAGTATTATTTTATGCTTTCGGTGAGTTTAATACGCATAGGGATGTACGATTATTAAAAAAAAGTCTTATGCAAGCCGACACTACAGATCTAAAGACATATTTTTTATCAGCACATAAGAAATTTTCTTTGTTTATATTTAATAAACTTATATAAATAGGTTAATCATTAAACGAATACAAACATTGCTAAAGTATGATTTGTTTTTGATTTGAAAATTATAATTTATAATTATAAATTCAAACAAGTTATGATTTGAAAAAAAATGAGTACTGTCCAACATACAATATTATATTTTACTATGATTGAAAGAAAATATTTAAAAACATGGCCGATAAGTGCTTAAGACTCCAGATTTGAAACATAAGCTCGCGCTTTTTCGTATTTGTATTTATTTATTACTATTATAATTCAACACTTTTCTTATACATAAGCTAATTTGCTGTTACTTAACATCAAAAGCTTCAAACTTAGAAACCAAAGACATTTAGTCACAAAAAATCTTCTCCAAATAGGACGAGCTCTATTTGTGTTCAACGTTGTCAGTATTCCAAAGTCTAGGTCATATTATTGTGTAAGTATGTTTCAGACTATTATCTGTTGAACATTGGAATGTGAAATAAAAAACATAAGTTTCGATTGCAACTGTTTATTTAGTAATATAAATTTAGCTCATTGCATTAAATACCTAAGTTTATATGTACTATTTTAGTGTTATTTTTTTTCTTCATAAATTACATAATAAGTACAATAATAACTGTTGATTGTGCATTTCTCTAGAGATGTCAAATCCATGTCCGTGTTAATGTATGCATATGCATCACGTGTAAATACATGCGCTGCAATTGTTTTGGCATTTATTGACCTTCTCAACTATTATGCTTGTGGCAATTTTTAAACAAGTTTAGTTTCAAGAAATAAAATTCCATTTCTGCGCAACATACTCGTTCTGTAAAGCTTTTGAGTTCTACAAACAGCTTTCAGCGCCTCTTGTCTGCATGGAACCAAAGTAATTTTTTTGGCTGCTAAAGGTTTTTGTGGAATTGACATCTCTATGTGAAGTTTATTGCTTAGTTCTCTAAGTCACCCCAAGTCCCCAACCAATGTCAATAATAATCTCAAAATGATCGCCGATTAATCCCAGCATCCGCGCACATGCTACGCGATTCACTCAAGCAGGATGCATAGGCCATTCCATGTGGAATAAAGTGTTGCTCGTAGACGCCGGAAAAGAGCTGGGCATACGGACCACTGGCAAAGACGGCGACATCGTCACCCCCATGAGTCTCCGATTCCAGCGGCACCGCTGAGGGAAACATATAGTCTTTGTTTTTCATGTTAATGGCGCGCAAATTCTTTCGCTTGATAGCACCTCCTTCTTTTAGATAGTTGTTATTGTAACCAGGTCCATTGGCATAGCTCAGCGTCGCATAGGGCAAATCATCTTCAGCCAGTTGGCCATCGTTGATGCCAAAAATGTCGTTCTTACGACTGGAATATCCTGCCAGCGACATGGTATGCGAGTGATCAGATGTCACCACAATCAACGTATCATCCACATTACTGTGAGTCCTTGCCCAACGCACTGACTTATCAAACTCAGCAGTCTCATCTATGGCACGCAGAGCCAATGTATCATGATGACCATGATCGATGCGACCACCCTCTACAAAAAGGAAGTAGCCACGTCCAGCACTTTGACGTTCTAGTATAGCCATTGCCACCTGCACCATCTCCTCCAGCGTTGGCTGCTCCTCGGCATCCGCATCTAGATGATAGGCCATATGATAGGGCGCAAAGAGACCCAGGACACGGGACGTCTGGTTAGACAATTCCAGCAGCTGGCGACGTGTGTGAACATAGTGGGCACTGTTTGTGTGCTGACTCTTCCATTCCTCGATAAGATTGCGACCATCCTTGCGACGACCCAGGACACCGCTACTGTCTCGAACATGTTCGGGAAGAAAGTTCTGTCTACCGCCTCCCAAAATGACATTCAGATTTTGACCCACATGTCCGAATAACAGCTGCGAGGCAATATCTGCGCAAATGTTAGGATCAGCTCCATCCGATTTAACATCCGCATCATTCTCCCAATTGCGATTAGCTGCGTGGGCATAGACGCCAGCCGGAGAGGCATGTGTCACCGATGTGGTTGTTATCAGTCCCGTTGCCATTCCTTGTCTTTGCGCCCACTCGGCAATGGAGGCCACCTGATGGTCCGGCTGAGATTGACCCTGACAGTCCTTCAACTGTACAGCAGCCGTAACGCCGACAGTGCCATAGTTGGCCTTGACACCTCCCAGATATGCTGTGGCCGTACAGGCTGAATCCGCAACTTGCATATTGGCGCAGTACGTCTTGCTTAATCCCACATAGGGAAACTGCTCGAAGGCAAACTGTTTCTCCTCGCCGCCTAGATATACACGACCTGCTGTGATGGTCGGAATGGACATGCCATCACCCAGGAACAACATTATATTCTTGGCCATCTGTGTGTTCAAACGCATCTTGCTCTCCAGTTGCTGTTCCAGCGTCTGGTTGGCAATTCCACGCCAATATTCTGCATACTGCTCTACTTTGAGCGTTTGGAAAGACATTTCCGGCATGGTGTACCGCTTGGAGCGAATTAATCTCTCGGATGTATACATTGGATGCATGTGTCGATCAGATTCACGTGTGGGCAGCACTAATATATTTTAGAGTGGGTTCAGTTTGGTAAGTAACACTTTTACACCTATTGCAAAAAAAAAAACAACTTACCATATCCACCGTTTAGGGCAACAAGTGCATACAGAACAAATAAATGCAAGATCATCATGGCTGCTGGTTGTTGAGGTTTGTTGAGCCTGTACCTTGTGCTGTGCACGTTTGCAACGGAACTGATAGCCGAGTCGCACGAGACTAGCGTTATTTATAGTCGTCGCAACCGATTTCATAACAGGTCGTCGTCGTCGTCTTCTTTTCCGACGCCGCCGAAGCCGCCGACGCCATAACGGCTGATAAACGAAAAAATTTATATTCATATATGTATGTGTACACACACACACACACACACACATACAATTGTGGAATCTGTAGCGGCAATCGCAGTCGCTGTCCCGAACTACCGTCTACATTGATTTGAACGTTCTGTTCTGTTTCGTATTTTTTTTAAATTTACATGCATTTATACAGTAAGCTCATGCTCAATGCAACCCTCAAAACATTCATTTCCTGAGATCAATAATTCAATAACATATGGATTCCTCATAAATGTCCAAAGATTTCCTTACGCTCAAAGAATTTAAAAAATTTTATTTCGTTTCGATAAAAATTACCTAGAATATTCGAATACCAAACTAAATGTTGTTGTTTATATTTTAAGAATTTTTCAAACAATTTCAATAGATGTTTTGATAGATCGTTTGAATTTATTTCTTTGTTAACACTTATTGAAAAAAAAAAATAGTTTTTGTATTAATTCGTTCTTTATTTATTTTATCTTTACATTTAATTCACTAATATGAAAAACGTATTTAATTGAAAAAAGATTTCCTAGGTTTTCGCAACTAGCTCGAATGTGTTGCGTTGATCGAGGATGCACTGTATGTATTTTAGTTTTAGTTTGGTTTTTCAATAGTGTGTTATCATTATCTGCGGCGCGTCAACGAAGCGTCGTCTGCCTGTTCATCCCCGCTGTGTTGTGTTGCGCGTTTTGCCTGCGGATTTTGGGCACGTGATTGTTGAGCCTTGGTGCGCTTAATTTTTCAAATGTTGTTTGTACAGAGATCCGCTGCTAAGCGCTTCTTTGTAAGTCATAAATTCTCAAAATAGACATAAAGATCATAAATATATAACAAAATCAGCGTTGTTGGCTGTGACCTCAAACATTTCTAATTAATTTCAAATGCCTTGAAAACAAAAGTTGAGTTTTAATTCGCGCGTTATTTCAAATTTTTGCTAGTAGCAATAGCAAACGGTTATCTCTTATAAATTGAATTTTTTAAAGCATGCACTTGATATTAGAGAACTCATTTAAAGACGTTATTCTAATAGTCTAATAACATATTTATTAGCTAATATTGTTCAATTATAATTTATGACCAGAAATAACAAATTTTTAATTGATAAGCCATATAATACTTTACTGGCGTTTGTCAAACGCGTGCGTTCTAAAGATTATTCTGATTTGTGAGTAATGTTGTTTAAGAAAAATATTTATTTACTTCGAGATTGCCATCAATTTTACTTATACATTTTTTTATATTTATTGATTGAATTTAATCTATTGAACTTCACAATAATTATTTGTTTTTAGTTAGACTTTTCTACTCAATCTATAATATTTGTAATAAAAATTACTTATAAGATCTTGTTAAGCATTAAAACGACATTTTATTTGAATATATAATGAATTTGTACATGTGTCCGTCTTTGGATTTAAGTTTGTGAATGCCATGCGCCGGTCAACTCTGTTTCAAATTATCGATAACTCTATCCGTTTCAGATTTACACATGGAATCGAATACAACCAAATTTCAACAATATTCAAAAACTATAGACAAAATAAAAATCATCTGTGTAAATTTCATCGAAATCGGTTGTCGAGAAAGGGCTGATTAAAGTTAAATCATTATGCAGTAGCGCAGCTATATCTTTCTCACTTGTTTTTGGATGTACATTTCAAAGCGTTTTAAAGGTTTATAGCATGTTTAAATTTTAAGCTATCTTCTGTCTGTTACATACATTTGTATAAAATCTATATTGGTTTTTTACCAAGATTATAAAAAAAATATGTTCATATTAAAATTCTGTATAAATAATATTTGAATAAAAAACATTTTTGTGCTTGAATATTAATTGTAAAAATGAAAATTTCCATATTTAAAAATAATTTTAGAACGGCACACTATGAGTTAAAAAAATACTAGAAGTCAAAAACCATTGCCACAAATTCTTGAGTTAAAATGTAAGTTATAGTCAATGTTAAGTGATCTCCTATTATTCAAATATTTCGTTTGCTGATTCGGAAATTTTAACTTGATAGTCAATACAACTGACCATTCTCGTTTTTGGTAAGTCTGCATTCAATTAGGTTTGTTTAAAAAAACTTGTCTAGTTTTGAAACAGCGCGCAATGTTTCAAATAAAAATAGAATACTTGTCTGTTGGCAATGCCATCTGTTGGACATACAGCATTGCCAAGTGCGCAGGCGCGAGCATCAAAACAAAAAGCTTAAATATTTGACAATCGCATTGGCCGTCTCATTCTCTCTAAGGCGCGCATTCTCTCTCTCTTAAAATGTCTCTTACACAGCAGCCGTTATCTTGTGCTGCTGCTGCGCTAAGAAACATCTTCGTTAGAGAGCTTCTAGCCTGTCAGCGCGCATTTGGCCAAAATAGTTGTTGGTTCGCATGCAAAACGTCAAAATCGCATAAGCTAAAACATTTTTATACCAACGGCGCGTTTTTAATTTTTTCTACACTACAAAAATACATAGAGGAAAGCAAAGGAACTATAGTTAAATAGCCAAAAAGCTGACAAAACTTTTAGCCCAACAATTGTTGTTTTTAAAATCATAAAGAATCAAATGTATGCATGCATATATAAACATATAAATTTATAAAATGTATGTATATATACATATTTAATTTAAAAGAGAAACGCGTGTATATAACAAACGATATTTCAATCATTTTAACATAATATAATAAAGGTAAAAAGTGAAAAAAGTGCGTGATATTGTGTATGACCAAATGTTGAATTTAATTGAATAAAAAATAAAACAACACGTTTTTTTAACTAAACTAAACTAAACATTCTGTTTATATCTATCACATTTATTGACAAATTTACAATTGGCGACAAATTGATGAAAGTATTTTTCACTCGCTGATGTACGAGTATTTGTGTGTATAACTGTATATACATATACATATATAAGTATATGTATCGAAAAGCATTTTATATATGTATGTTGCCTGTACATATGTACAATTTTAATATATACACACAATAAAGACAATTCGATGTCGTTTTAAGTAACAAATACACATCAAAATTAATAATAATAAAGAAAAAACATATGATTATGCTGTGTGTTAGAACGTTTTGTGTTTTCCTGTACTAGTTCTGTGTGTATGCGTGTGTTTTTCTGTAAGTCAGGATTATGTGACTATGTCTTATACCTACATACATATGTACGTATGTAGATACATACATATAGACAGAAAAAGGCTGTGGACGCCCAGCTGGCTGCCAAAGCAATATAATGGCAACATAATTCGACATTTGAGTTTTCTGCTCAATACACATGTACATAAATACTTATATATTTATGCATAGACGTTCATGTTCACGTGCGCGAGTTTTTGTGATGTCACAAAAGTTTTTACTACAGCCATGATGCTACTACGATATTTCCATGGCGAAAAGTTTTTAGCTTGGTTGGCTAACAGTTATAAATTCAGTTTTACTGCTTGGATGAAAGCAAGGCTTAAATTAAAGTACAAATACATAGAACTAAAATTAGCTTATTCAACTCAATTTAATGACCATACCAACAATTAAACGAAAATTATACAAGACAACAACAGTAAAGTTGTGTCTCTTGTAACAAAAACAACAACATCGGAATACACTCACTCACACACACACACACACACAGCATCAGAGACAGCGAGATATTGAGCAGCCGCAAGAACATGCAAAACAATTAAATAACAAAAAAAATAAAAAATAAGATCGGGAAGATGTCCTAAAACTTATTCAAGGCACAAACATACTTACATGTAGATGGATAGAGCCACAACAGTCAAATTTCAGCTACACAAACAACTTGTCGCTTTGGCGTCATCGAAGGGCGCTGGGAGGGAAAGTTATGGCCCATACTCTTTTATAAGTGGAGGCAAACAAACTTTTAACATAGTAGCCCACATATACATACATACAAACAAGCACAAGCACTCCCGTTACCCAAACATACATACGCACAGACATTTCTTTAAAAGTAATAAACCATATGACATACTTACATGCGTACACACATAACAACGTATATAACCATGTACTTACATACATATTGACGACGAGGACGACGACTGCACATTGATTCAGTGTTGTAACTGAATGCGAGCAATCAGCGCTCATACACAGTATTGATAATGTTTGTGAATGTAAACACGTTTGACTTTGGACACACATACATATAAATATGTAAGCACATGTATTATGTAGTCTTTTTTGGTTGACAACCGTGGATTACGCATGAAAACATTTCAAAAATGAGAATGTCTTTTTTTTTAAGTATAGATCCTTAAACCTTAAACTTAAAGTTGAATTAGTAATTTGCAATATATAAAAAAATGGTTAGTAAACAAAATGCAATTATTTCTTAAAACACTTGCTGATAATTTATTCTTTTTGGTCGCTAATTATAAAAAATATTAGTTAGCGAGTTCAGATTTCGAGATGTTACTATTATTCAAAACAATAAAATGTTAGTTTTTATAAAACATCAGATACTTCTTTCGTAGCAAAATTATATTTAACAACTTTAAGTTTAAGGTTTAATCCACTGTGCCGTTTAGTTCACCAGCAGCAACATTCGGATATACAGAGATATCGAGCCAAAAAGGATAAACGTTGCCGAGGTTTGAACACACGAGCAAAGCGACACGAACTTTCGTCACAAACGAAACGAACATTTTTTAGCTTCAGCTTCAGCATCAACGATTCAGCGAGAGTTAACTTTGCCGTTATGCTGTGTATAAGCATTGGGTGCTTCGTTTAAATGAGTGCTCGTTGAATGTGTGAGTAATTGGAGGGATGCTATTGTTGTTGTTGTTGTTGTAGTAGTAGGGGACGGTTCTGTTGTGTTGTGTTGTTGGGGTGGCTTGGTCTTTGGATAGAGAGCAAACAACAACAAGCAAAAGCATTGATGTTGGCCAGCAGACGCTTGCTGAATTTTATGGAGCAGCAAAGGAGTGAAATGGCGCCAGTTGAAAATTTATTATTGTTTTTGTGTGTGTGTGTCTGTATAAAATTATGAAAGCATTTGGGTTTGAACAAAAATATGACCAGTTGGGGGCGGGGTGTGTGAGTGGTGTTGTTGTTCTGCTACTTTTTGTACATATGTACATGTGATCATGTATACATATATGTATGTATAAGTATATGCATTGCATATGTGGATGCGCCCATTTGTATGCAATAAACTTGCACTGTGCAAATGTTTATGCTGTTTCCACAATGTGCATATGTGTGTGTTTATGTTTTTGTTTACTTACCTTCACTGCTGTTGCTGATTTTGCGGCCAGAGCGGTGAATGTTGCTGATGTTGCTGCAGCTGCTGCTGCCATCTAGTTAATGGCCTTCTCGCATTTCTGTGCGCCTGGAGGCCGTCGGCGCACTGCAGTCGTAGGGGTTGGCAGGTGCGCGGACAGGGCCAGAAGCACTAACGTAGCTGACCTTCACCCATTTTGCTTCTTTTTTTTCGGTATTCATCCAGTGACAAACCGACCGCAAGTCAAACGCCATTCAGTTTTAATTTTGTTGATGACGTTTTGCTGTCTTTTTGTCCGATTAATAAATTGTTTTTGCAATGCTCAGTTTAATTTTTAAAATTTACTTATGCATACATTCTACATACATATATGCATATGTTTTGCAGTCAAATTTTGTGCGCAGGATCTCGTTAGTCCTGGGACCGTCCCCGGACAATATCCATAGCAACCAGCAGCTGCATCTGGGCAAAGTATGGCAGACTTGCACTAACAGCTGCATTTAAACCTAACAGGTTGCTGTTGCTTTCGGGGGGTACAGTTGTGTATTGAGATTAACATTGTTGTCTCACTGTTGTTTTTGTTGCTGCTGTTGTTGTTACTCTTGCTGTAGCTGTAGCTGTAGTGCATACAAATTGTGGTTGCTACAAATCAATTGCATCAGGCATATGTCATTTGAGTATTGTTCCACTTCGTAAGCGGTTCAACTTTAATTCCACTGAGTGATTGACAAATAATCAATGTAAAGTGCATACTCTGTTATTTATCGAGAAATTACAAACAAGAATGAAATCACATATCAATGGTATATGTCATCCTATTTATGAAATTAAAAGACATACAGTAACGCAACAAAAAAGTCTGAAATGCAATATTCAGACTTGTGCTTTAATATTTATATTATTATTATTATTTTTTTTTTTTTATGGAGATTATTCGATACTTTTTGTAATAGGGAAAATAAACGTGAGCTTAAATTAACATAAGTTTTATTAATCTGTTTAAAATGAGCAAATATATAATTTTATTTATTTTTCTGCAAGCAATAAAATTATTAAAATTTTAAACTAAGGCGATGAAAAAATTCTTTCCCAGTCTAAACGATTAAAAGTTTAAAAAATTATTTTGAAGGCATTTTTACTTCTCCTAAAGCAACCTAAACTGTCAGTGGTTAAATAAGATTCAGTCAAAATGCCGTAAAGTTACCAAAATATTATTAACCCCTTTTACCAGTCAGAGCTGTTACTGTAGAGTTACTAAGGGTTACATTTGCATATTTAGGGACAGCTAAACTTGTGTTTAAAGTGGTTCAAAAACTTTGCAATATTTTTCTTCCACTGAGAAAGACAGAAAATGTCTTAATTCACCTATTTGGTATTTATTTCGAATAATATAAATTGTAAAATTGTTATTTCATAATTAATTACCATCATTGAAGTACCTTTAGGCGTATGCATGTAATTCGAGGTTAAAGAATCTGAAACAATAAATGTTTCCAGTAAATATTGTTTACATTTTGTGTAGGCCCAAAAGTCAATTTAAAAGTTTTTCTAACAAGCCTCCCTCAACAAATAATGAAAAGCCCCTTGCGATTGTTTGGTTAATTTGCTGACAAACTGAATTTAGATTTGGACACGCCCTCCTTTGCTATGCCACGTACATCCTTGCATAAGACAAGCAAACAATCAAACAAATCAACAAACAACGCACACAACAATAACAAATTTAAATTGTGGCAGGCAGCTGTTACATGAAAATCAGATGCTCTAAGTTAAATTTTAACTGTTAGCACACAGAGTTCCTTTTGCGTTTTGTCGTTTTTTGTACATTTGCAAGTTATTGAACCTGTAAAAGTTTTTAATTAAAATTCAAATGAGACAAATTAAACTTGCTTCTCGCGGATAACTGCAAAATGGAAATACAATTTAAGCATGGAGAGAGAGAGAGAGAGAGAGAGGTGGCCCCCAAAATTGAGATTCGCATAAAGTGCGTACGGGAACGTGCGTTAAATTTTAATTGATTTTTCACAACAAATGTAGGAGTTGCACACACACACGCACGCAGTGAAACATACATGTATGTACATACATATGTATATATGTATGTCTGTGTGTATATTTCCTGCTTACGCGGAAAAATACACGATGCCAAATGTGGTAATGTGGAGTACAGAGCAGAATCAGCATCCAATACAACACACACACACACACACTCACTCACATACATATACATACACATCGGAGTGTGTGTTGAAACGAAATGGCAGACAGTCAGGCGTGCGAATAAACGAACATCCAAACGCTCAAACGAAATCAACAGCGAAGCTAACGGACGAAACTCGTTCGGCATTCGGTTATAGCGCTTATTGCTTCGGCTTTTTGCGTATATATGAATGAGAGCTGGTTGGTGGTGTGGGGTAGGACGCTGGCAGAGAAGCTGCGGAAGGGGTGGGGTGGGAGGGGAATGGTAGAGTGAGGTGCTGCTTGTAGAAAGGACGAATCAAGGAGCCAGTGAAAAACATTTTATGCCAACGTTGTTGTTGCTATATTCTGCTGTTGTTGGTAGGCTGTTTATTGTTGTTGCTGCTGCTGATGATGTTTTTGTGTTTTTGTTTTTTGTGTTAACTGCTGCTGTTCGCTGTGTTTGTGTGTGTGTATATGTGTGCTGCTTTATGTAGCATAGCATTTATCGATTTATTTTGACTTCTACTACTACTACTACTTCTACCACTGCTACTACATACAAGCGAATTATTTAATATACGAACAGAACGATAACAAGAAGAACATCTGCAGTGCAAAGGGCAAGAGGATGCCCACCGAAAGGGAGGAAGGAACTTTTAGGGCGCTTTTGGGTTCAGCAAGCAGAACTTTTTTGTTGCGCTTAATGCGCCAATTTTAACAACGACCTAAAGTCAAATTGAGTAAAACGCATTGAAAAAAACTTAAGTAATTTTCCCAGTTCGTTGTGTTTTTCCTTTAAGCTTTTGCTTTTCTAAACAAAATATCGCTTGAAGCAAACGCTTTTCCTGCCATTTTCTTTCGGCAACATCTTCTTGGGCCATTTTTTGTTGTTGCAGCTCCCTCGAGATTGTTAGCCAAGCAAACAAAACAAAAAATTGTGCTTTATATTGTATAACGAATGGAAAAAGCGCAAAAAAGTAGTGAAGTTGAGACGCGCCAGGCGAAAGCACTATAAAAGAAAATTCATAAACTGTTTAATGAAGCAAGGCAATTTTATAAACGCACAAAGCAACACACAGAAGGATAAAAATAAGCGGTACACCGATTAAATGACAAGCAAAACAGACAACAATTGTAATTGAAAGATATAAAAGCCAACCAAAATATAAATAAGATAATAATTAAAACTCAAATCGTACACAGCAATAACTTAAGTTGTTTTTTTTTGTTCCTGCAGGTAGCTGTTAAACATAATCTAAAAATACGTGTCAAGCCGTCCTCTTTACAAAACCACAAATAATGATCCATAAATAAATACAAATAATGTGAAAATAACAACAACAAAACGAATACTTTTCAACAACAACAATAATCGTTTAATCAAGAACTTTAGCTTTTATGAATTATACCTTAGCAAAATATTATATTTGCACACTTTAATGCGAGTACAATAATATACGAAACAAAGCACAGGCTTTTGGTCCTCTCGCTTAACAAGTGAGAATCAAGCAAAATGGCCGTCTTGTGTTTGGCCCACCTTTTGACGAGCGCGTGTGTAAATTAATACAAAACGATATCGAAAGCAACAACAACAAAATCAAATGTACAGCTGCACACCTTCATAAAAGAACAAACTATATCAGTGAGAAAGTATTAACAAGAACAACGAGAAAGCATCCAAATCATCATCATCTTTAACATAAGCAGCACGCGCCGTGGAAAATTAACTCAATGCCAAGTGAATGCCGGATATAGAACTGCTCATAGTATAGTTGTACATACATACTACATACATACAGCCACGTATACGTATGTATAAGTCATATAAAAAGCAATAGCTGCCGTGGATTAAGACAGACGACTTTGTCATTGTCGTTGCCGATGCCGATGTCGATGTCGTCGATGCCGTCGCTGATGTCGCTGATGTCGCTGTTGTCGTTGCCGTCGCTGTTGTTGCCATTGCCAACGACACTTCATATTTAGGAGAATACATCATACGCACTGAGGGACAACACGACCCAGGCAAATGCAGTGCCCGGTTGAGAGGTAAGCACGCGACCACAAATTGAATGCAAACCCAACAATAAGTTTTCAGTTATTTGCCCGTCCGTCTCTGATTTTTTATGTTTTTTTTTAATATCTGTCAAAAAACACGTTTTTTATGTTCCCTTTTAATACTAACAAGTGTTATATGTATGATACGACTATGAATACAAATGTAAACATAATATACATAAATGTAATCGCGACCTACTGCGCCTAATACTATGCTTCGATGTCTTCTTGTTGTTTCGGCATTGTTCTTGAAAAAAAAATAACAAAAATAACGCAAAACAAAAAACTGTCATGTCTGTGAGTGATATATGTACCTATATTTATGGCTGGTATTAACAAAAACAATTTCAATGATGTGCTGACAAAGACATAAACACACACGCACACACACACACATTCACACTTGAAATCATATATATCTCATTCACCCACACATGATCACCAACAAACAAACTGAAAACCATAATTTCGTGACTGAGCATGTGAATAAATATGCAGACTAAACATAAAACAAGTCTTCTTACCTGTGCAAATGTAAAATTACATACATCACGACTCTTTAAGAAATGTACAAATAATTCAGTACATTTATTTGTCAGTGTGCACAAATACGAATCTTGGGCATGTAAAATAGCATTAAATTATGATGGCATTTTATAGATTAAGTGCAATCTGTCCTCTTTATTTCACTCTGATACCGAAGATTTCTTGGACACCCTTAAAACTAGAGACTCGAAACTTTGCAAATATCTTTTTCCATGTCTGCGTCAGACAAAGTGTCAACATAAAGGCGCTGCGTTCACTAAGGGGCTGGGAAATCCACAACCCTGGAGGTGAAAATAACACATATGTATTTATTTCCACATTTCAATTGCTAGAATCACGAAATTTGATGGGAACAAAGCTGGCAACTTCTTCCAAAGAACTGCATCAAAAGATATCCACAGCTTTTAAGCAAGAGTCAAAAGACAAATGTGATGGGAGTATAGCTGGTGAATTCTAACAAAGATATTCACCAAAAACAACTTCCACCCCTATAGTCCCCTATGCAAACAAATTATTAAACATATGTTTTCATACTGAGTAATTCAAAGACGGTTGCGCCAGACTGAAACGTTTTCACTGGTATTCTTTTATTAGTATATCTTTGTGCTATGAACTAACGGTTAACATATAAACGGTTTGATAAACAATTAGATAATATGAAAACAGCTTCTAAACAAAATGCACATTTTCTAACTTATGGTTATTGTGAAATGGGGAATATTCGATTGTATATACATATATCATAAGACCAAGCCTGTTTGAAAAGATTTTTGCTTTAAAAAAATTGATCAAAAATGTTATAAGCGATAATTTTAAGGATACGAAGTTCAAGAAAGTTTATACGCATAAGGTCGTTAATAAATTAATATTACTGTTCGAAAATGAAATGCCTTTCATCATAGAACTTTGATAAAATATTTATTTATTTTGTTATGTTTAAGGAAAATGTATCTTAAGGTGTTGTTAAATTCAAATTGTCTTCAAATAATGTCAGCTTAAATATTATTTTTATGCGGTTTAGTTTCTGAATGCTGAAACTTTCACATCTGCTGCTAGCAACATACCTAAAATATACAGGTGTACACGTGTTTGGAGGAAAATAATAATTATTTTTATGTTTTCACTGCCAAGTCTTAAATCGATGTATTGAATCTCAAAGCCTTGAATTTGGTCAACCATTTGAAGGCAGAGACCATCGACTCATTTTCGCGCACCTGTCAGATAAATGACTAAAGCAAAATAATAGGCAGTTGACGTCACCGAACTAAAATGAAATTTCTTATTTAATTTTTATTTATTTTTACGTGAATTGGTTTTCCTTTTAGCCATATTACGTATGCTTTAATACTTTTATCGCATTAAAAACGTTGCCAACAAAATACACCAAAATTAAATAGAGATGAATATTGGTTCTATGCGACTTTGCTTTTTTAGCCGATGACTTATAGAGTTAGCTGTTCTGATCTATTGCTGATAAAGTGAAAGTCAAGTTATGTTAGAAATGCAATTATTCATGACTAGCGAAAAGGCAAAAAACAGAGAAATAAAAACCCAAAGAAATTCTAGAGAACATGCGCCAATAAATACAAATACAGGGAATAGCAATGGAAAATATGTCGAGTCTTATCCATTAGTTTGTTTGTTTGTTGTGTGTCTTTGTCTGTCTGGCATCTCGACGGGATGGCGATGCCCGTCGACTGTCTGTCAGCGTTAGCATTGCTTGATGAACTATTAATTTCTCTTTGTTGTGGCACAAAACACAAACGCATACATAGTATATCCGCACACATGAGCCCAACAAATGCGGTGGCACGTGTGGCGGCAACATCACATCAAATATGGTAGCTAAGGGCACATGCATAATATACTTCATATCTAATAAAAATATAATATTTCAGTGACAAATTTTATTTCTCGCTCACAGCAAAAGCTAAAGAAAAACAACATGAATGTAAATTAATTTAAAAAATGGTTTTAAAAAACATTTAAAATAAAAACAAAGTTTTCATAAACAACTTAAATATAACATTAATCTTTATAAATAGTATTCTGTGTGCAATTTCTGGGAAAAACTCAAATCAGCTTAATATCAATCAGCTTTACTTTGTCAATCAAATTTTAAGGCATATTTTTCAATGTAAATATTACCATAATTTAATTAAAAACAGTATGCAACAAGTAATAATTTTAATATTCCTGTTGTTTTTTATTATAGTCAACATATAATTTGATGCCAATATATATATATTTTACACTTAATCCAATTATCAAATCGCGAAGTGTGAGCACATTCAGAAATGTGTCAGCGGATGACAATGTTGTCATTTTGGGGGTAATTAAAATTGTGGATAGACTTCGGCTTATGCCACAACATGTCTCTCGCGACATTCTTGTGCTAAAATCTGACCGAAATCGCCAAGTTTGCAGGCATTAGCCATAATACATAATTGGTAGGCGTCTGGCGGACCGGCAGCTCAAACAGACAACGACAGGTGGTCGACTGCAGCAAGTGAAAAATAGAGAGTGAGAGAGAGAGAGAGAATAAGAGATAAGGAGAGAGATGAGCAGAGATCAGAGCAGGTTGCCCTTACTCTTTTTACTTGCCTAGTAGGAGAAGGAGGTGCGGGATAGCTATGTCCATTAGCTGATTTAATGAAATCGTAAATCAAATGAACGGATTGCTAAAAATAAACTCGCGCGTATTTTATGTTTTTTGAAGTGGAACTTATGCCACAGCAACGAGTACAACAACAACAGCAACGAACAATAGATGAAACATGGATGATTGTGCCAAAACTATACCTAGCATCCCCTTTCTCTTCTCTACCACCCCTTCTATATAGCATATGTGCTTGTATATCTAAGTATCTATCTGTTTCTATATCGGTATCTGTATCTATGCCTTCTTCTCTGTACCTTCTAATGATGAGCACATGTAATGTTTTGTATTGCAAAACTTGGCGTTTCATTTCGACATTTCTTGCAGTGAATAATGCACACTTCTGCACGATTTTCTCTGCTTGTTTTTTTCAGTTTTTGTTTTTTTCGATTTTTGGTTTGTTTTTATTTATGCATTTGGCAGGGAGTGCAGTCATTGTCGTTGTCGTCTGTGACTTACAAGGCGTGTCTATCGCGTTCGCCAAGATTTTTGCTTGGCTGGCCGGCGTTACGAATTTTGGTCGTTTTTCTCGTTCCATACCTTCAACCCGTTGGCAGTCTCATTGCTTGCCCCTTTACAATGGGATGTGATTATGAGCATAGAGTGTGTGCATCTTTATTTAATTAAAATATTTTACTTATTTGCTCCACTGTGACTTGAAGGCGTCGTCTGGGTTTTGCAATTTATGCCCGTTGTTTTGTTTATTTGGCTACTCAGTCACCATCACCATACCATCATCATCGTCAACCGTGTCAACCCTAAGCAGCTTCGTTTGTCATGCAAAACACGTCCAAGTAGCAGAATTGCAATTCTATTTGCACTACTTTTAAGTTCCTACCTTCACCCATCTTTCACGATTATTTATTGTGTGTATTAGTCAACTTATGTTGTCTAGTTTTTCAATTGTTGTGACTAATTTTATTTAAATTCATTTGGTGAGCATGTCAAATCTAATTTAATTTGATTTTTATTGTGAAACAGTTTGTTGCGTTTTTACCACAAAATGTCAAAGAAAATTAAAATAATTTTTACTAACTGTACCAAGGAACTGTACCAACAAATACTACATATGCACATGTATACAAAGTAGATTTGTTTTTATTTTATTTTGCTTTGTTTAAAGATTCCCATTGATCATTGCTTGCACTTTGGTTGTCAACGCGCTAAAATTCCTCATTCCTTGTGTTCTACTCAGAATACTCATTCGTAAACGTGCTAATATTATATTTGGACATCCGATAAATATTTCGTTAAGTCTTTTGTAGGGAAGCGAACCAAAACTTAAAGAGTTGAGAAATGTGTTATTTATAAATTGTTACATGGGAATTTAACTTTTGGCTAACATCTTAATTGTTAATCGTTTAATCAGACTTCAAAACAAAAGTATCAATATCCAAGTTGTTAAAAAAACAACTCATTGATTAAATGTGAGATACAATTCACAGTTGACATTCGTTAAAAATCAGAATTTTTATAGCCATGAATCCATGAATTTGTGTAAACGTCTGTAACAGGAAGAAGGAAGCATCTCCAACAAATAAGTAAAGTTTAAGCAGAAAGGTAGAACAAAAGTAGAATAGAATGGGTTTTTCATTGAACCAAATTGAAGTGTTCTGGAAATAAGTTCGCAAAATAGAAAACTTTGCATTTATTTAGTATTTTGAAGAGTTTTGTACAAATAAAATTAAATAGCCATTAGGTCGTTACTTATATACTTATATGTACAAACTTATGCTTATTTAAGACTTAAGCTTAAGTGATAATTTATGTTCGCAACTACACAGAAGAATTTGATAACTTTTTATCGAGCTCTATAAGATCTCCAGTTTTAAGTTAAACAATTAATAAGGAAGCATATTTTCCTTTTTATACTCGGTAAAATCTGGCAAGTGTATTGACATAAAATCTCACTGTCTTAACGGCCTCCTTAGGCCTCCTAATTAATTGTTAGTACAGTATGCCACATTAGAATGCAATTGCAGTAAGAATATGGTAGTAGTACTATATCCCAAAGCCGCCGTCTATTATACTCCTCAACAGCCTATTAACCCAATTCTCTGGTAGCACACAAAGCCACATGCAACTCTCTGACAGCCACTTAAACATCATGTACAATAAAATAAAAACTATATATGTGTATGAAAGAACTCACACCGAGTCTAGTACTACACCAAAGCATGCAGACAATTTGAAATGGCATGGGGCGGGTGGTGTTTTTGGACAAAGCGTTTAATAATTATAAAGAACAGAAATGTTAAGATTCATTCGTAAATCACAGGTGGTCCTCTCGACTATCTCGAATCAAAACACAACCGACACGTGTGGCCAATTAGCACCCGTTGCGCGTTTAGCTGTTTTATTGCCACTAAAACAGAGATATATATATATATATATATATATATATATTTTATATTGACTAACAAGAAAACGGAAAATGTCCATTTACACACATTTACTAATTTTGAACATTAACAATAACAACAACAAAACCAATGTGCTTGATGCATCTACCAGACGATTACAAGTAGAGCAAAATAGAGAGGCAGTGAGCGGTCCATCAGACTAAATGGGCGCTTATTCGATATATTCGATGCACGCGAAACATTTTAATTGGATTTTGATATGAGAGTCGCTCGCCAAATGCACGCCAAACCGCCCACCGGCCACCAATTTCCATATTTTTCGGCATTTACATGGCTGCAAAAATATATATTTTTAGCCTGTGGTCTAACATTGAAAATACAATCTTGTCTATATATGTATGTATGTGTGTATTTACGTACGCTATCTAATTTTGTCCATAGTTTTGCAGTAGCAACAAAAACAACAACGGAAAGTCACAGGTGCTCGTGTGGCCTATGTGACGTATGCGTATTGCTTTTGATCGTACTTATTTTTAAACAATCGATAGTTGTTGTTTTGAGCTAAAAGAGCTAGATAATTGGGATTTGGGATTTAACTATCGATAACTCTTCCGGTATCCGATATACACATGCAATCGAATACAGTTCAATTTTGAATTTTAAAACATTAAAATCAGAAATGATCATCTGTAAAAATTTCATCGAAATCGGTTGAGAAACACCAGAGATCTCGAAGATTTAATTTAATGTTAAACATGAAGTACGAAAAATTGCATGTACTTTCTTCATACTCTTTCAAACCAAAAATGCAAACAATGACTGTACGCCTTATGTCTGGGGTTCAGGGTTAGTTTAAGTTTTATAATTTTTAATAATTTTTGTCGAGGAAAATTCAGAAATAAACAAATCGTATTAGAGGTACAACCAGCTGGTAAAAGTGTTTTGAAAACATGGGCCAGCTAAAGAAAATATTTTGTACCAAAGCCGTACCACTTTCCTTGAAAGTTAACCAACTTTTATCGTTTACTATAAATGTGTATGTATGTTTATACCGGTGCCGGTAGAAAACAAATGTTCAGTCAAGTCAAAAGATGTTGCGGTTATTACGGAATTTGCTGGCTTTTGCTACCGCCTTATGTTTTTTGGTTGTATTTGTTGTTGATATAATTTTGTTGCTGCTGCTGCGATATCGCCCCTTGGCTCACTTTATTGCTGTGTTTTAGTGGGCGCCTTGCCAAGCATTTTCTTAAACAAATTGTCGTCGCGCTCGACAACATTCCGCGTGTGTTTACGCCTTACTACCAACGTTCTCTCAACGGCGACGACCCAGTGTGACACACTGTGCCAGTGTACCACTGTGCATGTGTGTCTATTTATTGCGTATGTACATATGTACATAAGTACACATTTATAATTAAAAAGCAACGACCGCACAACGATAGATAGATATTTAGATACTTTGGCTTGGCCGTCACATTTGGCGCTGCTGTCTTGGTTGCCTTAGAAGTTGCATGCATTTCGAAAAGCAAAAGCATTTTATGCATTTGTCTCTGTTTGCCGATTGCATTATGAGTGCAGCCCATCGCTCTGATACTTTGTAAATATTTTCTTTAAGTAGTCCCTAGCATTCGAGAACTTTTAAAAGGTCTGTAAGATTGATGTAAAGATGGACACGTGACCATGAAAGTACATTACACATTACACCAACAACTGAATAGATATCTGAATACTTTTTTATTGATATTATTATTATTATATGATTGTTACGAAAAAATATTATATCAATGAAAAAAAAGGTAATCAACTCAAACCTAGACACATTCATGTTGTCAATCATATATTAAATGTAGCGTCAAGATATAAAACAATATAGGCTGGTGTACCAATCTTCTTGATGTTTGACATAATTGCACTACAGTGGCTAAGGGTTCATTAGCTATGAGTAAATGTTCGCGTTTTAAAAATCAGGGTAACAATACAGCTGAATCCAAATCAATAATATATAAGAAATTCAAACCTTAGTCAATAAACAAACCCTTTTGGAGTATTGACGTCCAATGTATGTAAACTAAAATAGTTTCTTTGCCCAAAACAATCTTACGAACCAATCGTATGAGAATCGCATTAGTTATATATTGTATTTTTATAGCATTACTTTATTTAAAAACAAAAATTCCTTAGAAAATATTGTATAGAGCATATTGAAGTACAACGAAATGCATTTATAAATTTGTTAAGTCCAAAATTAAATATTGTTTGTATTAACAAAGTAATATATGAATATATCAATTAAGGTCGTAAGGTCCTATTGCTGGTTTAATTCAAAAGTATTGTTAAGTCCTATTAGATAATTGAAATATATGAATAATCCCAAGGTCCTGAAAATTACATGATGGGTAGTAATTGCTTGGCTTATTACAACTAGATCTCAATGTTCTATGTGTCAAGAAGACGAGGCCTTTGGAACACCTTTTCATACATTAAAACACATACTATGTGTGTACGAAGATGAATATATATGTATCTACACATTTCCCAAGCTCGTTCCACATGTTTGGCAAATATTCTCGTAGTTTTCATTTTGTCAAATTCTCATACAAACAAATGTGCATGTGTCTACACATACAACCAAATGGTTGTATATATTTATTAAGGACAGGACGAGATGAACGTTCCGCAGGGGGGAATACTTGAATTAATATAAAAATAAAACTATAGAAACTTGCAATAAAATAACTAAAGCAGAAACATGCAGACCAGCGGACAGACATAGACTATTGTGTACAAAAATAAATAATGAGAGGCAAAGACAACTGAGAAATTACAAAACAAAATTCGAAAAGCAAACACGTCGCTGTCACAGGCGATGCTAACAGCGACGCTAACGCTGACGCCGATAACAGCAACGATGCAAACAAAAGTGGCGGTCGAATGCTCAAAATAAAAATGAAACAAAAAACTTTCGTTTTCAGAAGAGTCATAAAAAATGATTTATGCAAAATAAGGTGATATTTTGAATGTCTCGTATAAGTATAAAACTTAACACTCAGTCACTCAGCTCAGTCATGCTAATTGTCACACATATCTCAATCCCTCACTTAGTCAGTCAGCTTGTCAGTCAATCATTCAATCAGTCTTCAGTATTTCAATGACCAGTTTCCTATACAAAACTCTTCATCTAACTCTTAAACAAAACTCAATCTATCATACATTTTGATTGAGTTCTCGATGTTCACATATTTTATGTCAGTCGTCGTCCTGTCGTACGTTTTGCCAATGTGCATGTTATATATATATTGTATATGTATTTTGTTCTTTTATTTTTATGCTCTGTCTCCAAAGACTTTGTTTTTCTTCATTTTATACGCACATTTTTAATGCATCAAATTTGTGTTTTTCGTTTGTTTTTCAATATAATTTGTGAATTTTTATTTAAAGTCACTTAAACGAAAACGTAAAGTAACCAATAAGAAACCTGACACAAAAAAAAAAAAAAAAATTTATATATATAAAAATGAAATCAGAAAAACAACAGCAGAAATCGAATATGTTCTATCATACAAACCTTTTTGCAGATTTTTGATTTTGTATCCCCATCATCACCACCACCACCACCACTACAACAACAACAATAACAACTATAAGAATAAGAACAAGCACCAACAACAAGCACAAGAACAACAACAACAGCAACAAGAATATCAACAACGACAAGTGCAACGATGGCTGCCATAAATACGGTAAGTACGCGAAAAAGCATCGTCAAAATCAACAATAACAACAAAAACAACAAGAAATTATACAAGAATAATACTTCCGTTTGTGTGGAATCATTCATAAATTATATACATGCATACGCATATGTACATCTGAATATTTATGCCCACCAATTTAACACACAAATTGTATTTATTTATATGGTATATTCAATTTGGTCATCATTGCGTATGGGCAATATTAAAAACACAAACACACACATGTATGTAAATGCAGTGCAAAATGTAATGGCACAAAATAATCATCAAGAAGCTATAAAATAATGCAATTTAAAGCTTATCAAATATTTAACTCATAAAATTACGCATACGCCGCGTTCAACTTGCTCTATAGTATATTGAGCAAGCATCCCAACATAAATATGAATCTATAAATTTATGAAATTTCAACGTAATTCAACAGTTGAACTGCAAATTCATAAACTTTTCCCAATTCAGAAAGAGAGAAAAAACCAAAAAAAATACAAATTAAATAAATGAACAAATAAACATGAAGGCCCAGACAGCTTCGCGACTTGGACCTGCATGATGAATCGCTTATGTTTATTGATGACGAAAGCGAAGACGTTGCCGATGAGGAAGACATTGCCTTTCATTGGGGAGGCGATCCATTGGTGAGGTTTTCAAATGTAGGTAGGGAGGGGAAAGGTGTGTTTCAGCTCATTTTACTAATAAGCAAAAGCCGATGACAAATTGCCGTCTAAAGTATTTAATTTTTTGTTGACATGAGCACCTAAATTTTTATGACTACACTCGAAATAAAAGTCAACCTAAAATGTTTTTATATATTTTGATAGTAAAAAGTAAATTTTTGTATTTCCCATTTGTAAAATAGGTTTTTCTTTAGAACATCAAGGGAATTGAACAAATTATAGGATGTTTCAAGTGTTGCCATAACTTTTTTTTATTTAAATTTTGCTTAAACACATATATCTGACGACTTAATTTTTAAACGAATTCGTTTAAATGCGATTTGGGCTGTGTCTTGTGAAGCCTACCTTTAAGCATTATGTGACAATTAACTACTTAACTTAAAGCATAGTTGCCACGTGAATAATATTGTGAATTAAAATTAAAAAACAAATATGTATGTACATACAACGTTTTTTTTTTTATATTTTAGAAAGAGTGTTTTGTTCAATTTAAAAATTTAAGAACTACAATTGTTAATGTAAGTGACAAGTTTTTTCTGAACACACTTTGAGTCTCTTTGAGTTAGTACATTCAAATATTTATGAGCAATTTACTTACGAAATGTTAAAGCAATATTAGGTTATAAAATAGTAATATCAGCCATCGAGAAATAATGAGTCCAAACGTACGCACTTTTCATGTTCTTAGGATGGAATATTTTGGAGTGACATTGACATTTGATTGACACATGAATCATGCATACATGCGCATCAGACACACGCGTGTGCACCGTGGGGCAGGTAAAGATGGTCCCGCATCATGTCGTAACAGAATGTGCCGTCATGTTTTTGGCGGTGTGTGCGGTGTTTGGTTTCATTCCCCCGCTGTGATACGACAGCATGACATGTTAGCCGAGATTTGTATCTGCTTGCCCATGCGCATCAACTTTGAGCCCTGCTCAACAATCATAAATAATTACAGAATTTACAACAATGTTTTTGTTTTAGAGTTGGCAAAAAGTTTGCTAAATTAATAAGTCAGTCAAGCATTCAACTAAATAGTAGTTTGAAAAAGTACAAAAAAACAAGGGAAACGAACAACCGACCCATAATACCAAAAAACGGAAAAGGCCGATGCAGAGGGTACGGATGCGGCAGAATTTTCCATGCAGATGAGGACCCAAGCCATCTTCCTTACAAATTTGGTGAATCTAGCTCGAAGTTTGTAAAAAGGAAAGGGGCTGGGGGGGAGGGGGGCGGGCACCCAATTTTGATGCAGATCTTGAAATGTCAATCTATCTTCAACCAAATTGGACCAGCTCAAAGTTAAAGGTGGGAAGGGGGCGGAATGGTGGGCTGGCCCAAAACTTGATGCAGATTTGAGGTCGTGCCAGCTATCTTCCCACCAAATTGGCTCAGCCCCCCGGAGACACCATTCCCGTTTTACGAGTGTGGGGGAGGGGCGGCAGGGGGGCGGGCATCCAAACTTTGATGCAGTTTGGGGCACACACCATCTGGCACCAAATTGGTGGCCAGCTCAAAACGGGAGAAAGGCTTTTGACTTTAAAGCGGGGGTTGGGGGGAAGGGGGCATGGCCCAAAATTTGATGCAGTTTTTACAAGAGCTATCATCTTACCAAATTTGGTAGTTCTAGCTGTAAGGATGGAAATAGGGATTTATCGGTTTTGAGTTATCGAATTTATCGATTTGCCAGCCCCCATTATCGACAACCCCCATCTACACTTAATTACTATCCCATAGATAAAAGAATGGAAAGTTTCAAGTCTCTAGCTGAAGGGGGAAAAAGTCGAACAACAGACGACGACGGACGACGACACACGACACCAACGGACATTGCACAACCCAATATACTCTTACCTTCGGTATCGAGTATAAAAAACGCTTAATTCTAATCCGAACCTAAACATAGCAAATAATTTTTATTAACTAAATAATTCAATTCAGAGTAAACAAAGTGTGGTGCAATTTACTGTATTTTCATAAATGGTTACCAATGAAATTGTAGAAGGATTTGATGTCAAGCACCGCATGCATTATACTCAGAATTTAATTGTTCGGATAATACAAATTATTTCCCTTATATTGACGATATGTCAGACGCCGACATGGAACTGGATATTTGTAAAGTTAAAAGTCTTTAGCTTTTAGCAATTGTAGCGAAAATTCTAAGGCAAGAAGTTCACTAATCAATCACTTTTACAAAACAAGAAGTTTTGTTTATATTTTATCCTGGCAATTATGGTAGGACTTGAGGACACAATTATGAAATTATTTTATTGTCATCGTTTCTTAGACGTTTTAAGTTCAAGCAATGCGAAGATGTGTTGCCTGACCGCCAATGCCAAAAATGGGTTTGCAAAATTTCGTTCCGGCAAAAAAAACTAAATTACTAAGTTAACGACGACAATAAATTAATAAAATATGTGAGCTGTTTCATATGTGGATCTTTTGATTATACAGTGAGCAGCAGTTAGCTTTTCATAAACTTTTTTTATGTAAGATTTTAGATTGTATCTCTTTATGTTTTCGGGTACCTCTGTCTAAATAAACATAATCATTTATTTTATTACAATTTTACTTTTCCACAATACAGGAAGTAATAAACATAAATTATTTTTATAGTTTTCGAAAAAATGGCATTGCGAAACAAATAAGCTTAATACTCAATAAGGTTGATTGTTTATTTACAATTGAATTTGAATTGAATATAATAGCATGAGAAGGAATTTTAAAAGTAAAATAGTTCTTAAATCAGAAAGCAATTTAACGAGCTCTTACCTGCCCTAAATAAATGTTCAAGCAATTTAAAAAACAAAACTTAACATTAAACATAACACACAAAAGACTGGCGCTCCATTCCTATCAGGTGGGCAATTGGCCACTTTAGCCACTTGACCACTTGGCTGGTGGTCCATTATCATTATAGTGACCAGAATGAGGCAACTTTTCATTTTCTGTGCGCTGTTTATTTTGCACACAGAGCTGAACAATATAAATTTTTGTTTATTTATGCAATGCAAAATTTTATGTGCTCGAAGCGAACTAATTTATGCGAAATGTCTTCATTTTAGTTTTCTTTGTATTTATCGTCGCAGGCACTTCTGGATACACATACATATATGCATTCATACAAAAACATTGTTTTTGTTTATTTGTTTGGTCGCTTGCTCGTTTCGCGGTAACGGGCAATTGCAATTGTTGCCACATTAATTGGGCATTTGTTGCGGCTTATAAAGATCTTTAATTGCTTCACACCAACAGAAGCAATGACCAATTTTAGACGAAAATGTATTTAGATATGGCCCAATAAACCTAAACTAGCCCAAATCCGTAGACTCATCTTTTTATTGCATTTAAATGAATTTATGCAGTCGCTGTCAACATATCAAAAGGCTGACTAAAAATACAATGTCTGTCTGTCTTTTTTTCTGTTATTTGTGTATTAATACTTATGTTGTGTAGGATTGAGTGCCAAATGTGTATTAGAATGCGTGGAGGCCGTTTTGCAATTGTTCAAAGTTTGTTCTTTTTATGCTCGACTTCCGCGCTTACTATGTACATAGCAAAGAGGCAAATGACTCAAAATGAAATGCATTTAAATTCAATTAATTATGCGACGTGTACTCGTCGTCTTCCATTAGGTGACAGTTGCCGTGAATTATCAATAATCTTAAATAATCCTGCTTGACAGCAGCAACAGCAACAGCAACAGCAACTGCAGCATTCGTTCTCACAACGCTTGGCAGCATTTTTGGCAGCCATTTAGAAAGTACACAACAATATAGTACATATGTATATTGTTTTTCTCTAACTTATTCTTAATCTCAATTACACACATACACACGGAGAAACCACAAACAAATATGTACATACGTTAGCTTAGTCATAATTAAGCAGATTTTAGGCATTGCCACTCACTTTTTATTTGCCCTGTTCACAGGTATCCAAAAGCATACACCTGCCTCTGACGAATCTCGGTGCACAGCGTGTGTTGATGTGCAGCGCCTCTGTGGGCAGCGAGGGTTCCGTGACACTGCAATTGAGAGATGCGAATACCTCGGGGACGGCCGACAGCACAACACCAACAACGTCAACAGCAGCTACAACCACAACATCACATGCAATAGCAACACAGTCCTCGTCATTGAGCAGCCAAGCCAATTGCGTCACAGTGCTTGAAGCATCGTCGTCTTCAGGAATAACGTCAGCGTTGGAGAATGCACTGACCATTGGCTATCCGGACCCGGATATGCTAGCAGATGTTTTGGGAACCATACAGACAGCCTGTAAGTTGAACTCATTACAAATATGACAATATGGAAAGCGCTAATTATTTAACATTTAAAATAATACGTTTTATTCTTAATATTGAATCGGAAACTGAAGTCAAAGTAGTCATATTATATTTTAAAGACATTCTAACTTAAATTTATTTTATGTTATTAAACTCAATACCGAAGGTAAAGAGGATGCCACGCCCACCCATACCACTCTAGCCACCCCACTACCTTGTTAAAAACGGGAATGCGTGTTACTTTCACAGTTTTTGAGCTAGAGTTACAAAATTTGGTAGGAAGATAGCTGGGACTCCCCTAAATTATGTCCCACCGCCTCTTTTACAGCTTCTGAGCTAGAATCACAAAATTTGGTAGGAACATTGATGGTGGCATCCCCATCTGTATCAGCCAATCTTTGAAAACAGCGTACAGGCTGTCGACATCCTACCCCTTTGCAATCAGGCTTCTTTTTCCCCGATTTGAATCAGGTTTCAACTATACCACAGTCGGTTGCGTCCTACTGCAACGTTTTCGCGTTTTTTTTTTTCAAAAAATATATTTATTTAAAAAATATTCTTTTTTTTGCAGCTCTTAAAAACAAACATAGTAGCATCAACAGTAACAGCAACACCAGTAGCATCATCAAAAGAAGCAATACCAACAACAGCAACAATAGAAGCCACAGCAACACTGCAGCGACAATTTTAAATAGCTCTGGAATACATCTGAACAGTCCCAATAAAATAACGATAACGCGTCGGAGTGCCAGCAACAAGATAAGCGTACAAACCGTAAGCACATCGACAAACACAACCATTAGCAGCATTGGTGGCAATAAGACAAACTACATTAAGAACTGTCTAATACGCAGCAGCAGCTGCAGCAACACGGCCACCAATGTCACGACTCTGGCACAGGTTATGAGCAACAGCAGCACGAGTAGCGCTGCCAGTTTACTCAGTCAGCATAACAATAACAGCAACTGCAGCAACAGCAGCAACTTTAGCATAGCATCCTCTGTTGGCAGCAGCATTAGTATTGGTAGCGTTGGTAGCACCAGCAGCAACATCAGCAACACCAGCTGCAGCAGCAGTAGCAGCAATAGCAACGATAGCAACAGCAGCAGCGGTCACAGTTTAAGCTTCAAGTGCAACGGTCGGAATGTTCCTGGCATTGTAACTGGTTCACCAACGACAATAGCATCCGCAAGCACAACAACAGCCGGCATTGGCATTGTCACCGTTGACAACGCACCCCGAAAAAGCCGGCCCAAGTTATCCTCCCCAACACGACACGGACCGCAGCAGTGTCAGGTATGGATTTGATTGAATATTTTGGGGTCTGAATTCCACGTTTATTGCTGTTCACTTTAGTGTAAAAAAGTTAATGTGCCACATAATGTTAATAAACACATAAATAAGTCACCTCGACTTTTTTAATAGAAATTATTGAACGCCAAATACTCAAAACTCATTCAATATAAATAAGTTGATAAGCTATTAGAATTGCTTTGATTACCATTGGTACAATGTAAATACCTAAAGACATATAGACATTCCGCTTAAATTAAACTTAAGGAAAGGACTACTTAAGTATTTTTAAAAAACCATATTTTAATACTTCTCAAAAATGGATTATTGTCTTTTTTTCTACATTGTCTTTAAAGTACAAAAACTGAAAAATTCCGATGAACATTTGTGGTTATCGACTGACGCATGTTTAAAATCCAATTAAACACATTAGCGAAATTTGTCCAAAACCGTTTTTGTGTCGGTTTTGGTGTCTGTGGCTATGTCAATGTATGTTTTATAAACACGGGCGTAATTAGCTAATTACGAATACGCAATGTAGCTCATTAAAATTTCTAAATAGTCGGTAGAGTTGAGCATTTCAATTATGTGGGGAGCAACATCTGAGTATGCCGAATACGATGCTAATTACATTACGCTTGCTTCTCTTTGTTTATGATGTACTTTATATAGATTTGTAGCAAGATCTTTGGAAATGCCTCGGCACTGGCCAAGCACAAATTGACGCACAGCGACGAACGGAAATATATTTGTGCGCTCTGCTCGAAGGCATTCAAGCGGCAAGATCACTTGTAAGTTAATGAAGCGCCACATTGATCCACTGATCCACTTACCAACCACCAAAACCAACATCAAATTCTCATCCCTCCCCCCCTCTAGAAACGGACACATGATGACGCATCGCAACAAAAAGCCTTACGAATGTCGAGCAGATGGCTGTGGCAAATCGTATTGCGATGCACGCTCCCTACGTCGTCACTCGGAGAATCATCACGGTGGCGTGCCCACCAACGATTCACTCTCGCCCACTGCCAGCTCTAGTTGCACCAGTGGTGTGAGCAGCGGAAGCAGTGGATGTGGAAGCAGCAGTAGCAGCAGCAGCAATAGCAGTGGTGTAGGCGTGGCAACTAGCTCGCTGAGTCTATCACCGGCTACGGCAAGCGGAGATGCCAGCTCACCAGATGGTGCAACCTGCATTCGGACCTACATATCCACTGGTAGCTCGGTTGTGGATGCAGCCACTGGAATTGCGCTGTCCGAAGAGCAAATCAAAGCAATGAACTTGCCTATTAAAACAGGCGTCACACTACTCTCGCCCACCACATCGACATCCTCGAATGCGTCTTCCACAGCGTCTTCAATGTCATGCTCGTCATCTGTCAGTGGCAATGGCAGCTCTGTTCTGGCCAGTTCACCCACTATAACACTCAGTGATGGTGCCATGCTGGAGGCGGATGGACTCACGAGGGAGCAACTCGATCTCATCAGCAAGATCATGCAACAGACAAAACAAACCAGTGCCCAGGTCACAGTCTCTTCGCCCACCAGCGTTAGCTCCTATAAAATCAATACTGAAACGGCACAAGTCTCGGCTCGACCAAGGACCTGGAATATGCAATTGGTGAGTAAAGAGAATCTTCGATATAGATTTTACAAAATATTTCTGTAGCCTAGACCATAAAAAATATTTCAATGATTTCTTAAAATTTTTTGTAAATTTGAGATTCATTGAGTTTTGAGAGTCGAATGTAGCAAATCTCAAGGGAACAAAAAAAAAATTAATAAAGACTGTTTTTTTCAATAAACTAAATTGAAGTGTTCTGGAAATATGTTTAAACACCGTTGTACATATAGAAATTTGCAATAAAGAAGTTCGGCTGTCTTTCTAAAGCCTGATCCTTTTTAGTAAGTAAGTAAAGAACTTGCTTTTGTATGGCAGCTATTTGATACAGTGTCCAGGATGCCTCTATCTATGCCTTACATATTTCATGACAAAATTATAGCACATTTATTTCTTGAAGGAAAAATATATAGCTCACAGTGCATCACATGCTTTCAAATATTTTGCAGCTCAATACTGTACAAAATGTGACGCTTACAGTTGAGGATGGCACCGAACTGGTTGGCACGGCTTCAAGCTCAGCCGACGAGGTCAAGGACGAGGATCTAAGCCAGCAGATGGTGACTGCTATCAATCCCCACCTACTTAACATTGTGAAGATCGACAAACCTGTTGAGTGCAATCTTTGTCACCGTAAGTTCAAAAATATACCCGCCCTCAACGGGCATATGCGGCTGCATGGTGGCTACTTCAAGAAGGATCCGGAGACAAAACGTAGCGAGAAGAGGGACTCCAACGGGCCACCCTTGCAGACGGCCAGCATTGGAGTGCGTGCCCTCATCGAAGAGAAAATAATAAGCAAACGCAAGGATATAAATAAGGTAGAAAATAATTAAATGCTTATTAGTGTAAATATTTCCTTTAACATTTATTTTGTTTTCTAGTACCTTCACATTTTAAATGTGGAAAGAAAGCAAAATAATGTATCCTTATGAGTCTAAGGACCTCATTGTCGCTTCATAATTAACTTTAGTTTTCAAATCTCTCCATCCCTTTGATTATATTATATCTTTTATTTTGGCATTAAAGATTTATATTTCATATAATTTTTTCAAGTGTTTCAAATATCCTTGCAACAAATATTACACAGATTAAGAGTTAAGGACTGTTAAAAGACTTTTAAAATTATAAAAAAAAAATATTTACTAATTCTCTGTTATTTCAGGGCGCCTTTGCAGTACCTGCACCACCCAACAGTGTGTCTAATAGTGGTGTTATAAGCTGCAACAATAACAGCAACAGCAACAACAACAACAGCAACTTCAACCTACGCCGCTCCATCAGTGACTTGGAAAGTTTTCTTAATCCAAAAGGCAACACAAACGGCAGCCTCAGCCAAGCACTTGCCACCAGCTGTAGTACCACCACAACCACAGCAGTGTTGCCTGCAGCAACCACCATAAAGAGCAGCAATGGTCTAAGCATTCAACAGATTGGTTTGCCACAAAGCATTGAAATTTTCAGCGGTGGACAGAGACAGCCAAAAACACTGAGTTTGGGCAGTGGCGCAAATACCATTACAATAACCACCAACAATGTGCCTACGACAACAACAATGAGCGCTCTGACGGCACTTAAGGGAGGCGGTAGCATAAGTACCGTTTCCGGGAGTGCGGATCCCAAGGATTCCACATTGATTGAGCTGCTTAAGCGTGGAACAAGGATTGCCGTCACCTCGAAGAAGGCACAAAACACAAGTACAAATCTCCTTATAAGCAATGTGGGCAGTGCTGAGCTCATTGGAAATACTGTCCAGGGAGCGACCAGCCGTCAGATCATTACCAATAACAATCGGACAGTTATTATACCCTCGGATGTTCATGTCGTCTCTACCAAGTCCAACAAGGTAAGCAGCAATGGGAACACCAATGCAGGCAATATCTCTCTGCCGGATGGCACCCCACTCTCCCTAACAATTGGAGGCAAACAGGAAACCCTTGGCGCAAGCAGCATCTCGGGTGGTGTTGGCGGAGTTTATACGGTTACCTACACTAGCAATACAGATGCAGCTGATTTGTTTGACAATGCCGAGGTGTACAATGTTTCCGATACGGAAATGTTGCTGCAAACGGTGGACTCAATGGAACTGCTGAATAATGACGAAGATGATGAGGATGAGGTGCACAAGAGAGAACATTCCGAGAACTTTACGCTGCTCAGCAATGTCGACGACCATGTGCACACGCAGCTGATCAAGTTGGAGCCCGAGTCGGGTTCAGTTACCACCAACTCTAATCAAACAACGCCATTGCCCACCTTCCAGCAGTTCCATTCCAAGGAGCTCATCATGCAGAACAGCTCACAGATCCAGGCTATTGCTAACATGCGAGGAGGCAGCTCGTTGGGTGTACTCTCATCACCATTGCATTCGCCATTGGCTTATCCGACGCCACCGTCCAGTCATGAGACCGTTGCTCAATCCTCACCCTTTATAGAGGATGCTGCAGCTCAGTTTGTGGATGCCAGTCACACTTTCTTCGGAGACAAGACAGATTTCTCCCATGTCTACTTTAAGACGGACGACAGTGATTCCATGCAGCAGCTCAGTGAAAACGACAATGAGAAGATACTCAAACTTAAAGCAGTACTGGAGGAAAGCAGCTTTGATCCCTCTATCAAGGTGGAGGATCTCTTAAACGGCACTGAAGATGATGCGGAATGCGACTTGCGCGAGTTTGCTGAGACAAATTTATCGTTTCTCGATGAGGATCAGGAGTTCTTAAATGACTCACGTAACGCTACCTCTCCGTTGTCGGAGTCCTTCTTTACTAGTGGTATTGGCTCTGCCGAGGATGTTAAGCAGGTGCTTCGAGAGGTCCTACCCGATGAGAATATGCGATTGCAGCTAAGCAGCGAACAGCAGGGCGAGAACATTATTGATCTATACTATTTGCCCGGTCTAGGCCTACAATCACAGATGATGCCCAATTCGGATGATCCACTGCTGTCCTCTTCCCCCAGAGAGTTTGGCCAACAGCGTCAGGTTATTCAGGCGACAACAACAACTACGACTTTACAGCCCATGGAGCTGCAGTCTTCCGAGGTCATGTATGAACAGCAACAAAACCAATTGCAGCAAGATCAGCTACAGCAGCAGCAACAGTTGCAACCACAGCAACAGCAACTACTGCAGCTTGAGCAGTCGCAACAGCAGCAACAGCAGTCCGACTTTATTATGTCAAACTTTACGCCTGTGTCCTGTCAAACGCAGTATTTGGATGGCAATCAGCAGTCGGTGACAATGCAGCCATTGAATAACCTACTGCAACCCTTACTCTACAACAGCAACAATAATGAGAAACAAGAAATTACCACGCTGTTGCAATCGACCACTGGACAAACATCGGCTCTTGATGCGAGCCTAATCTTCGCCTGCAACGACAACATGAAAAGCAACAACAACATTAAATCTTTGCTTGTAACAGCTCCTGTAGCTACACCAACTCCGAGCATTTCCAATCTGCAACCGTTATCCAATCAAACGAATTCCATACTGAAGCGTCGCTTGCGTTCAAATGGTGCTCAGGATGTGCACAAGTTTTCCAAATTCCATACGCTATCACCGCATCGCTCTAAGCTGCGAAAACCATCGAGGACCCATTACACTCCAGCGCCAATATTGAATCCGGACCGCAAGGGCAACGGCCTTTATTGCAATGTGAGAAAGCAGCTGGGCCAGAATATGTTTGATGTCTTTGACGATGATTTTTGTGATCCGGTGGGCTTGGTGGATTTTTCCGATGAGTCCAAGGTGAACCTAGGTTCGACGTATCAGGCGCAGATCCCCGCTTGCAAGCCACCCGAAGAGTCCATCAAGGAGACAATGTGCGCGGACATAATGTGGGATCCCAGCATGCAAGTTGATGAGAAGATTCTCATGCGCTACATAGATCTCAGCAAATCCTCGGCCGTACCCATGGGCAGCCATTCCGAAGAGGTAGCTCTTCAAGCCCTGCTCGAGGCTAAAGGTAATTCGGCGGCGGCGGTGTTATCCCTCCTGCAGATGCAGTCCAACGCATTCCAAATGAAATGGACTGCCTACGAACTGGAACAATTTCTACGCGGCCTAGAGAAGCATGGCAAGGACTTTGGCAAAATATCAAGCGAGGTGATATTTTAGATAAAGAATATTTTCTTTTAATTTCCACAACCTATTCCCATTTTGAGCAAACTTTCTAGTGCATTGGGTATTTGTAGCGTCCAAAAAGATATTTTTTAGGACAAGCAAATTATGTTCTGATTGAACTTCGAATTTAAAATATCTGTAAGCATATTTCATATTTTCTTGAAATATTATTTGCTAAGTAAACCTATGCTTAATCATTAGTTTTAATATACAAGAGCTTTAACAGTGCGATATATATAAGCAATACACATAGAAAGATTGTTTATATGAGGCTGAACATGAGAATTTCCTTAGTTACACGGCAAGAAGATAAACGTTTATAATTTCATCCAAGCTATTACTCCGATACCGAAGGTAAAGAGTATAACGATTTTGTTCAATGTCAGTGATGCTGTCGATCCGTCTGTTCGATACGCTTGATGATGATATATATGTATAAATAAATACATATTTCCCACATCCTTATAGCTAGAGTTAACAATTTTGGTGAAAAGAGTTGTAGGTTCCCTCAAAAACCACCTCATCCGGCCTCAGTTGGACCCCGCCTTTTAAATAAGAATCGCCTATACCGTCCACAGTTTTGCACCTGGAGTCAGCAAGCTCGTTGAAAAGATAGCTGGTGATGTCCTCTTAAGTTCTACATCAACAATTCCATGACATTCCTCTGCTGCTCCAAACCTCCTATTCCAAGCAATTTTCACTGGTATCAGAGAAGATGGAGATTGCGTCTGACTGCAACGTTGTCACTTATTCTAAATATTTTTTTTGCTTCCACCTTTTAGCTGCGTACAAAGAACTCAGGCGAATGTGTACAAATGTACTATTTCTGGAAGAAACTCTGCGTTGATTACAAGGTATCCCACCTTAAGATGGAGCCAGTTCTACCAAGCACCCCAACCGTGGAACAAAAGCCCTATGTCTGCGAGATTGCCGACTGCTCGGCGGTAAGTTATATTGTCTGCTTTTCAGTGGGCTCTGTATGATGTATGAATGATGCGGCATGTTAAGTTTGTCCTGGCTTGCCCAACACACACAAGCAAACACACTAACAAACACACACATCTTAAGCCCGGCTCGCGCAAATTTTCTATACTTTCTTTCTCTTGTACATAATGCTGATATATCCCCACCCTATACAACTTGTAGAGCTTCAGCTCAAAGGCGGCGCTGCACGGTCATGTACGCATACACGCTTATGGTAGAAATGCTGCCAATAGCAACAATAACAACAGCAACAACCACAACAACAATCAGCATGCAGTTGCAATTAGTGCCACCAACAACCACCATAGTTCCAGCAACAGCACCAACAATAACAGCAACGCATGCGCGACCCAGCCTATCAGCAATAGCAATCAATGCATCAGTGCAACAATAACAACAACAGCAACACCATCAGTAGTGCACACAAATGCACACAATAACAACACCAACGCCGCCAGCAACAGCAATAGCAACAACAACAACATCTCAAATGCAGCCATCAATTCAACGTTGCTAACAGCAGCGGCAGCAACAACATCGACAACAGCAACAAAAGACAGCAACAATTCCAACAATATTGCCAAGGACAGCGAGTTTCCCTGCAAAGTGTGCGGCAAGTAAGATATCCAAAAAGAAATTATCTGCGAAAATTCGTACAAAACAAAACCAAAAAATATAAAAAAAAAAAAAAAACAATGACAGCTCATAAAAACTTTGAATTACGCAAGCATATTGAGCGATTTGAGTGCCCGTATTGAGTTAAGATCGTAAAGCACGTTATATCGTAATTGTAACTTTCGTATCAAAACGTATTCATAATTGAATCTAAACTCTGGATTCATAACTAGCTCTATATCAGTTTTGTGTTTTGAACGTATTTTTTATTTATTTACTGATATATCTATGATTTTTGATTACAAAGTAAATTATGTTCTTTACTTACTACACTTTCAAATCTCCAATCCTATATCTCAACTTCTCACTCTGTCTCTCTCTCTGTTTGCTTCATGCCTTGATTTTGTAGTGTCTTTTGAAAACGATTTAAGTTTAGTCCATATACATACAGTACATCAGTTTTGAACATTTTCATTCGATTTAGTTAGAGTTTCGATTAACTGATAATAATTGTTGTTATTGTTGTTGTATTGTATTTATTGTTCCATGATGCCAAACCAATCAAAAACTATATTCAATTACAATATGCGTGCCAACTTTAACCATCAAATCAATAAAATGATTCAATAAATTGCAATTTTAAAGCGAAGATTCACAAGTCGCAAATAGACGTTACTGAAATCAGCTCCTTACACTCTCTCAGCCATTGGGCGAATAAAAAATATATCGCTTGGCTTACGACGCCCAAATAATTCGGTAAGTGGTCTATAGATGATTTATAATTTTTATATTTTGACTTTGTATTTTGTTTGATTTCATTTCCTTTTGTCTCTCCATTTCTTTGAATCACTTTGTTCTCTGATTTTATAAATTATTGAACTTGTTTTGGTTTTTCTAAATGCTGCGCTAAATGCCATTTGCATTTAATCTACTGTAAATAAAAATAATACTAATAATAATACCCAAATCACTGTTTCGGGAAATTTCGTCAATCAATTTTATCCAATTTTTAAGTGTGAAAATCTTTCATATGACCGGAGCTTGCTTTATGCGTGATCCTTACCTTATTGGCTTTAAATTGTATTAGAAAAAATAAAAAATACTAACACATTCAAAAATATTTGAGATCACAACTGAAGAACCGCCCAATTATATCTATTTAATAATCTACCAATTCCAGCGCACATAACTTTAAATTCTTTCGTTAACTTTTTATAACTGTATACTTGTTAATTTAATTTATTTTATTTTCTGAACTATAAAGCAAAAACTCTGTACTCTCCATAGTAAATAATAACAACAACAAAATTTTACTCCACACAAGGCTAAGTAATAAAATAGAAAAATGTGAAGAAAAAAAATCAAAATGACAAACGAAAAAATGCTTTTCATATTTTTGCATGACACTCTTTTCACCGCCTTATCTATACATATATGTATGCATGTTTTTTTTAAATTATTACTCTTTGCTATATCTGTGTATTCCGCTATATCGCTACATGTCTATTAAAGGTTGCATTTTAGTTAAAGTATGAAGTGTCGGTCTGTTGCTGCCAAACTCTAATATGAGACATTTGCTTCTCTCCTATTTTGTTTAATTTGCTTTTGCCAGAGTCTTCAATAAGGTCAAAAGTCGCAGCGCCCATATGAAAACGCATCGTGTGCAAGAAGCAGAACAATCATCGAATTCCAAACAGCATTCGGCTACCAATGCCAATCTATCTGCTGTTGCAGTAGCAATCGCACTAGCATCAGCATCCGCATCCGCAGCAGCAGCAGCACAGCATCAGCATCAGCTGCATCCGCAGCAGCAGCATCCTCAACATCAGCAACATCAGCACCATCTGCAGTATCGGTTACGGCCACTACATCATCGTAGATTTGGATCATCCAGGGCCCGAGCATCGATGGACAATCGCGTAAGCCAAGCAGTAAAGCATTGTTTACCACTCTTAGAAATTAGTAAAAACAAATGCAAATACACAAAATAATTGAACAAAACTCAGAGTTGAATGTGTACTAATTGTAAGTAAAATTAATTATGTAATTTTGATGTATTTAGCAGTTAATGGCATTTTTCTCATACATACAAATTTTCAAATGTTTTCTACACTCTCCTTCTCTCTCGCTCTCTCTCACACTACCTAACTATCTAACTAATTATCTACTTTTTCTCTCCTAGCGAACTTTTTGACTTGATCTGTAGTTGAGATCTAAGCCATAACTTTAACATACATACATAGTATATACTACATATAACCGTACATTGAATCAAGTTCAAATTGAATTGTTATTAACTATTGTAAGCAAATGCAATATTTGTGTTACATGCAAAACACATACCTACCGTATTTTTATAGTAGGCGTTTTCTCTCGACTCTCGACTCGACTGTAGTTTTAACTAATCTTAATCTTAATCTAAATCTAAATCTAAATCGACATTGATATTGATATTGAAATTGAAATTAATATTATCTAGTAGCGCATACGTACTGTTAACTACATGTTTTTCTACTTAAACAAGTTGCATCACATTTCACACAGATACTTATCTAGTGCGATACATGTTTAGTTTCTAAGAGTTATGATATGTATCTGTATGAATAAATGTATAAGGAAATACATGAATTAATAAAATTAAGTATATATACATATACGATGATTGTTGTTATAGGTTTTAAGCTGCAATTCAGCCAATTTCAATCAGTTGAAATTAAACTTTTATTGTACTTACACATCTTAACTATTGTACTTCAAACATATTGCTATATGTGAAGCAAATAAAAATTCTAGTGAAATCAAGTGATATTGAGTGAGATCAAAAACGATTTTAGCTAAAACTAACATTAAAACCAAACAAAGTGAAACTCAAATTGAAAAATTTTAACTTTTAAACTCCATAATGTAAATAAAAACTATCCACATTAAACCATAGACTATAAGTGCATTGACTTAGATAATTATATTGTAAATTGTAGAAAATTATATGTTTACACATACGTACATACATACATACATAATTATGTATCGAATAAGCAAATGTTATTTTAATGTTTCTCCAAAATCCATAAAAGACATTATTCTATTGACATCACAACACATACACAAACATAGAAAAACAGACAAATCTTTTTTAATCATCATTATAGCATAAAACATAAATACACAAACAACATATTTGCTTTTCAGATACTAGATAAATAGTGCTTAAGAACATATACATTATATATAGTACATATATGTACAAGTACTTATTAGGTACAACACTAAATCTGCCAGTTAAATGAAAAATAACCACAAGCAAAAGCAACAACAACAAGAATCACACGTTTTCCATTTGGACAGTGAGCTAATGTATTGTACTACAAAAAATAGATCAATTGAGTGTACGCAATAAATGTTTACGATGCCGGTGGTATATTATGACGTAAATAAGTTTAATGTAATTTATTATGTAATATAATTGTAGCCAAAATCTACTTGTATTTAAAAAGTCTTAACATCTACCAAATCCGAAATCAGTCGCGGCCAAGCGAAATGCAAACAAAACTTTTAGCAATTTTCAAGGTTGTAATTTGCTTAGTGTATTGTGTAACATTTGCTTGTCAAACTTTATTGAAAACAGCTAGTGTAATTAGGCATTAAGTACAGAACAGAATCCAATCCTGAAATACTCTAATACTCGTGCAAAATTTGATGCGGCAGTAAGATGCCAAAGAGTGCAATACATACATACATAAGTAGAAAAATATATACATACATATGTATCTTTATGTTTATAGGTTCCAATGCACTTTAGCTTGGCAACTTGCCTTTGCCTATGCTCTTTGCATTGTACTCCCTCTTCTCATTTGAATATTATGCATAATTTTTTTGGTATGCAAACATAAAAAGACACACGCACGTGGACATATGAACATGTGTTGATCAATAATGTAATCAGCTACATCTACCCACCCAACTAAGCACGTTTCAAACTGTTTGTTGTGGGCTACGAAAGCCGCTTAAAGACTCTTCTCATACCACTTGCAATACTATTTTTGTACTATACTTATATACGCACGGACACACATAAGTGTATGTAGCATACATTCAAGCAATAGACACTTCATGAATCAGAAATTTGAAAGATCAACTTTGGTTGTGTGCATTTTATCTTCAGCATACTTAACACAAAGACAACTTACAATCCTTTAAACACTTTGTTCAGCTTTGTTCGATTTTAAAAGAAAAACAAGAAAATCAAGAAAAATATATATGATAAATGCCTTCAAGCGTAAGTGTTAAGTATTATGAATAAAGTCTTGAATTATATGTTTAAACCAAAGTCTATACCATAATAATTATAAGCTGTAGCATGTAAGTTACATTAAGTCAGATGCGTGTACTTTGTTGCTTTTCAAAAATGTTTCCTAAAGACATAAAAAGCCATAAGAAAATAGTTAAATAGTAATAACCTACAGCATAAGTTATAAGTCCTAACGTCTAGTCAGAAAATTAAAAAATATTTTAGTTAAAAAATTATTTATTATATTTTATTTTATATTGTTTACTTTTATGTTTTGGTTGACATGCCAAATGTTTTATTATCTATTAATTAAATACTCTCATCTGTTATTTAAATGCATTTTTATTTACTTTTTACTTAAAACGCAAACAAAGTAGATATGACAATCTGTGAAATGTATTTTGTGCTATACTCACTTTCCTCTAATTTTTAAAGAAACTCAGCGAAACTCAGCGGCGCCAGCACTTTATTCGAATACTCTGCGTTGTGATTGTTCATTAAGTGTACAATGATGTAATAATGTACTACATAATATACATAAATAAATAAATACATATACGATTCCATTAAACGTATTTGTATATAATGCATACTAAAAACATGCACGCACTGTATATAAAATCTGTATATACATACATATGTACATCTATAAACCTAACATAAGCTGGATCCGCACGCGCTCATGGGTCACTGACTCATTTTTAGCTCAAAACTCAATCTCAAGTGAATTAACAATATAAATTTCGAATAGCTAAGATTTAAATATACTTATGTAGAAGTACGTACGTATATACGATACATAAAACTATTTTAGTGCAGACATCGCTTTCAAACAATAATTTTACAAAGGAAATTACCAGCAAAACTTCTTGTATGATGGGACTTACCATATGCGCAAGTACTTCGAACGAGTATATAACAAATTAAAAGACAACAACAAATTACTTCGAGATACAATACAACAAAAAATCTTTATGAAATTGAAAACGATTGATAATAGCTCTTAGACATATCAGTTTAATTTAAAACGAAACGATAACGAAAATAAAATCCAATACGAAAAGAATTCGATTCATATAAAGTAAGAACAGAAAATATTATGTAAATTTCTATGGATGATTGAATTCCTGTTTAGCGTTTAAGTGAACATTTTAGGCGGAAGGCCAATAATGCGGAAAACATACTTCTATATAGGTCTAAGCCTAAAGGTAAAATGAATCGACTTGATTAGCATTCTGCCGCGAATTTCATAACTTTTTGGGTGAGATCTCTGAATATTTAGACTGATCATTTAATTTAAATGTTTTAATATTGCTTTGAAAACTAGTTACTAGAAACGAATGCAATACCAATCAATCAAGAAAAAACCTTTTTTCGAAAATTATGTGCCAAACACTAAGATCATTCAAATCGCATTCAATTTAGGCCTATATATGATTGTGTGAAAATGCATAGCAACGATCTTTACAGCTCAGTATTCAAAACACGATCGACCGGGAGAAATTGTGTGTTATCCCGATTCTCCAGCTACAGAATAGAAGTACCATATACAAGTACACAACTCTCAGACGTAAGTTTTAACTGTAATATGCAAATCTTTTATAAACAAAGAAACTGTTACTTAATGGCATTAGTTAAAGTGCTATAACCTCTTGTTGAACGTAAATTGTACTTAGCATGTAAATTCTCTAAAAATACAGAAAGAAAAAAAACAACAACAAAGAATAAACATGCAGACACACATATTTATATTGTACTTATATTATATTGAAATACTTAGTAAGAAATATTTTACGGTACATACATACATATATTGTATGTGTACAATTGCATAAATGTAAACATAAATGTTTTCATGGTTGTAACTGATGATCAAAATAGTTGTAAATTGATATGAAAAGCAAACGGATTTTATATGCTATCATTTGTTGCAAAACCGCTTAAAATTTGCTTTTATATTAATTGAAACCTAATGATAACGAAATTTAAATTTATTTACGTACACAACTAATGAATTTTTTTGTCAACGAATCTTTATCGAAATCATAAACGGAACGAAAACGAAAACAGCAACGAGTACTTTTCAGGTTAATGCAACTAAGATAAAGACGGTATTTTATTTCTTTTACACATGCAATAAATTCCTTACACTTGCGTTCGGTATCAAACGATATTTGAGAATCATGAATATTCCCTCCAAATAATTTTTAAAATTATGTATCGCTAAAATGGTCAAAAAATGTTCGACTTTTGGCTGCATCTCTGATAATTATTATGAAATGACAAGTTTTTTTAGGATAAAAAAGAAACTTTCTAATAATGATGGCATATTGTATTTAGCATGATGTTACCAGTTATATACATATATTTAATATTTAAAAATATTATGATTATTATGATTATTGTGTACTGTATGTGTATGTGTAACGTATGTTGTACATGTAAGCTCCTAAAAAAAAATACACAAAAAGCCAAAAAAAAAAAAAAAAAAAAAAAGATGTGGCTCTTGCCATTAAATTGTAGTCAATTCTTTAAATGCATTAGGCTAAGAAAAAAATTATAACAAAACAAAATAAAATGTATGTAAACATTACTTGCAAACAGAAGTACCGTCACAAGGACGAGGATGATGACAATGACGATGATGATGATGATGATATATGGACACTATTTTCTAAAAATATTACAACAATAATTTATTGATTTGTTGGCAATTTTATACATACATACAATATATACACAGTTACTTTTGTTAGCTAGCAAAACGACAACGACAACTTAGGTAGCGCTGAGGTAGTTAAACTTTATGAATGTTGTACCCAATGCCCAACGTCCGGTACACCCATTAGAGGAATCTGTACAGTCAAGAACCCTGCCTCAAAGACGGACGATTCTCGATATACGCAAAAGCTGTTATCGTTACCAATTACCGTTACCTACCTAGTTAGCAATGTCCACTCTCTCTATCCTTAGACAAACATACACACACACTCAATATTTCTCTCTCTCTCTCTCTCTCTCTCTGTCTCTCTCACTATTACTCTAACAATTTGTTGTATTCGTTGTACTCTGCCATTTTTGGTGTGATATTCTATTGGTTGTGCGGCTGTTTTAAAGTCGTTATACACATTGTTGCATTTCTAAAAACAAAACAAAAATCAAATAACAAAATGAAAAGACAAAACTGAAATTAAAGTTTGTAATCTTAGGTTCGACTTCAATTTCCTGTTGTTGTTTTAGTTGTATGTACTAACTGATAATGTTCACATGTATGTTAGAATTTTGTTTTTTATACGTTGCACTGTGCAAATCAAACTGTAACAATTTGTTAACTATTTTAGTCCATATGTTACATACCTTTAGGTTTAAGCACATGTAATTTAATCAAAAATCATTTGAGCAACATTAATGGAAATGAAGTAAACTTACAAAACAAAAACCTAGTAAAAAATATTTAAAAATGGAAACACAAATAAACTGATGGTCAAAAAAAAAAAAACCAAAAATGCGTTTTCAATTTCTTAATACGTATATGTTTTTTATTCGTTTGCACGTTTTAATATTCCGTGTTCTCAGCTTCACTCACGCCATTGGTTTGGAAATAAGCTTAGAAAGCTAAGCCAAGACAAGCACCGGTAAAAATTTAGCTTTTGAAAAGTAATGCGCTCTGTTTGCCATTTTTTAGTTTTTGCGCTCTCAACTGAGTCGGTCAGGCGCTTAGACGCTCAGTCTCTCCTCTCACTCACTTGGTTAGCTTTGTCGGTGTCCTTTGCTTTCGCTTTCGCACTCAGTTATTTAGTTCAGTGTGTTCAGTTGCGTTTAGGCATTATATCCTGTCGTTATCGCTGTCGTCGTTGTTCTTACAGTCACCGTTGTCCTTTTGCCGCCGCTCACCGCGCTTACCTGAGCTAATCGAAGTTCGACTTTAAATGCACTTGAAGTTCGCCTGCAGTCAAATAAAGTTAATAACAAGCTTTTGGAATAGTTAACTACTTTGCCATATTCATACATTAGTTAAAGTTCAAACGTTTAACGCAGCTTACGTCCAGGTTTCTTTTGCTGCACCCAACCCCAGTCCGGTTCACAAGTTTTCGTTTTCGCAGTGCGTTCGACTTAAACGGCTTCAAAATTAACTACTCAAAGTACCATCACAACGCTATGTCCCTTTCGGCCATAGCAAAGGTAAGTTCTGTCCAGCGCCAAATGGCGCTAAAAATGTGTGTGCTTCTTTCGCTTGTTTAAAAAAAATCCTTGCTGAAAACTCACTCATACTACGCAAACAGACGCGCTGACTGCCGGTGGTTTGAGTCAAACTCATACTGCCAGCGAGCATTTGTCGCACATGCGCAAAACTGAAAGCTGAAAGCTTTTTTCGCTACACACGCCGCCAAATGGCATGGCCAGAGTTGCCGGGCTTAAGCGATGCCTGCGACAATATAGAATTTGTATGAGAGTATTCGGTGGGTTGACAGCCCTGCTGGAGTTGTTTTACTCAAACTACAATGAGTTGTTGGAGCAACCCCTGAAAGCGCACCCCAGCTAAAGCTAAAACTGATGTATGTGAGCCATTTTTTGTGGTGCGCTCGCGCTGCCTCTTGAGCGCTGTGCTGTCGATGTGATGTCTGCGAGTGTCCTTGGCGCGTCGTGATGGCTTGCTTTTACTTGTCAGCAACCAGGACAACATCAACTTGGTTAAGGTTAATGCCCCTAGTCGACCTTGATGTGCTACGTACGACACACTTCGGGACTCGGCGCCGACTCGGCCTACTGTTGGCTCCCTGTGTCTCGCTTGGATACTACTTTACTTTCACATGGGTTCAACGAACTTTTAGGCAACTTTTCACATACACACATTTTTCATCTGTGTGTGTGTGTTTGTCTGTGTTCGCGAGTGTAGACCGACGCTTCTTCCCGGAATTTGGCTGCTATTTGGCCGAACAGAATAGGGTCCTTGCTAAATATATATACACATTGTCTGAGGCCATTGGCTTTTATTACTGTTGCTCGGAACATTTTGATTTTTGGAACAGGCGGTCAGTGTGTGTATAACTTTCCTCTCGTTTGCAGCAGCCGCAGCAGTAGCAATTAACGCAGCCTTTATATGAATCATGTGGGTATATTTAAATTAAAGAATATTAAAGAATCACAAGAACTTGTTTGTGTTGATTTAAATATATATCTGTCATGTTTCGGCATTTTGGAAGCTGCGAATTGTGAAGTGAAATAGCGAATCATGTAAAATCATTAGTTCAAAATGGAACTAAGCACGAAACTCATGATATACAAAATCCAATTGCATTGCATACTCTTAGGCTAACCTATAGAAAGTCACAAAGCTATAAAATATTAAAGGCAATCGGTATTGAAAATTAAGTTAACATTTTTAAAACGGCTGTCTGTATTCGTTTGCATAACGCAGAATATGTACATATGTATGTATTTACAATGTGTAAATTGATATTATCGGCAGTGTGACCTTAATGCTGCGGATCTATCGATTACTGATCGAGGAAAAAATATTTATAAGCATATAGAAATGAATAGATACAAATGTTTAGTATGTTTTCGTATTATATTGAAATTATTTTATGCTTTATCTTGAGAGAAATATTAAACGGCTGCATAAAAATATGTATATCAAAACAGCGATGTTGTCTATTTTGGTTAAAAACATGGAAATTCAGTGTAGTCTTCTAACAAGTAAAAATAATATTAATGCTCGACTTCTTCTCATGTATTTAAGCTGTTTATCAGCACCTAATGCTCATAATAAGCAGCATAAATTTAGCAGCGGCATGAGAAACAACAATCAAATTAGCAAACTTACTGCTTAGCAACTGGTTTGACCAGAAATTAACTCTTACAAAAATGCTGCTCTTATGGAAGAGTTTGCTTTGTTTTCATCTCGTACTCGTTATCAGTAGCAACCTGTTCTGTTCTACTATATGGTGAGATCCAGAGTATTTATTCAAATGAAACACATTTCACAATACAAATGAGTCTGACACGGCAATAAGTTGGCTGAAAGATTCATTTTGTAGTCACCCCTCTACGAGAATCAATCTAAATAAGATGACGACTCTAACTAACTCTAATGTTTCCATTGGTACACAGCCAATACTCTACTCGTATTGGCGCAGCTCGTGCTCCTGGCGCGTTCGAATTGCGATGAACCTCAAGGAGATACCCTACGACATCAAGCCCATCAGTCTGATCAAGTCGGGCGGCGAGCAACACTGCAATGAATACCGTGAGGTTAATCCAATGGAACAGGTGCCAGCGCTTCAAATTGGTGAGCAGTCTAGATCCTTAGTTTATAAACATATAGTACCAGTTGGCTTACCTACATATATTCAGATGGACACACATTAATCGAGTCTGTGGCCATTATGCACTACCTGGAGGAGACACGTCCTCAGCGACCATTACTGCCACAGGATGTGCACAAGCGAGCTAAAGTACGCGAAATCATTGAGATAATTTGCTCCGGCATTCAGCCACTTCAAAATCTGATTGTCCTCATCCATGTGGGCGAGGAAAAGAAGAAGGAATGGGCACAGCATTGGATAACACGTGGTTTCCGTGCCGTTGAGAAGGCATTGTCTACATCGGCTGGCAAATACTGTGTAGGCGATGAAATCTCAATGGCTGATTGCTGTCTTGTCCCGCAGGTTTTTAATGCCAGAAGGTAATTTTACAGTAACAGAATTCAACTTGAAAAGTTTTCATTGTTCATCATAACCTATTTAGATTCCATGTGGACTTGCGTCCGTATCCCATCATTTTGCGCATCGATCGCGAACTGGAGAGCAACCCAGCATTCCGTGCTGCCCATCCATCCAATCAGCCGGACTGTCCACCGGAGCTGCCCAACAAATAGAATTTTCCGACGACAACTGCAAAGCGCCGTAAAACTAAAAAGTGAATTGCAGTTCGTTAGAAAATTTTTAAGAAAGATTTAACAGTGAGAAAGCAAAGTTTTTATTGGAACCGAAGATTCAGCTGAAAATTCGGAAATTCCATTGAAAGATACAGTCGGATGTGATTTAAAAATTGCTATCAGCATTTAACTGTGCATAAATGCATAAAAATACTATCGATAAAAAATATAAAATAAAATTTTGAATGGTATGCAAAGTAACAATATTAATTATTCTCAAAAAAATATTCATAATTATCTTTAGTTTTTAATGTGAAAATGGTCTTGAAGATGAACTCATATTTAAAAACAAAAAAATAAACACTTATTTTTATGAATTTTATTTAGGCTAACAGAAACAAAACAAATTTCAAGGAAAAACTCATGACGAAAAGCAAAATTTTATTCAGGGATTTAAAAAACAAGAATAGTATTAAAGCATATATATACATATATATTCTATAAACAAAAATGCGCAAAAAGTATCCACTTATAGTACCATAAGTAAAAAAAGTTGGGCGCTTAACAAAGCAACGTTTTGAAAAGTACAAAACTTCCGTCAAAGAGGAAGTAAAATCCACAAGCAGGCATTCTGTGAAAAAAAAAATAATACAACAAATAAAAATTTATAAATTTTTAAGTAAAGAACAAAATATACATTAAAACATTAAATACCTATCATACCTTAGGCATAAAATTGGGTCTAACTCCACGGATTTTCGAGTTCTTATGTGACTAAATTTTCAAAATTGTATCGTTGCTACACAAGTATTTGCATGAACAAGTTAAGCATGACAAAAATAACAACATCTAAAAACCCTCGAAATTTAAAGCACAAGACTTGAATACAACCCAACAAATCATATGCACAGTAGATATGTATGTAATAAGTTGATAACAGGTTTGTAGGAAAATCCATTGAAGACCTATTTAATGCATAAATTAATCAACATCCGATCATAGCCCCAATCTATATGTACCATTAAACGAACTGCTTAAATTTACATGCAAACCGACTAACTACATATACCATGTTTATATCCAAAATATTGTAACAGTTCCAAATATTAACTACATATTTAAAAAAATAATAAACTTCTAATTAAACAGAATCGATCGTGGTACTTTTGTTATTTGTAATGTGTTGCATAGTTTTAGGGATTCCATTTAATTTACCATTAACGATATTTAGAATGTGATACCGATAGTGCTTATCGATAAGATTTTAAAGGTGGAAGCTGCTGTGTCTAGAATTTGTTTAACAAACATAAACATAAACATATATATAAATAGATACATATATATGTACGTACTTAAGGGGCTTAACAAGTTTCAGTTGCATTCCATTATCTCGAACAGCCTGCTACCCGCTGCAACCTGATAAGAAGCAGACGAGTTTTTACCTTTGCAAAAATCATACTATGCAACACAAAATGAGTGCATTAGGCAAATCCGCAGACAGTTTTCTTAATTTGTTGGGAAATGGCATATGCAGATTCAGTTCAAGCGAAGCAAAAGCAGTGCTCTACTCAGACTTCCGTAGCTCCTGTTCGTGGCGAGTACGTATTGCGTTGGGCTTGAAGAAGATTCCATACGAAATCAAAGCAACAAGTTTGACCAAAAGAAGTGCCCCACTATACACTAGTTCGAGTGAGTATCAGAAAGTCAACCCAATGCGTCAGATACCTGCACTTGAAATTGGTAAGTCTCAGTTTTGCCCTTATAGTATAAACATTGATAATTCCGCAAATTAAATTCCTTCTTCTTAGATGGCCAGACACTTTGCGATTCCGTGGCCATTATGCATTACCTGAATGAGACGCGTCCAGAGCATCCTCTACTGCCACAGGATCCGCACCAGCGAGCCAAGGTTAATCAGATTGTGCAAATCATATGCTCAAACATTCAACCCTTGCAGAATGTCCACGTATTGTTTCGTTTGGATGAAGACAAGAGATTGGAATGGGCCCAGTACTGGATATCGCGAGGTTTTGATGGTCTTGAAAAGGTACTTTCCGCCTCGTTTGGCAAATACAGTGTTGGCGATGAAATTTCCATGGCTGATTGCTGCCTTGTACCACAGGTATTTAATGCTAGAAGGTAAGTCTTAATAATGATCCATAAATTCATTGTAAATGGTAACGTTTTACTCCTTCCTTAGGTACAAAGTGAACTTGGATCCCTATCCCACAATCTTAAAACTCGATCGCAGTTTGGAAAATAATGCAACTATTCGCGCTTGCCATCCGCACAGTCAACCCGACTGTCCACCAAACTTGGCAAATCAACATTAATATTTGAAAATAGTTCGCATTAATGATACGACGTCATTCAAATTGATAAATTAAAAATATGAAATATTATGCCGAAATTCTTATATGAATAATATATAAATTATTCACTGGGCAAAAATCAATTAGAAATCACCAGCATTATCTGCCGCCATTTATCATTGCAAATTCCAATTTAACAAGAATCCTAGTGCAAAAAGGAGCAAGAAGCTTTGCTCATGAGTATGTATGAGTTGGTAATCCGCGACAACTTAAAAAGCAGGAAAAACAAAAAATCTTTTTTTTTCAAAAAAGGCACAACCATTTCTGAATTTGCAATGCAACAGAACTGTGCCATTTTTGGTTGTGTTTTGCAACATTGTTACCTATCCACCATAACTGTTGTGCTTCTGAAAAGTGACAACGCGTTACCAAGAAGAACTCGAACTATTTTTAATATAATCTTTATTATTTTATGTTTTGTTTTTTTATATATATATAATCTTTCTTAAAAGTGTAATTCATGTTATATGTGTATTTTATAACTTTTTATGTACCATGACTTGGGTTTTCATTTTACAAATAGTTCGGTTGATTCTTAACAGATCTTCTAACGTCTCTTTTGTGTGAGTGTGTGCATTTGTTGGAGTTTCGCTTATCTTTTTATGCATGTATGTTTATAGGTGTGTATGTATATGTATGTATGTACTCAACAAATTTCACTATAAATACTGTTACGTATGCATGCGCAATAACTTCATTACATAACCGTTAGCATTATATCCAGTATAATGTCTAAATATCGATACATCTGTCCTACCTACCTTAGTATTTGCTTTCTGTTTATTGTTTCCAGCCTGTCACTGATATTTCTGTTGCATTTTCGCACTGATCGTAAAAAGTTTGTTGCATATTCATTGGGGTATGGTACCCTTGGAGTATATGTACTATGCCTTTGTATATATATATATGTATGTTATTATAGGTAGAGAAGGGTAACTGTTTGGTTGTTTGTATACATTTGGTTTTTGGGCGTCGTTCAGTGGGCGAGGCGCCTCTTGCCAAATTGTCCAACTTTGGTTTTATTATACGAGTAGTTGCAAAAATTACGTGTTTCGTTTAAAATTTGAATGAGCTACGTTCTTTTATTTATTTTTCTTTATTTAACATTTTTGCTAGACTATTTATATTTTTGTTTAATGTTTTCCATTTTCCAATAAAGAATGTAGAATGCACATTGCGAAATGAAATTTTTGCTTACATTTTGTTAAAGTTGAGAGTGAGATATTATTCGAATTTTTTTTTTTTCGATATCAATCAAAACAAAAGAGATACATATATATGTATATATATATATATTTATAAAACCTTCAGCGTCACTATCTGAACTTCATCATATTTATAAAACTTCAATTGATTATAAATTTGTAATAGAGCATAACTAAATATTATCTATTTGTTTTTTTTTTTTTTTTTTTTAATTTTTAATATAGTAGTTATTGCATTTAGTTAATAATGAAGTTTTATCTCGATACTTTCTCTCGATATTTTTTCGCTTTTGCTAAAATTTGTTTAAATATTTTGCTAATATGTATAAGTAAAACTTGTAATTTAATTTCTCCGATCTTTTACATTATTTTTGTTTTGGTTTTTGTTTTTGCAGTATGTTAATACATACTTATTATCGCTATTTAAACAACATACTCTAGTTCGTACATGGTGTTGCACTATGAGCACATAGCAACGATTTATTTTTTGCTACTTATTGGATTTCTTTTAAGAGCGGCCATATATGTATACATACATATATATTGCACCTACAGTAATGTTATTCTTGCGTGTATACATACATTTAATTTATACATACTCTATTATACAATTCATTTTTGTTAATTCATTCACTTCATCTTATCATTTTGTCATTATTTATTTTATCACAGTCAAATCATAAAAGATTTAGTACTTTTACTTTTGAATGAGTTTCCATGATGTTTTGCTTTCTTGAATGTTCTGCGATTACGAGCTTTCCGAATGACCACCGTTCAAATTGAGGTTTTTTTTGCTTAAAATTTTAAAATTTTATACTAATATTAAGAGAGACTTGCTTCGATTCTTCGATTTCGTAAAGTGCAACTGAGTTTTGACATTTTTTGTGTGTGTGAGAGTATTTGTTCGTTCCGTTTCCTTTGTTTCGTTAAGATATACTTTTTTTCTTTGCTTTTTATAATTGGATTATGCATGTTAGTAAGTAGTTGATTTGCCTAAGAAATGTTTGAGAAAATGGTACGTTTTCATAATTACTATTTAAATTTGGTGTTTTGCTGCTGCTGCTGCTGCTTTTAGTGTAAAATCTAGTGGCTTTTTCAACAGAAGTCCTACACGTCGCTTTGTACAATTGCAAATTGTTTTTGGGTATTACAAACGAGTTGCAACAACAATTGTGTAAGTATTAAGTTCACAACGTGAAGGCAACGTTATAACTTTATTTTTATTTAATATTAGTTTTGTTTTTCATCCTAAGGTACTCACGTATGTATGCTCCTACTATCTTAGGTTGTCATTTGTTAAAGACTGCTACGTTACTTATGTATGAGAAAAACAAAACATTTGATAATACACAAGATAGTATTACTTTTTTTGGCTTCTCTACTACTGACTACAATGTTATTTGAAAAATAGCTACTACCTTGGACATACTTTAGCTTCTACAAAAATTTGAAGGTATCGCCTGACTGTGACTGTTTGTGTGTGTTTAATGAATTATCACCTATGATGTAACAACTTTTTCCCATACAGAAGAATATCATTTAAAATTCATTAATATTATTTGATTTTGACATACAAAATATTTATTAAAGTTAACCCACTAAATTTGACTAACGTTTAAGATGGCTATAAATTTAAAAATTGTGGTTGATGGAAAAATCAAATCCGATGGTGGCAAATAAATGTGGCACGGTTTAGTGCCGAGTTGAACATGCTGCTGAAAAATAATCCAGCAGAATGTGGAACTCAGCAAAGCTCCGTTCGTAGATTTTTGTTTTTTGTATCATCGTTAGGCCATTTATTTATATGAATATATGAATGTATGTATGAATTAATTAATAATAATTGTATGTATCACGCTAACAACTAGTTTTTGTATAGCATGTATGCATTTATTGTATGTATATATATATTTTAAATATAATTTTTTAAATTTTGTAATAAGTTGTGTGTGTTTGTTAAATGAATTTGTAGACGGCTTCTCATTATTGTTCTTGCCAATATATACTTACTATGTATATGTATGTACGTATGCATGTGAATTTGCACCTATTTACAGAAAATTGCCAATACGTCTGTATGTTTTTGTATGTAAACATATATGCATAAACATTTAACACGCTTTTTCTTTCATTTATAGAATGGCATCATCATCAACCTGACATGTTTCGAATTCGCAATTGATGCTTACACATACTGCATACGTATAATAAATCTTTTCATACATAAGAAGTATTTTCACTTGCCAATTTGTTGTTGTTGTTTGGCCTAAGTGAGTCTGTTAATCATTATATAGGTATTATACTTATGTCTGTACAATCAATGTTTGTATATATGTAGGTATTTTAATATGCATTTAATTGTTTAATTGTCCTAATAACAGTGTGGAGGCAAAGCATAACAAATTAAAATTAACAATATTCGTTTAGTTTTATTTTTATGTTCACTTTATGTATATGCATTTATTTATTACCATACAAAACAAAAACAAAACTGATTTAGTTGATAAATTTAACTCTTTTTTTTTTAAATGTGTACTTGTCATATAATTTTTATTTATTGTTGTTAATTTTATAATATTTATCATACTATTTGTACAGAGCAAAAATGTTTTTTATATTTTCTGTTTCGTTTTAGTATTTGCGCTTTTGCTGCATTATTATTGTTATTAATCATTTAAGTCAAGTTTGAAATATTTTCAATACGTAAATATAAATGTTTTAAAAGATTTCATTTGTTTTTATGAGCACTAGTTAAACTCTAATAGACTCCGTCGCTGAAATAACAGCATTATATTTGTAATAATTAAAAAAAAACTTCAATAAAAAATTGCAAATAAAAATATGCGTACGCCTTTCCAAAGTTTATTCAGATGAGGTTTCGTGTTCTTAGCCAATGTGGTGACTTGTGCAGGGTGGCGGGGAGGCGGAGGCGGTTAAATGATGATTATAGCTATGAGCAATCTGACCAATTTATTGGAAACAAATCGACTGATTTTTTTTTTTTTTTTTTTTCAATTATGTTTTAAAGCAACCAGCTTATTTTCTTTATAAGTAGAGCTGGGTTTTTTTTTAAGGTACAGCAAAAAACACAAACGCATTTTGAAACAAAAAAATCCAAACAAGCATAAACACATCGACTGTCGGGCCCAGAACCGCTGAGCAACTGAACTCAGAGCGCAGCATTTTGTCTTCTTTTTCGTCACACGCACACGCAGGCGTTGTTGCGCCGGCTTTTGGCATCAAGGCAGGCGGCATGAGGCATGTCGACATGGATGTAGCAAGTCACACTGAAACGCGGGTTGTGATTTCAAACTGAATTTTGTGACAAGAAAATCATTCGGACATTCGGAGTGGCAAACAACTTGCTGAGAAAATGACAAATGCCACGCTGCGTTTTGTTTGATTTGTTGTTTTGCTTCTGAAGAAAAGCTTTTCGTCATTTCAGAAAAAATTAATTATTTCATAATTAATTTCATGTGTCGTTTTTATATATACAATAATGTATACTTTATACTTTTGAATATATATATTTTTTTGCTTGTGTTTTCTTTGTTTTTTTTTTAATATTCTTTTTAATACATATCACAGATCCAGTACATATATATATGTTTTTCATATATATGTGTGTGTTTTATTTTTATATTTTTTTCTACTTTTACTTTAGATACCGTACAAAACTCATACATTAAACATAACTAACTCAGTGAGCTCGCGCATATGATAATATTTAGTATGACCAATGTGTATGTATGGTGTATCTGTGTATGTAAGTTTGTGTGTATGTGCGGGTGTGTGGGAGGTAAACTGTGAATGTGCCATGAGGCGTATGCATCTTGTTTGTTTGACTGTCTGTTTATCTGTCAGTATGATGTACTTCGTAGACGGTTCCTTCGCTCTTCTCTGGTTTGCCATGACAAAAAAGACGATAAAATGTACTATTTATTTTGTTGTTGTTGTTTGGTTGTATTTGTTGTTTTTGTTGTTATTGTAGTTGTTGTTGAGGTTCGGGGGCTAGTGTCTTATGCTTGTTCTGATTTGATGGAATCGAGCACTTTGCTTCAAAGTTACTGAATCGCGGTTTATTGTGGCTGTAGTCATGTAATGTTATCGTTGTATTTGTTGTTATTTCTGTTCTAATTATTTGTTTGGCTATTTTCAAATTGTATTGACTGTCTTATTATTTTGTATCAATTTACCTGCACTCTGTACGCCATGTATTCGTATTCTCTCATTCTGACAATTTTCAATTAAATATCAAATAATTATTCTTTTTTTATACATAACTATAATAATAGATAGTAAAAACACAAATATCTCCGACCATTTACATATTTTTTTATCGTTTACTTTCATCTTCTTCTTCTTTTTTTGCATATTTCAAGGCACACTAGCATTTACGACTGTACTTTCAATATAAGTTTAATTTTGGTTTTGTTTAACTTCATTTATGTCATTTTTGTCACATTATGGATTTTGTTTTTTTCTAATGAATATTGTAACTATTTAACTCTTCTGGCGCAGATTTATTATAATTCTTATATTATTTATATAAATATTGCACAAATAAGAACAAATGTAGGTCAGCTTTAACAATAATAGCAAATAAAAAATAATAATGTGAACAACTTTTTCAACTTATATATTTAAACACTTAGCTTAGGATTGGGTTTTTCTTTGTTTATTTATAATTTCGTGAGCGTTTTCAGTGATTGAATTGAAATTGAAACTGAAATTGGTATCGAGCGTAGTTGAGAGTTTGATTGACTGATTGACTGACTGTTGATTTGACATGATAATGTTGCAGAATTGTTTAGAGTTTGTGGTTAGTGGAGCGGTGGTTGTGAGTGGTGATTGATGCGCCATGTGGATTTGTCAGGTGCTTTCAATTAAACACATTTGTGTCTTGGTTGTTTGTTAAAATTCATAATTTATTTTGTTTTTATTAATAAAAATGAAACTTTAAACTTAAAAAAATGTCTGTGTCTGTGTTGGCCACAAAGTAAACCAATAAATTTCTATACATCATAAATCATTTCTAACCATGTTATTGTATTGTATGTGTGTGTGTGTGTGTAAATTTCTATGAATTTAACAAATTCAGATGTGATGTAAAGATTTTTGTTTTATTTTTTTGTTTTCTTTATATATAAATGTGAATTAATGTACATAGTGTCGAGTTCGAATGTTAACTAATTGCACAATACTTAACAATTAATAGGGGAATATTGGCCATGTGTTTTTTGTCTGAGTGTGTGTGTGTGTGTGTGTGTGTGGATATGTTTATTATACAGAGAGAAACATGAGTTTCTATTTTAAATTTAAATAAATTGTGATGCATTTTGGTGGAGAAAGGGAGACAATGTAATACTTAAAATACGAATGTATGTATGTCAAAAATAATGGTGCAAAATTTTCAAAAAAATTATAAGAATCAAATTTGATGATGATTTAAACAAGAAGCCAAAAGTTTGTTTTTTTCTATTGGACCAATAAAAGTATAAACAACACAAGAAGACAAAAGGAGCTGTTCCAAATAAGAAACTAAAAAATAAACAGACGATTTCTTGAGAAATCAAAGGTTTAGAATAAATGAGGATTAACAAATTGGGAGCATAAAATCAATTCAAAAAGGAGACTCACGTGCGCGCGCAACACATTAACACCACTTTGTTTATTATTGTTATAGTACTGGTTTTTTTTGGTTTTTTTTTTGTTTTTTTGTACCACTCTCACAAAAATAAAACAACATTATCATGATCAACGTCTTATTGTTTTTAACAATATCCTAAAAGAACATTAATTAAGGGCTAGTAAAAAAACGTAATATTTAATATACAGATGTGTGTGTGTATATGTATACATAGTATGTATACATATGTAATTATATAAACATAGCAATAAGCACATAAGGGCAACAACAGAAAACAGAAACAGAAAACAAGAAACGCAATAAGTTTTTTTTTTTTTTTATGTGTATGTGTGTGTGTGTGTGTGTGTGTTTGAGGTAAAAAGTGTTTCAAATTGTTATCACTAGCCTGTCAAGCGTTCGTTTAGCCGTTTAACGCCATTATATAAGGTGTATTTTTTTATAAATATGCAACGCATGAATTTTTTGAGTGTATGTGTGTGTTTAGTTAAATAATTACCTTATTTGGACACCATTTTCTTTTTTTAATATTCTTTTCATCCTTTTTTTTTGGAAAATCACCTGATGTTGTCACTGAAAACGCTCGCATTACGCAAACAAATCCATTTTATAAGGCTCAACATAATGTTTGAATAGTTTATAATATATATGTATATGTACAAATGTGTGTATGTGTGAGTGTATGGGTGTTCAATATATGCAATATAAACAAGACTCAACAATTAGTGTGTATGTGTGTGTGTGTAATACATAGTTATTGTACATATACATATACATACATGCAACTATGTAGTTCTATGATAAGTTTCTTAGCTTCTAGCTTGAAGAAAAATAAACACGCAAACATATGACAACAACAAAATAAGACAAGGGCAATATTATAATTACTACTTATTATCCCAAGTGTACCTTGCAATAGTACAACGAGTATGATTAGATTTACAAATTTTTCAAATATTTATGTGTATTTTCACGAGTGTGGCTAACAAATGTTGCAGCATTGTCAAATCAAATTTGCTAAGGCTTTGAATTTATTGGTTGGAACTACACTCTCGATAAGCAATATCATGTTTATCATTAGTATTTTTAACAGTGTCTGTGTGTATGTTTGTTTGTTTTTCTCTGGCTACAGCTGATGTTATTTGTTTAAAATAAGATTTTTGTTTTGCTTTATGTTTATCGTGCTAAGTTTAGCATTTGCTTTAGATTTTCTTTGCATTTTCGATATAGGTTTTCGGTTTTTTTGTTTTTTGTTTTGTTTTTTTTTAATAATGTTATGAATGAGGAGGGGGGTTATGGGAAGGGATAGTTTTTGTTGTTGTTGTTGTTTCTTGTTGTTGTGCTGCTTGCTTGATTGCTTGATTATTAATTCACAACAGTGGTTAATGGAATTTGACGCGCCCTCTTTGTCTCCTCCTCGTTGATTTTCTGTTCAATTAGAAACTGCGCTTTGGCAATGGCATTCGGCTGACCAGTAATGGTAACAATGCGATTTCTAGTGCCTGGTGCGAATATGCCCTTTTTCGAAATTTGCACATTAGCGCCAGAAACATGTTGAATTTCAACTAAACTACGACCGTTCGGACCTGAAATATTTTTGCATCAGATTATATTAAATATAATTTATATATGTATGTATATAAAAATGTTAGTTAATGTGTTTTTTTAGCATTAAGGTAAAGGTGTTTTAAAGTATTTTTTATACCAACGCAATCTGGAAACTTATGAAGAGCCATTCAAATATTAAAACAAAATATTTTTAACGCATAAGTGAAAAACACTAAACCTAAGGATCTTAACAAAATGTTTCACTGAGGTAAAACCAAACAATAAAAATAAAACTAATAAACCCAATAATTGCACTACTCCAATGTGTAAGTATTAATGTATTACTACAAAAATTACCAAAATTCGTTATGTCTTTCCAAACAAAACTATTCAAAAACTAATCCCTAACTTATCTATTACTGCATGTAGTACGAATTATTGATAATAATATGTATTAATTGTGCTGTTTTGGGCATTTTGGGTGAGCGAATTTTCAACATTTAAAAGGAATATAGTATATGGCATATGGCATCATGTGTGTATGGATTTATGTTTATCATGGTTCATAGATTGTGCTACATATACATGTGTATGTGTGTTGTTTGTGGTTGTGTGAAGGGGCAAGAAGTTGACTAGAAATTTCGCTACATATTTATCATAGTATATTACCATTGAGAATGCTTAAACGAATGCCTATGCAAATGAATCGATCGATCAATAATCACTTGGAATCACTTGGAATGTCTGCTTTGTCTTTCACTAAATCTCTACAACTATGACTATAAACTATGGCCTACAAATTAAGGAATGCAAAAGGTTAAAACATTAAAAAAGAAGAGAGTGTATGTATGAAAGTCGGTGCTGAAAAGACGTAATAAAAGTGTATCTGGTTGCTGGATCTGGTTGCGTGTTGTAATTGCTGTTATTGTTGCTGTCTGTTGGATATTTGTTTTGTGTGTTTTAGTAGGAATAATAGAAAGGTTGCCCACCTAGAACAGCGCCAATAATCACTTCAGGCACCTCAACATTCTTGGTGTCCTTGGCGCCCAGATCACCCGGAGTGGGACTCTTACTAAGACCGCCTATCGAGGCCGCAGCACCCAATTGCGCACTGGTCACAGTACCGGTGGCACCGGTTAGTCCAAAGCTATTGTTGTTCAGCGAGACGGGCGTGGCCGCTGACGCCCCAGCCGAGCCCAGATGGCGGAATGAATCGAATTGCACATCCAGCTGTGATTGTGTCGACTGCCGACTGGCAGCAGCATGAGCAGCAGCCGCAGCGGCGGCATACTCAAAGTTCACCTGACCCACCGCACCGAAGACATTGTTTGTGGCCGCTGAGGCTGCGGTCTGCTGATCCAGTGTCGTTACGCCCAGATAGTTGCCCAGCGTCGGATGCGCTCCATTGGCATGTGGAACACCAACACCCATGCCGAGCACACCATATTTCGCGAGGACACTCAATGCGGCACAGACTTCAGTGGTGGCCGTCTCCGAGTAACCAGCACCACGCATGGCAACCTGCAACATCAAGATCAAGTTTAATATTGTTGAGTTTTTATGGTTAAACTTATTATGAAAATATCACGAGCTAATATTAATATTTTTCGTTCTTCACAAACTTAGGAATGACTACATGAAAAGCTAAAATGGCTTTGTGCCAATGTATGCAACAGACTGAAGAAAGCATCTTCGATCTTCTCATAGGGCATATATATATTCTTGATCAACTTTGTCATCCGACTCGGCCATGTCCATCAATCACAATAACTGTAGCGTTCAGGGTTCCTAGTTATAGTCGAGCTTTCTCGACTTGTTCTTATTTGTTCATAGTTATTATAGCACAGAAACCATAAAATATTTGGTTTACAAATCTGTAAACATTTCGCACAGAACGCACAGAGAACGTACCTTAATGTGCTCCAACAACTGGTTGGCCACAGCTAGGTTGGGCGCCGGATTTGGTGAGCCCAAATTGAGGGATAAGTTGATGCCAGTACCATTAACCAAAAGACTGGCGGCGGTTGCTGCACCACCGATGGCTGTGCCCAGCGTGGAGTTCAGCGAGGCGGTGCTGGAGTTAATGGCATTTTGATTGGTAGCATACGGCGATCCAGTTGGATTGAAATTGGCAACGGGTCCATTGACATCCGCATAGGAGACATTCAAGCAGGTGCCCGACTGCGGATCCTCAACGATTTTCGAGAGTATCATCTTGCAGGCATTCTTATTGTTCTCCTTGTCGCCAATAATTGTGATGCAGCGCTCCTGCAGTGAGACATCCTTGGGCTTCTGCGAGATCTGCACATAGGAACCGCTTTCCTCCTTGATCTGCTTGATGAAGGCGCCACCCTTGCCAATGATCATGCCAGCCGTTGAATTGGGCACCAGTATTTTCACTTGCTTATCACGTTCCTGAGCCTGCTTCGACTCGGCATCAATGATCTTTGTGGTCAGGTCGGGCTTTTCACGGATTTTGTCCATTATGAAGTCCACCACGGTCATGATGCCCTCCACGGAACCAGTGATGAGGCACACGCGCTCAGTAGTACCTGTTCAATATAGTTTATTAGACGAAACTAAAAACAATTGAGCTGAAGGGACTTACCTGGATAAAAGTCATGCGACTTGGACATCTTGACTCTAGCACCCGTGTCCTTTTGCAGCGAGGCAATTGTCTCGCCGCCTTTGCCAATGATGGCCCCGGAGGCCACCGCCGGCACCAAAATCTTCATGTGAAATGTGGTATCGCCTGCAATGAGTCAAAATAAATTCACAGAGCACGCATTGATTAGTGTTCACGATTTCAAAATGCATTTAGCAGTTGGCAGTTTTTTATTGTAACATCTGAAACGGATGTTACTGTAGTTGCTGTTGCTGTTGGCTCAGTTGGATTTGAGGCACACAATTCTGGTAGCTGCTTAGCAAGTTTAGGTTAGGTTTTTAATTAAAAATAATAACAGTATTTGATATACAAAATATATTTGATTTGCAACGAGGCGACATATTTGCTCTTGTTTAATTGGTTGTTTGCTTTGAATTAGTAGCTGAAGTTGAAGTTGATGTTTGAATATAAATTTTTGTTTGGTTTGGTTATGAGCAGGCGGCATTTATGGCATAGGGCGGGTTTGGTGGGTGGGTGAGTGGTACATGCATTTTGAATTGTTTACTGTTCGTGTTGTACTATATTTTGTTGCTTGTTGTTGTTGTGTCATGTTAATGCAGTGTTTTGGTTTTTGTTGGCAAGCCGTATGAGAGCTGAATGCACTTGATGAGGATGCAACACACTAAATGCTGGCGACACACGAACGAAACGAGACACATGAATAGCCCAAACCACATTTATCTGCCCTAAAGCGTTAAATCTTTTGTCCAGCTAAATGTTGGCCAAGAGGTCAGTCGGTCAGACAGTCATACTAGTTATGCACATGTACATGTATGTGCCGCATAAGCGCTCTTTGCAAGATTTAACTCGAGCTTTCACACGTACACAACGAAAGCTTTATATGTAGCTGCAAGCTCTTTATCGCTCAACACACAAACAAAAAATATGTAAATGTGTGTTTTCGGATGACACTCTCAAAGGTTGCGAAAAACAATGTTCGTTTTGGTCAATTTGTTAATCAGTTTTCGTTACGGCAATTTTAGCAAGTTAAGCTAAAGCCGCGACAGTCTCAGGTTAAACAGTGCGAAAAGTAGATAAAGAGAGATACACAAACAGAGAGATAAAGAAAAAAGAAGAGAGACAGAGAGAGAGAGAGACAGAAGAATTAAAAAAACGCACAAAAACACGAAATGTTTTTTTTAACATATTTACACACACTTTTTACAGGCTGCGTTTTGGCATTAAGTACAAAGATGAATTTTAATGGTATTTAATGAAAGTATGACAAAGCTTACCATGATGATTATGATTATTGTTATTATTTTCAATTTCAACCTCAATTCCAGAACAAACTGACTCACCTAAAACGAAACAAAAGTAAAGACATTTATACATTAGAGAAACATAAAAATACACACACATAAATTATATAACTAGACAAAGGCAAAGATAGTATGAAGTTTATATTTGTAGGCAGATACTCCAACAAGATAGATATGATATCATGACTTACATTGAATAGCACCTTATTGTGTAGATATGAAAGATAGATATAGAAGGTTTAATAAGTGTGTAGTATATATGAAAAGCTTGTTGATTCAATGAACAATTTGCCTTTATTTTCAAATAGTCAATGTACAATGTGTGCCTCGCCAAAGCAAGTAAACACACAAACAAATTTCAATTAATTAAATGTGTCAGGCCGCGTCGCTCTATTACACAAAACAGTCGGCCAAGTAACAAAAGCAAGCAGCGCACATCAAACGCGTTGCACTTGACTGCTTGCTCGACTGCTTGCTTGCTTGCTTGTCTGTTTGCTTGTGTGCATGCCCCTACTGCCCGCTAGTTTGAGTGTCACTGAGCGACTTGACGTTTTAATTTTAGACGACACGCCTGCTCCAACCCCCTTTGACGAAAATTTATATGTGTGTCGTCGTCATCTTATTGCCACTTAAAGCCCCAAGTGTCCTTCAAAACTATTTCATTCTAATTAGATACAAGCGGTGAAATGAGGCGCACTGCTGTTGCAACTAACAGCACATGCCACAACTATGCACATCTTAGGGTTAACCCACCGAAACCCACTCTACAAGACTAAAAGTAAATGGCCGAAAAATGACTTACAGCATTGGCCCAAAGTGCAGTCAAACAAAAGCAAGTTCGCCTGCCACATTGGCTTTTTATGGCCCACAACGGATTCCAGAGCAACAAAACTGTGGTTGCTGTTGTTTTCGAGCAGCAGTTTAAATTATGCCGTTGTCATAAATAACGCTGGCAAACAGTTGACCGCCCCATGCAGACGCAAAGAGGCGTGGTACACTCATTCAGCTGCAACAACAAGGCGCCCCTATACTATAATTTAGGCCAACGAAAAACAACCCTCGCTAAATCGCCAAAAGATGGATTTTTGTTATGCATTTGCATTTGCGTGAAACCAACGTGGAGCCAACCTTTGGCACGCGAATTGTTGTCAAAGCAGTCGCGTACTACGGAACGTATGCGTAATGTGGCAAATGCAATCAATTAATATAAAAATAAATTAATCAATAAGCGAATTAGAAATGAAATTTATTCCGTGTGTGTGTGTGTGTTAAATAATGTGTGATTCTTTTATTTTATAGTATAGGTTTTTCTCAAACCATTTTACGTTTCTCGTTTTTTTAATATTTTTTTTTATTGTTATTTTATCTTTTTTTTTGTTGGTGGCAGCATTGATTTTGATTTAATTATGAGAGACGACGAAGGCAGCTGCTGATGCTGAGATGGTGACGTGGTGATTGATTGATTGATGTTATTTGTAGTTCTTGGTTTTTGTTTTCACTGTTGTTGGTAGAAGATAAAGATGACAAAATCTACACACATATATTTATATGTTTATACATGTAAGGAGCGAGAAGAGAGAGCGATAGCAAGTGTTCGATTTTTGATTTTTGATTTTTTTTGTGAGATTGTAGATGGTTGTGTGTTTTAATACTTAGAAGAAGTTGTGCGCATCTTTGATTTTTGGTAGTTTTCTGAATTTGATTGCGTGTTTTGATCAAACTCACCGTAGCACCAACAGGAGGAGGCAGTCTTATAGCTGGATGTTGCTGCCGTTGTTCCCGATGCTGTTGCAGTTGCAGTTGCTGTTGTCTCATTGTTGCCCATATGTTGTTGCTGCTGCTGCTGCTGCTGTTGCTGCTGTGCTGATGAGCTGCCCGCTGCAATTGGCGGTGTAATGGCGCTATCGGGTGAGCCATTTAGACTGATTGGCTGTTGCTGTTCCATCTGATGATAATGATGTTGATGTAATTGCTGTTGTTGAGTATTGCTTAGATTAGGATAGCTGTGTGCAAGTTGCTGTTGCAGCTGATGCTGCTGCTGCTGCTGCTTATAGCTAAGTACGGCTAATGAGTATGCCACATTGTGATTGCTACTAGCATTGCTGCTGATGCTGTTGCTGCTGCTGCTGCTGCTGCTGTTGCTGCTGCTGCCGCTGGTCAGCGAATGTATTGATGAAGGCGATGTTGTCTTGGAATGTTCTTGTTGTTGCTGTTGTTGATGTTGCTGCTGCTGATATGGTGGCTGATACTGATTAATATAATCTAATTGCGTCATGTGTGTGGTGGGCGTTGTTGGTTGTTGGTATGCATACTGTAGTTGCTGCTGTTTTTGCTGTTGCAGTAGCTGACCAGCTGTTGCATATAAATCAGTATCCAACTGCTGCAACAATTGTTGTGCCACTGGATCCATGACCCCGCTCATAATACTTTCCATAGCGTGCAAAAGTATCTTTATTTCGCGGCCTTTGTATCTATACTGTCGTTGAAATGTTATTGCGTCAGTCTTTTACTGTGCTTGTTTGCGACGGAATTGATTTGCTTATTAGATCTTATTGATTAAACGTTGCTTTTCAATACATGACGTATTTGTTTTATTGCTGTTGCGTTTTTATTTTTTGTTGATTGTTGTATGTTGTGTTTTTATATTATTTTTGTAATAAGTTTTGCTACTCTACGCGATTTCCAATTCAAAAACTTGCACAATAAACGAAAAGAAAAAGAAATAGAAATTGTTTTCAATTAAGCTTCAGTTTTTTCAAAAGTTTGCAATTTCGCTTCCCTACATGGAATATACAGAATATATACTTATATATGGATCAATTTTACTCAAGCAGCTTTTACACAAACCGTAAGCGCAACTGAGCAAGAATGCGGGAGAGAATGTGTGAGAGAGAAAGGGAATAACATCAAAAAAGTTTTGCTAAAGACTTAATCATGACAGCTGTCAGAAAAATAGTTTTTTTTCTCTCGATTTGGTTTTTGTCTCTCGATTCTCGGTCGTGTAAATGCAGCTTGAAAAATTGGATTCATTTATGATTTAGTTTTTGGGCTCTGATGATGCTGGTGTCAGGTGTATAGTAGATACATATCATAGATAGATTTATGGAGTGGAAGCGCCATTTTGGGTTTAGTATTTATTGCGGTGTTTGGTTTGAATTTCGAGTTGTTTTGAGTTGAAGTTGATTTGACTTGGTTTTGGTTTTTGTTTGCATTGATTGAGTTCGAAAGCAGCGCACTGGATGAACATTGTTGAAGTAGTAGTTGAAATAGTAGTAGTAATAGTAGTAGTAGTAGTAGTAGTAGTAGTTGGAGTTGATTATAAATATCTTATATGGTGATATTTTCTTGGATGGCAATCAGAGGATGGAGTTCTTTGTATTGTATTTAGGTGGTGCTTGGCTTGGTATGTAGGCGTTTCGGCAGTGGGCGTGGCATTGATTTTAAGTGTATATTTAGCAAATATATCTGCGCGTTGTTACAAATGAAATCAGTTCATCGCAACATCAACATCAACAACAACAACAAAAATAACATCAACAACGACAAGAAATATATATATTGAGAGATATACCATAGTAGGAAAATCGAAGTACATAAAGTGATTCGAGATATATGTATGTTGAATGTATGTTTAATATGTAGGCAGACTTGTGTATGTGTATTGTAGATAGACGCTTAAAGTTGCATATATGTACATATATCGAGTCTTATGAAGCGGCGGCAACAGGAGCAGCAGATGCAGCAGCACATGTTGTTGAATATCAAGTGCTTAGATTGATTATTTGATTGATTGATTGATTGACTGATACATATTGATTGCACGACGACTGATGACTGATTCTGTTTCGGCATTGTATATGTTGTATATATACTGTTGACTGATGAAGATGTTGTTGTTGTTATCAACTACATTTGTTGATCATTTCTTCGCTGGATGCTCGGTTTGATTCATGATTATATAATAATAATACCATATAGTAGGCAGTTTTATAATAAGAATAACAATAGTGATAGTAGTAGTTAGAAAAGTTGAATGTAGCATGTTTTATTTTTGCAGTTGCGAGTCTTCAATTTGTGCTTATATGTATATATTTATGTATACATATTGTATATATATTAGAGCATATTAGATAGAAGTTAATGACGAGAGAGAGAGAGAGAGTTGCACAACATCCAAATATGGAATGGAATTGACATATATGTATGTATATAGACTAGTACGATTACAAATGCCAACATGTTTACCATTCAGCAGTTTGCGTAGAATTCTCTCCGATTCAGTTCTACACTTTGCACTCTCTTTGTGTTTGTTTCTGTTCAGTTCAGTTCAGATTAGTTCAATTCAGTTCATCTGCGACTTGAGTGCTCTGTGGAAGTTCCGGATTTTAGTTGCGTTTTGTTTTGTGTTGGAATGACGGTTCATTTGTAGAACTGCTTTTTGTTTGTGCCTCTGATGCGTTTTCTTTGCTTTGAATAACACTTATTGAATTTTTGTATTCTTATTTGAAGGTTTTTATCACAACATAAGTGTTTTTCATTTTTTATCACGTTTGTTTTAAGTTTGTGTTTTTATTTTACATTCTTTATTGCGGGAATGCTGCTGGTTGTGCGGTTATATAATTAATTTATATTTTTTACCTCATATCTAAAAAATTATTCACAGTGCTGGCACAACAAAATATTTGTATCTTATTGAAGATTTGTAGTTATTTGATTTTATTTTATGTTTAATAGAATATTTTATTGCATTTTAAATAGTTTGTCGTATTGTGTATCAATTCCACTCTGTTTATTGTATATATTTTAGGCTTTAAAATAATTACAAGCACATTTATATGTAAAAAAAAATGAATTAAAACTAGCAAAACAAAATAAATTTTAAGATGTATTGTAAATATGTATGTGATATGATGATACGATAATGAGAAGTACTCTAAATAATGAAAATGTTATTATGATGACCCACATTTATCATTGATGACAGCAAACTAGGCAAATGAATTTTCAATCGAAGAATGCGTCTGATTGTTGACAAGGTAAGTAGATTAGAAAACGATTCGAGTTGCAGGCAAAGCAATAAACAATGAAATTCAAAAGCCTTTCAACTGACGACTTGTTTCATTTTTAAATGCAACATTAAGCCACTAATTGGAGCAACTAATTGCCAAATAATTACGCGATTCCCATCGATACACACATATAGTTTGCACATGTTTCTAAGTTCTGATTCACAACCTTGACACATATGGAGTTTGGCCAATTACAAACTTCATTGGTGTGACCAGGAAATGGAGAATCGCTTCAACAATCGTAATTACGTATACGTAATAATTGTAATCAAAATGAGCAAAATGGCAGCTGAAAATTTCAAACGAGATCAACTCTGTAGAACTTTGAAACAAACACAAAAAATTCAAATAATTATAATAATAGCACTTATTTAAAAATAATACATATTTGTTATATAACTGAATGCTGGTTATTCAACAAACACGTCAATATATTCGAAATTGAGCTCATATTGACACACACACATTGAGAGGGCAAAATGCAAGGTGGGCGTGCACAACACAAACAACAACAACAACAACAATGCTAACTGAATTGTGTGTGAGATCATCTGCCGGACCTGCTAACGCTTCCGTTATGACCACAATTGATTTATCGTGTAGAAGTCGCAAGAAATATGAAGTCACCAAAAACCATAATAAAAATAAATAATTAACTAAACTTAATAATACTAATAAAGTGAGCAGAAAAAACAGCATGTTATCCGCTGATTAGTTAAGACAAACACCTGGCAGCATTGGCAACAAGACAAATTAACAACTGGTTGCCAACAGCTATTCAGATTACACAATAAATGAAGTCGAAGTCAAACTCAAACTCAATTTGAGAGTGTAATAGGGATTTTGAATCAGACTGGCCGCTTTTCTTCTAACACACATAAATTATTTTCGAGCCGTTGCGTTAAGTGTGTTTTGCATTGCCAAATGAGCAAAAGCAAAACGGATAAAGAGAGAGAAAAAGAGGTAAATGCCTCGAACGTCTACTGCCACTGAATGAATGAAGTAGCAGCGCTGTCTCATGACTGTCTCAAATGTATTTTTGGCTTTTTCGACCTCACACACACACAACACACACACACACACTCGCCTACTGAGACATAAGTACATGTGTTGCCCGCACACAAAACAATTTTCAAGGTTATGTTTTGCTGCCGTTTGCTTCCCGTTTGCTTTTTGAGAGTCAGTGTCAGCGTTATAAGTACCTCAACCAGTTAACCGCCCACACATAAAAAGAAACAAAAACACTCATCTTTCATCACTCATAATATACGTTTTCTATTAAAATAAGAATCCGCTACTTGAAATCTCTGAACTTGAATTCAAACTCTAATTTTGTTGACAGTATCGATATTTTTGTCTTGTTATTTTGTCCACGAAGTCTGTCAAGTTAATTTTTGAAATATGTGATACATAGCAGCTGACATTGAGCTAAATTTTGTAGCTTGAACAACAACACCAACAAATCGGCGGTTTTTTTAATATACATATGTATGAATGTGTAGACGTTAGACTTGTCGAAGTACATTTTGAATTGTTGCTACAAATAAACACGTACTGAATGTTAAGCAATGCGAATGAATTTGTCAATGTTTTAGAAGTATTCACGCTTGCTAGGGCTCCTAAGCCAGAAACGACAACTTTCAAATGGAAAAGCGACCTTGACACGACGCGATGCGATGCGATGCGCACACAAAATATGTAATAAGCTATGTTGCGCATACGCAGCGTGGGCAAAGAAATATAGAAATAGTATAGCGAGGCTCTTGTGATATTATGCTCCTAATGAAAAGCACAAATAAAATGTCAGACTTGTCAAAGGCAAACACACAAAATTAGATAAACAATACTTGTTTAGTTGTGGCCGGGATATTGTCATTGCCATTGGACCAATTGCAGCACAAAACGACGCTAATTAACAAGGTCATTCTGAGTAGTTTTTACATGTACATTTAGTAATAGTTTACATATCGACTTATAAAACTGCACTTGAAAAGCAACACGTACTACGAAAGCTCTGTTGAAATTGAAGCGTTGGCGACGTCAGTTGCTGTGGCTGCTGCTGCTGCTGCTGTTGCTGGTATAGAAGCGAAGTCGTCGTTGTTGTTGGCGACAGTTGTTGCGTTCTGGCAAACAACATGCTGGTGTTTTTTATTATTACTTTTTATTACTCAATTGTACTATGTGTGCTAGATGTACTAGCAAATGACTGGCTGGAAACTGACTGAAGGAGCGAGCGAGCGAGCGCACGAAATGAACGACGATCGGCAACGGCGCGCACTGAAACCGCACTGAAGAATGTTGTCGGTCCGTGGCATACAAGCAAAACGACGCTGGAAACAGAGACAGAGCGATAGTTGGTAGACAGAGACAAGCCGTGTAAGCGAGCCCAAAGCGCAGAGTTCAAATACAAAAGAGAGGGAGAGAGAGAGAGAGAGAGAGCAAGAAACAGAGAGCCGGTAAACACACGGAGAGCTTTTCAGATTACAAATAAATAAGAGAGTGCAGAGAGGAGAGAGGGTAAACGAAATGAGTCAGATCATACAGCGTCTATTTTCATTGTGTGTGTGTGTGAAGAGCGCACATTTATGATCTAATGGGCGAGTTTTGACGTTGCCTCACTTCCAAATTTCAGATGTTTTATTTTTTATTTTTTTGCTATTCATTATCGGCAGCTGCGTGTGGGGCGGGGGTTGACTGACTAAAATATAAAACGATGTGGCAATATGTACTATACAATGTATATGCATGTGTTGGAGAAACAACAAACAGATAAGCCAAAGATATATAGAGCCAAAAAGTGAGATAAAGTAAAGCAACGTGTCAAGTTGGTTGAGCAGGCAGCAAAAAACTTCATCAGAAGTTCGAATGACATTCGATGAGGATGACACAGTAACACGCCCCCCATTTTCATGCTTATGTATTTGTACATACAGTTCAGCTTGCCTATAAGGAACAAGTGTACCTGCAGTTATGCAACAACTGCAAGTTAAGTGAAAATTTTAAAAATTAAAACGCAAGCCGTTCTTATATACTTTAAGAAGTATTTTAGCTAAGCTTTGAAGTTTTGATTTATAGTTAGTTAATCGATTGTTCTCAACATTGCGATGTGTGAATAAATGGTTATAAATAGCTGACAGCTGCACTCGATGCGTACACGTAATTTATTAATGTGGCATACCGCAAATTGCTCATGCGTCTAGTGGTCAGAAATGCACAGGCATTTCTGTATTTCGACTTGGGAAAAATTCAACATACAAAAAAAAAAAAAAAGTACAGAAAAAGCAACGTTCTCAAGCGCATTGGTGGAAGCTAGAAAGTGACCCAAATTTAACTTTCAGCGGCTACTGCATCACAAAAGCTGAAAACGAAAGCCAAGCCTGGGGGCCAGGAGATATCGATAAGCGTTTGTGTTCGTGCTCATTTTTTGGGGGCAAAGTAATAGGCGGAAACTGAATGAATGAAGACAATAGAAAAAAATATATATAGCTAAGAAGCACACTCGCACCTATGTAACATAACCAACATTGGCACTCGAGCTATTAGAAGGCCACTTGAGGGTGGTGCAGAAAGATGCTTTACAAGTGCAGCAGTAGGAGCAGCAGTGACACGACAACATGGGGCAGCACTTGAGCCAACAACAAAAGAATATGCCAAGAATAAGGTAACCCAAAAAACATATCCAGAGAGACTTAGAGCGAGAGACAGAAAGATAGAGAGAGAAATAACCCGCTGGCCATAAACGCACTTGAAGTATCCATGCAAACAGACGACAACAGCGGCAACAGCAGCAGCATCACAGCATTTGGGCTCTGCACAAGTGGCCAAGGTGTAACCCATTTTCAGTGCAAGTGTTGGCACGTGTGTGTCTGTGTCTGTGTATGTGTGTGTCTGTGTGCTCAAGGACGTTGAACATTGCTTGCTGCTGCTATTGCCGCCGCTGCAGTGGCGCCTCATTGCTGCAGTGCAGCAAGCGATGCAGCAGCTGCTGGCACTTCTGCACGTCTACTGCGCAGGACCTTGTCTAGGCAATGGCTATGTGCGACACACACACACACACACACTTGCGCACAATCGCATTGTCAATGGACGAAGTAGGTCAACAGCGCTGTTAACGCAGCAGCCAACAGCTATTTTTCTCTTGGTTGTTCTTGCTCTCTCGCTCTCTCTTTTTTACTCTTTCGTTGCTGTGTGCTCTTGGCGCGCATCTATTTTTTTTCCCAAGCTCTAGCTCTATGAGCATTGATTACGTAACACAACGAACGACACATGTTGACCCGTCGTCGTCTCCATCTCCGTGCTGCTTATTTGAAGCTTTACTGCATTTCCTTGCAGCCTCGCCTCAACTGACGCACATCCCATCCTTAAAAATCTGCACAATTCCCTCTCTCATACCACAGCATCCTCATTCTCATCCTCATAAACTGCATTCTCTCTCTTCTTTTAAAGTAGCCTTTAAAGTAGTTTTGTCGTTCTATACATATATATACAATATATACATATACATAGCTAAATAAAAAAAAGCCGAAACTAGCATTTTCGTCTAGCTACTGCAGTAAGTAAGACAATAAACAACAAACGAAATAAATATTAATAAATGAATGGCTGTCAAGACAGCTAAACAAATAAATTGTTTGAAAACTAATAAACATCTTGCCCTCTACATGTCTGTGTGTATGCATGTTAGTGATCGAATGTGTGTGTTGAAGCACTTTAAGATAGATATTCAAACACATATGACACATGCCACATGACATGGACCTGTTCTACGGCCAGCAACGAGATACAGCAGTATGACGAGAGCAACAAAAATATCAATATACACAAACAAACACAAACAAACGAACATATGAATGGTAGTTAATTAACAACAATGCCATTAACGACAACATCAAAACGTACTTTTCTATTGCGAGGGTAAATCAAAAAAACGACAATGTATCTTAAAATATATCTATAAATAGTTTCTGGGAGAAGTATCAAAAATGAAAATAATAATAATCATTGCAGGTATATTTTAATTAAGCTTCACTTAATGATAAATGAAATCTTCAAAGTCATAGACTTTTAATGGTGTTTGGTTTACATAATATATAACATATTATATACATTTTTCTATGCTTAACTAACTTCTGTTTATTTTTCTATGTTAAGAAAAGTCTCTGGAGATCATTTTAAAGGTATTTAATACACATTTGTAAGATTACATGTCCTACAAATCGCACATAATTTTCTCTGTAATTTATCTTTATGAAGAGCTGTGCAGAATTTTAATTAACATTGCGTAATTCTTACATATATTCAATCTTGATATATCCTTGCGTAAGCTTGACACATGCAATAATTATTTTTGTTCCTTAACTCTTTGTCTAAGCCACTATTTAAAGCTCTAGACAGGCTGGCATTAACACGCTAATCAGTCAGTCAGTCAGTCAGCCATTTTGGCAGTCGGTAAGTATGCTTAGCACGCTTCTGCGCACAAAATTAACAAATTCCAATGCGAGTACGAAATAACAAAACGTGTTTTGGGCTTAGCAAACAAAAACCGATTTTGGATCCAATGGATCTAAAATAGTATTCTATTAGCTAAAAGTCAAATGTTAAGCAGGCTGGCGTGCAAAGCAGAAGCGGAGGCGGGGCATGAAGAAAACCAAAAACACCATAAACAAAACCACCTCTGAGTCTTTACAGTCTTTGCTATTTTTATGTCTATGACGAGACAACAACAACGACAACGTTGCGATGCGATGCGAGGACAGGTAGTTTGGATTGCGTCGCAGATCACCTTGAAGGCAGCAGCAGGTTGTCAGTTGGCCAAGCAAGCAATCAAGCAAAGCAGCCCAAACAGCAGCCATTCAATAGCACTCTGATCTATCTAGCTAGCTGCCTCTTCACACAATTTGCCTTGCTTTGAATATATATGTACGTATGTATGCATATGTATATAATAATAAGTGTAAGCAACTGTGTATAATCAATTTAATCTCAGCCACTTAGCATATAAATAGAGAAGACTTCAGCGACCTACTGAGCTGCGGCACAGTAGTATCTTTGTGGCATTCATAATGCACTTCAACCCAACTCATTTTAGAGATTGAAATCAACATGCCCAGGAGGTTACTGTACGTAATTTAAATCTGGTACATAATTTAAATTTGTCGTGTAACCAAAGAATTTATGTTTGTTTTTTATTTTTTTACTTAAAATTGACATATTGGCAATGCTTACCCTGATTCGAAAATCCTAAAAACATTTGGATTTAGTTTTGCTTATAATTTTTCTAATGCTTTTTATTTTCAAAAATATATTTCTAAGAACATTTGTTTTTTTTTAGAAAAGTATGCGAGTTTAACGGAGTTAGACACAAGTTTAAAAAACTTAATAAAATAAAGATACATTTCTGAACTATTTTGTAAGTCTGTTAAAGAAAATTGTCAAAAATATTTTTGGTTATATAGTTTCTAAAGCTTCATTTTTATCCATAAATAAACATTTAAGGTTTTAAAAGAAATTTTGTTTGTTTCCTGTCTGAAAACCTAGTTATAATTGAGTTTAGACGCTAAAATTCTGACTACGAAAGTCCAGCGAGTTTGCTGCGGTGCTGTCAAATGCTTTTCTTGTGTGTCCTACTTTGTAATTTAGCCACTGAGGCGTATGTGCAATCTGTGCCTTTTGCAATTAATCACAAGACTGGTCCGTGATTTGTGAAATGCAAATCTCGAAGTATGGCAAGTGACATGCTTTGTGAGCAGGTCAATCAAAAGATGACAATGGCAAAATGGCAAAACTTATGAAAATTAAGAGACCAATATATGCATGGGCAGCAATGCAAATATACGAATGGATATTGGTATGATTTACAAAATATTTACACACTTCGCAGCGATATTGTTTGAAAGAGTGTGTGATATTTGGCTGTGAATGAACAGAAACATAGAGAAAGAGATAGATAGATAGAGAGCACGATAATGATAGTAGTATATGTAAAAGCGATTGAAAATTTGCTCGTTGCTCATTATGTAGTATTTGTTTTTTTTTTTTTTTTTTTGATTCAAATGAATTGGATTTGGTTTGCATAACTTACCGGAACTGAAATGTGAGCGTTTAGTTTGTTCATTTTCCGGATCAGAATCGAGCGGCCTTTTGCGAGAGTCGCCCATCTCGGGACTTGGACATGTCTCCATGGCTGCGTCTTCGGCCATTTTTAAGTGAATGTTGGCTGCTTTTGTAAATGTGTTACGACTTGAACTGACTGTGTTGTGTGTTGATTGCTTTAGTATTTGCTTTGGGGTATTTTTTTCTCTCTTTCCTTTTTTTTTTAGTTTAAGTTTATTGTTACTAAGATTATTTTTCTCTCGTTGTTGTTATTGACAAATCAAGTTCTTGGCTTATTAGTCAGAGAGCTTCTTTTTCTCTTCAGATGCTTCTATCTTAATGATTCAGCAATCAGCATCTGGAAGTTTGGCAGCTACTTGGATGGCTGCCCTTTTTGTTTTTTTGTTTTTGTTAGATGTGTGTAAGATCCAATCCTTTAGCTCTGATGATCGTTATTCACGGACATACACACTCACGCTTGAAAGCTGAGCCAATATGCATATGTTCGGTCGGGCGATTTCAAAATGACGAGCTTTCAAACTTTCAGTCAAGCCTCTAATTATATAATCTACGTATATGATCGTGTAGTCCTTCTAGAATTGTTGTTGATTTTGATTTTGTGTCGGTTGTTTTTTTTTTTTTTTTTTTTTATTGCGTTACGATTTTATTTATATTTAGTATTGTGGTGGTGGAATGTGCGAGTTGGTTTTTTTTATTGGTAAACGTTTATATGAAAAAAGAAAAAAGAAAAAAATATTTATGAGTGAATTATGCAGCAATAATAAATATACATACATACAGTAAACATTAAGGCATCATATATAAAACGTACAAAACTTTTCTTATATTGTACATTGAAATGCGTACATCAACATATTTAAGAAAGCACTTCTGAAAAGTGGCAGAGAAAATGTACACAAGCGATTCTAGAGTTAAGAATTAAGAGTCAAGAGAGTTAAATAACATTTACATTGAGATTGAAACACAAAACACTTTTCAAACATGTCTTTAGTATATACATAATAAGCGCCATTTTGTAACAAGGATTTGGTATTCTTGGTTTATAAAAAGCTGAGCATTCAAATTGAAAAGGCAGTGGAAAGGTGGGCAGGCTGTTTGGGAGAGGGAGAGGGGTCACGGGTGGTTCAGGCGGCAGGCAAATGTGAAAAATGCAATAAGACACAACATTTAGTTTTTAGCTAGAAATAAGCATGAAAATGTCAATGTTTGTAATATACGAGTATGCTTTAGTGTTTATTTAGTATGTATAGTTTGTGATAAGAAGCAGACGACAACAAGATGAGTCACTGGCGAAGTGTAGAGAAAATTGTGTTGAAATGTATCAGAAAAAACAGCCATAGAAATGCCGTCAGTAATTGACATGGCATTTGATACACTCGACAGGTTTTAAAAATGGAAAAAATACATATACTAGAATTGGTTCAATTTGTTGCAGTAAAATATTATTAAGACTTAATATGTTTAATTATTTGATTAAATGTGTTTTTTATTTTTAAATTCGGGTATTTTGCAAGACACATTCTCCATTGTCAGATCCAAAAAAAAATGTTTAGTTCGAGACCTTAATTCAACATATGATTTCATTGTATTAAAATCAGTTTTCTTTGTTTTAAATTTTTCACTTGTCATCAATCATTCGAACAATCATTTGGCACACGATATTGTTAATACTCTACAGAAATGTGAAATAGAAATAAATATGGAATATTTTTTAATTGATTTTCCATTTGCCTTATTGAAAAGTAATCAAAATGATTTGAGAAACTGCTTTTCACTAAAGTTGTAACAACTTTAAAATAGCTTAGCTTTCCTATTGAGTGATGCGGTACCAGAAACTGAAATTCTTATATGTTTTAAGAACATTTCATAGAATGTAAATGTTTGCTTTTACTTCTTTAAATGATTGCTTTATGTACTTACGCACAAACATATCACATGTAAATATGTATTAAACACATCAATTGTAGTTTAAGTAGTATCTCATCTTGCTTTGAATATAAGACAGAAATAGCCATGGCCTGAAGACACCATAATACATACACCATACACATAAGGTCCGCCCAATGACTGCACGCGGCAATGAAAATTATTATAACTTGCAACTCGATTATGCATGAGTTGGCTTTTATGATTTCACTGGTAATAAAATATGCTCCAAGATAAAAAAATAAAATCAAAAAGCCAGCAACAACAACAAACAGCAAGCGACGCTCATTTATTTGTATAAATTGGCATTTGGTTATACAAATATTTTGATCGTGCTTTTTGTTGTTGTTTATATTGCTGCGGGCATACACTTTACAATAAGCACTCAGAGTGCGGGCATCACTTGATGTTCGTGTGTGTGTCAGTCCGTGTAGTATATTTGTATTTGATTTGACTGCAAACGACCTTGACCATTAAATAAATTTCTGTCCGCTTAACAGCGACTGCAAAGCAAAATACGCGAGAAATCGACGAGCTGGCAACGCTACAATATAACACCGACAACAACAACAACAATATAACAGCTACAACAAGGTGCACACAGTAGAAATTTCTGTATGCAAACAGACCGAAAGAATCTATACAAAATACTTATAAGATAGTACTTTATTTTGTATATATATTATTTGTGGTATTTGCACTCTGCTACCGAAGCTAAGAGTATATTGGTTTTGTGCAATGTCCGAGCGTTTCTCGAACATCGTAAAAGCAAGCGTTTTGGAACATTACAAATATCTTGGCACATGTCTTTGTCAGAAAAAGTGTCAATATAGAGGCGAAATCGATAACAGTCGATCCACCTCGAGGCGCATATCGATAAAACACACATTTTTTCACAATTTGACAGCTTAAGTAATATCGGAAATCCCCATAAATTTGGTGGCAAGTAAGATGAAGATGTCCTCCAAATACGTGCATCAAACTATCTTAAAGCGCAGCACAGGCGTCTTAACACCCGATTTTATCAGAGTATATCGCAGTCTGTTGCGTCCAACTCAAACGTTTTCACTTGTTTTGATATGCTTTTTTTATGGAACCTGTCACGACAGCAAAACCCAGCCGCACAAATTTGCATTCATTTAAGAAATTAGTAATCAACGAAAGCAAAAACTAGTGAACAATTTTGAAGCAGCAGCAGATGCCTCAAAACAAGTTCTTACTAGCTTAGCCTAATACTACAATAAGACAAGCATTGCAGCATTCAAGAACATCAATAAGCGAGAGAGTCAAGTTTGTATGTATATAGAACCTGTTACTTTTGCGCGCTTAGAAATCAGGTATATCCATTAATTAATTTAATTTTTTATTCCGAGACGATTAAAAATGGCGAGAAATAAACTTTGCACAAAACCTAATGAAAACTTGGCAATGTTAATTCAACTGACATTTCGACACTCAGCTGTGCAACAATAAGATTGAGATTCTCAAGCAGCAGTGTGTGTGTGTGTGTGCCCCAAGCGGAACATCTTGCCACCCAGCCCCCTTTGCGCTGTTTGCATTGTGTCCTTGAAAATAAAATAGAAGAAACAATACAACATAATAAGTATACTACGCGAATAGTTTAGACTGGTACATACTCTATAATAAATAAGAAAGAGCAGCAGGTAAGAGAAATGTAATAATCTGTTGGAGTAAATAAAGTTTATAAAAAAGTCTTCTAGTTTATAGTTCATTTAAATAGTTCTTCGCAGAACAATGTTAAAGCATGCGGCTGATTAGAGAAGGAAGGCAAAGATTTCGACGCTATATATACATACTACATACACACGATACACAAAAGTATGTGAATTTGTTGTCGTTGTCAACGTCACTGATGCACTCAAGCCGAAAATGTGTTAATGATGATGAATACGGCACAGCTGCTGCTGCTTTGGGGCATTTTACATAATGAAAATTATCTTTCAATCAGAGCGAGGACACTTTTGAATGCGGTCATCAAGAAACAGCAGCAAGTCCAGAAAATTATATTACTTTGTCAGTGCGTTATTTGAATTAAACTAGTTTAGAATAAAAAATGCAATCAAATCAATCAAGACAGAAGAAGCAAATATGTCTCATTTTAGTATTCGTTAACTTGTTGGTTTTAACTGCATCTCAATACATAACTTAATCACAGCAAGGTCAAACACATTAAATAACAATTTTCAATATCTTATTCAACCGTATTAAGCTATAAATTTGTATAATTTTATTAGCTTCGGAGTTTCATAATAGTTGTTAACAAAAAACGAAGCTACGAGTTTATTCATTAGCTACAAAGACTTGATATTAATATTTCACTCTTATATATCAACCTTAGCCTTCGTTTTATCACTGACAAAATGCACTTTGTTGGCTTTTTCAGCAGTCTGTCTATGAAAAAAAAAAACCTCATAAGCTGTAAACAAAACTAAACCCTCTGCAAGCAGCAAAAATAAAGCTAGCGAATTGAAATCTCAAAGACATCAACAGCAATATCATATTATATACCTATAGAAATATATGTATATTTTGAATCGTTGTGAGTGCATTCATAAGTAGTTATGTATATCTATGTCTAAACTTCAACTTAGTTTATCATACACTCGCACATCCCATGGGCACATACTAGTATATGAATATATGAATTTATATAGAAAATGTTCCATCTTATCTCGAAGTTGCTGCACTTATCGCACCAGTCGAGGCGAAGGCGATAAGGTTTTTTTATTTTACTTTTATATGTATATAAGCATGGAGTTTTTTTTATTATTAATTTTACTTATATGTATGTATGTATGTTTGTCCGCCGATAAGGCAAAAATAGCAGGCAGTCCAAATAAAAATATAACACCAGAAACAAGAAACCAGAACAGAAATTGTATAAATGTGAGAAGCACATATTGAATACATAAGTAGTTATGCAAAACTAAATCCCACAAATCAAGTAATGTGAAGTTTTAATGTTGCTTCAGTTTGAGTTTCGGATTCCACCCCAAACCCCCCCCTCCCGCTCCACCAACCCCAACCATCGTTGTATTTCTTATGCGACAGACCCCATTGCAACGAAGGGGGAAACAAGCCAATAAAAAATGTTGTATGCTCAATGTTGTTGCTTAATTGAAAGGCTTGCTTGTTGCGATTGATAAGAATTTTATTCAACACGTTATGGTTGTTGTTGTTGTTGTTTTTTCTTCTCATTTCTTGTGTTGATTGCGGCGCCGCAATCACATGAAACACCACAACACGCTCTAAGTGGTGGCCCGCACCACTTGGGCGAATCGCAGCTCATACAACAAATTGTTGCCCAAAAAAAAAATAAATAAATTATAACCACTTGGCACACTCACATGGATTTATATTTATATGTGTTGAATTTTGTGTTTGTTGTTTTTGTTATTGTTCAATTTGAAGCTTTATGACCGCATAGAATGTTCTTAACAAAGCGAGCTCAGAGCTGTGCGAGTACGTGAAAATCAAATACAACTAAATTCGAAAACTGGAAACAATTAAAAACGAAATGAATTTGAAGCGAACGTTTCACACACACACGCACACACTTAAGTATCTATGAGTTTTAAAAGCTGGCTGAGAGAGTGAGAGTGTGTCAAAGAGAGTGAGAGATTCAAAAAGAAAGAGAGCGAGAGAGAGAGAGAGAGGGGAGCAAGCAAGCCAGGCAGGGAGAGAGAGCTGCTATAGTTTGGCCTGCTGCTTGCTGGTGTTTCTTTTGTAGATACTTTATCTACAAACAAACGAACGTTCGACTGTTCCGGCGGTTCACATATAGTGTTTGCTCAGCCGCTCACTCTCTCACTAAAAAACACCATCGACTATGTGCTTGTATGTGTGTATTCACGTTCTTATCAGTAAATAGTTTTTATTGTGTGGCAGTCTTCGCTGGCAGTTTTAATCGCTTTATTATTGTTGTTCTGTTGTACTGATTAACGAAAGAAGTAGAAGAGAGTGTAGCTAAGTTTTAAAACAAGCTAAGTTAAGCACATTTATCATCGATATGCACAAATTGGCCACATCTTAAGATACAAATCTGCACTTGCAAGTCACTCAACAACTCAAACACGAACAAGAACATCTCAACAAACAGCCAAAGCAACGAATGATCATTTGTTAGAAAGATTTGCTTTGTTTGTTGGACATTTGGTCTCATTTATATCAGCCTTTATTGAAAGGCTCAACAAAATCTGCTGACAGCAACTGTTTGTTGATGCTGGTATCTCGTATCTTTTTCTTTGACAAATACCATGTGCGATAAGTCGTGCTGTCTTTGGCTTTGTCTTTTCATCAACAACAACAAAAACGCAAAGGATAACAACGACTAGCAAACATTGGCTAAGGTTCTTATGTATTCTTATCCCAAAAATTAATACTCTCAGTGAGCGGAAAACATTTGTCTCACTTATTTGACTAGACTGAAACAGTCTTTAATCAAATCAAGTTGTGATTAAATCAAAATGTATACAGATAAATAAATATGTACAAATATAATTTGTCACAGCATCTGAATGCTGTAAAAGTAAGATCGAAAATGTTTTTCTGATAACTTCGACTTATTATCATTTATGGATGCTAAGAACATCATTTCGAAAACATGTTTTCTATGAAAGTAAGATTAAACATTTTTTATATATGTATGTACATATATATATTATAAATTGAGTTCATTACTAAAACAAACTGCCTTTAGTTAATTAGTATTTTGAAAGTAAATTTCGAGAACCAATAAAATAAATCCTTCTTAAATTATACCCAGTTTTGTTTTAGGTATAAAGCATTCTGGATCTTAAACATTGCTTGATTTGTAACCAACAAAACAACAGATTTTGAATACTGGCCCAAGTTATTCATACGCAAGTTCAAGCAGAAAGGTATAAGAAATGTTTAGAGCCTCATTATATTTTTAGAATAAGACCTTAGGAAAAACTAAGACATTTAATATTTGAACACTTTCAACTTGATACCATGATATTCCGCTTGAATAATAAGTTAACTGTAAACAATAAATAAATTAAGCTATTTTCTTTTTTTTAGAAAACATGAAAATTATGAATACTGAGCTTTTAATAGTGAAACAATTTATGCCTTTTTTGCTTTCAACAAAATAAATATAAATCTAATATTTAGAACCGATATTCAAAAATGGCGCAATTCTAACCATAAACCACCCTGTAGTTAGGGAAATCCTATTGGAACACAAAAAAAATAAAAGAAATCAGTGCTACAATTGCTGCAAAAAGCAAGAATCCGAGCGAGCACCAAACAATTGCCCCAAATTCGTAATTGCAGTCCCCGACAAATGTGCGATAGCAGAGAATTGTAATACATAGAATGTAACAGACAAAAATAGATAAAAATACAAAACAAGAAAGAAATAAATAAAAGCACCCGCTATTACAACAACAACATGCACTAACAAATGAAAATGGGACAACAAAATATCAACAAACACACATAGTTAAATTAACAATGGAAACGATCCAAGTTGAGCCGAGCCGAGAGAATTGTGGAATTGCCCAATTGATAACTGGGCAGGAGTAGTCAGTGAGCTGTCCGAAGGAGGATGAGGAAGTTTAGGCGGAAGTTGCCATCGGACATGAACTTTGCACAACAATAAAAGGAGCGCAAAACGTCATAAGGTTGAATTTAGTTTCGCTTGTTCTTCTTTGCCTCCCACAGGACAATTTTCGAATGGGGCACGGTTCTATATATACATTTTTACTACCAATACGACTAACTATAAAGTTGTATGTACCCACGTGAAAAAAATTAAACATTAAAATTAGTTATCTTTGTTTTTCATTTAAGATCCAGTAATACACATATAACTGTACGATTAGGAATAAAGATTTTTATTAAAATTAAGGTAATTTTGTTTTTGGAAGTGTAACTAAATTGATGTCGGTTCCTTTGATATAGCCTTAAGACAATGTGCCGCTAGCAAGGACACTGCCTGCAAAAGGTAAACACAACTCAAATATTTAACCAGGCGCAAATATGTATGTATATGAATGAATGAGAGAATGATGCGAAATGAATACCAAAGAGCAACGGTGGTAGGCGGCCTGAGGAATTAGGGGCAAAGGGACGACCTCGTTGACTTTGTCGGCACGTGTTTGTTTTTTTGTCTGTGTGTGTGTGTAGGTACATATGTATATTTCAGTTTGTGTGCATCTGATGTTTACTTTCGTCCAGTATATCCTGGCTTTTAGCTCCTAGCCAAACCTAACCAATGCAAACTCGCATATTTAAGCAGTTTATTTTTGTGTGTGCTTTTCTTCTTGTTGCTGTTGCTGTTGTTGCTGACTCGCATGCCACATGAAAAATGAAAGCGAAAATCAATAAACGGTGCACGCGATATAAAATAACCAACGCCCACTGACCCCGCTGATAAATTTGGAGCACGAGAGTGGATTCTCGAGGCGTCATTAAATGAAGGGTTTACTTCCTCACTGATTGTGTGTCTCTGTTTGTGTGTGTGTGTGTGTGTTTGTGTCTATACATATTTACACTGACAGTAGCATCAACGCGTCGTCGTCGGCGTCTATTCAACCAAGATAAGTGGCCAAGAAAGCGCCAGAGCTACCCTCTCTTCTTTCATCCCTACCTAGTCTCCAGCACTCGGCGGATGCTCCTTCAATGTCTTGAGTGTTTTTTGTATGCAGATGCCGAGTGAATGAAAGCTGAATGTTCCTTCTTGTCTAGCGGCATCCCCTTTTTCGTTTCGCCTCCATCTCCGCTGTGCACATAATTTATGCTCATTGTGAGCCTTATCCCCCGCTAAAGACTGCAGCATATTTGCTGCCTCAATGTTTTATGTTTATATATGAGTATGGTTTTTTTTTGTTTTTGTTTTCTTTTGTGGTTTCTCGGTTACACACGAAAAAGCAACAGCAACAATAAAATCCGCTTTGACAGTTTAACACAGCTCAACTGCTTGCTTGGGCTGTTGAACTGCTTGCCTGGGACTGCTTGGTTGCCATGGATTTTGGGTTTAGATTTCGTTGACTCGGCTCAGAAGGCCTTTTGTTTTAACATGTCAATGTGTATCTCTCTGTCAGCGTGTGTGTGTGTGTGTGCCTGCCGCTTGTCATAAATATAATATTGCTTGCCTTATTTTTGTCAACGCGGCATTAAAATATGCCGGCTGGGAGTTAAGTTCAGGGATGGGGTTTGGGAACCAGATGTTTTTTCTTTTGGGTAGCCACATTATAATTATTAATAAGCAGATCTAATTAGCATTTTACACAAGTCCAGTAATTGTGTGTTGCATAATATAAATACGAGCACTGTGCGTATACGCAATGTTGTAGCAATTCATAATAGGTACGATCAATAAATATAAAAGGAAAAATTAAAATTTTTTTTACCAGAAACATGTTATTTGAAACATTTCAGTTTAAAATACATAATTCAACAAAACAAAAAATATTTTGTATGTTTTCTTAATAAACACATGAACATAAATATGTATTTATTGTTTTGAGCTAAGCCAAACTTTTTTTAAATTTCCAAGTTGTTCGCTTAACATAATTAGGTGAAGGTTAACCAAAAAATAAATAAAAAATCGACACACACACTTTAAAATAACAACTAGGCAAGCATTTATTGAAAGCGCACAAACAACTTAATTAATAAAACATACCCAAGGTACGAGAAAATATGCAAGTGGCAAGAGCAAAATGCTGTGGCTAGCAAAATTAACCAAGAGAGAGAGAGAGAGAGAGTGAGCGCAACATGCACATGCTGAGGAGTGTTGTTCTATGCCGCCTCCACGTCATGGAAACTAAAATCAAAAGCGCACAATTAGGCCAAACGAGCGACACTGTCGAGGAGCAGGAGGGGCGGACAATTGACATGCAGCCAGCTATGTTAGTATGTGAGTGTGTGTGTGTGTGTGTCTGAGTGTGTTGTATGCAAATTACTGTGGCAAGTTGCGGGCGAACTGAGAGCCTAGAACAGAGCTCAGCACATAACACAACAAAACTATGTCGCTGGGTCGCTCATCGATACTTCTTATACATATGTATACATATATGTTTATATATAGAAAGGTGTGTGTATGACGTACAGGTGAATAATATCCAGGCAGCAACAGCTTTGAAATAGGTGCGTCTATAAATTATCCATAAATAAAGTGAGGCAATGCCAAGAAGGCAGTCAAATGGCAACAACAAAAAAACGAACAACAAGAACAACTAATTGAGTGTGGCATGGAGCTGTGTGGCAAGTTAACAAGAGAATAGAAAAATAGGTTGGTAAAGTAAAGGTATCTCCACACTCTCATTCTCTCTGTGTAATCATATGTATTTGTGTGGCTGCTGTCTGGCTGAGAGGACTTTGTCGCGACAGTTTGTTATTTGTAGCCCTGTCAACTGCAGCTCAATGGCGTCTAGCTGTTATTAGAGAAGACATTCAAAATGCTTCAATGATAAAAAAAAACTCCTACGTTATGCAATCAACAATGTGCTTACAGTCTGGCAAGTTTCGAAAGTAAATGCAGCTATTTAATAATAAATCAACTTATTACAAATATCTTTGTTTCTTTAATTGATAACAATTTCTCATAAGCTTAAATGCATTTTATGTGATCAAATTGTAATCAATATTATTTTAAGACACAATTTTGACATCCAATATGTGCACATCTATGTTATGTAAACAAAGAAATACTTCAAGGGAGTAGAGTTAATTTTTGGAAAAAACAAGTCACATATTTGTTAAGTTTTTGTAAAGACAGTTAAATCTATGTATTTGTTTTTCATTTTGCTCTCTTCGGGACACTTTATAAAAACAGTCTACATTATAATCTTAAAATTTTAAGCATTTAATTAAATTGGTTCTACTGCATAATCCATTTCCATATGTCCACCAAGACAAGCATGTTTATGTACATATGGATGTACACTTGTTCATACACATACACAAGAATCTGTTAATAGCAACCAAATCGTAGAATACGTGTCACATATCTACGATATTCTGGGGCGTGTTGTGGTTGTAGCTGCCCCATTAGCCCCTTTGGCGCTGCAACTGGCGCATTAGGCACGCCGCACAATTAAGCACACTTGCTTGGGTTGGTTGGGGTGGTGGGTGAGATGCGGATTTGGGGGAAGAAAATGTCATTGAAACAGGTAACTAGATTTTAGATACAAAATTTAATTACCACCGATTTGCAAACAAAAATAAAATAAATTCATTTTACAGTCGAATGCGCCAAATACTTTTTTCATGGTTTGCAAACTATGAATTTAAACTTTTGGTTAAATTTCGCCCTACTTATCTCGCAAAAAGTAGAGCACGTAACATAGAAAGTGCAGCTCGAAAGAGAGAGAGAGAGAGAAAGTTCAGAGGCTGCCCAGATGCCAGCAGATTAACCCACGCCACCCACATTATTGGCTGACCCAACCCAATTCTTGGTAGGCAATAACAAGCCGCATGTTGCAAGCAGAACAAATGGTAATACATCGCTTGATGCATGAACTTTGTTTAATTATTCAAAGCGATCTTTGTTGCACACATTAAATTAGTTTTTTTTTCTTTCGATTTTATTAAATTTCAATGATATAAAAAATAATAAAAATACAAAATTCATCTTACAAAGCTGACGCATTGAACTTGAAACAGCAATGAAATTCCATTATCACTTCTCTTTGTTATTGTTGCTGTTGTTGATTGATGAGTGTCTACGCTACTAATATTTAATAGCAAAGGTCACTTGAGATTTGCAAGTTAATTCACCACGTATTTAGACCGTGCTCAGGTGTTACGAGACTATCATATCAGTAAGAATAAGTCAGAACTATAGAAACAAGCAAAGACGGCTAGACATTGTACTATATGTAACGATCAGTCATTGTTCTTTCGAGGATTACTACATTCGTTGGGTTTATTTTAATCGTTGACTTTTTTATAAGCAAGAAGAGCCAGATCGAATTTGTTCGATATATTATTATGACTTGAGGTCTAACTTTGTAATAATTACTTTATCGTACCAAATAACTCATTAACAATTTGTATGAAAATTATATTTGTAACCAATTTCCGGCCCGCTCTGAATTTCAACTCCCCAACAGCACCACTAACTGCACCTGTACTTGCACCACCTCACAACGCAAGTCTTTCGCCCACACCTCAACTGTGATAATCAGCTTCTGAGAGTTGGCTGTCGCGTCTGTCGTTGTTGCAATTATGCCAAATAGGTTAACAGCCGTTTCGTGCCTTATGCACGAAAAATTTTTCGGTGTGCTGCTTGTTTACATAAACCTTTTCTCATTTCGTTTCTCGGTTCCGTCGTCGTATACACAGTTTACCTTTTTTATTCTCTGTGTGTGTTTCGCTTCATTTCGCCTACTGCTCTCTGGCGTTTTTTTTTTCTGTAAGCTCAGTGCAGCGACAGTTTAACCCACATCCCACTACATACAAGCACATATGTACATATATGTATATGTACAATACATATATACTCTAGCAGGCGTTTCATATGAATTGCGCAACGGGGTGCGGGGGACAATTGGGGTGGTGGCTGGGTTAGCGGTTGGGCAAACAACAACGGACACTTTTAATGCCTATTTGCATTTGAAAACAACAACAGCTCAGCAGAACAACAGCAACAAAATGTAGAATCAAGTGTCGGGGTCGGCCAATAAACTAGTAAATTAACGAAAGCAGAGCAAAGTATCGAAGCTTGTTAGGGGCCGACAAAAGGGGGGATGCTTGGTTCAGCTAAGCTGCGAGTGACTTTGATTAGCTGAGAGATCGTTTTTATATACAAAATATGTATGCACTAATTCGTTGGAATAAAGCACAGCATTAGACAGCAAGTTTCAGTGTGGAACAGAATGGAACAGACACTTTAGAAAAAAGCGCGAAGTAGATCAAATGAGTGTTTAAATGAGTATTGTTCAAACATTATAATAGCATTATGAAATTATCGCATTGTCAGCGATCCTTAAGTCGGACGTTTCGAAGAGGTAAAAATTGAATTGTAAAATTAAAAAACAAAAAGCGTATTTAAATAAATATCACTTTTTTAGCCTTTGGTTTTGTATTCCAAAAAAAGTTTAAAACAAAGAAACAAAATATTATTGAACTTATGCTTACATACACGTAGTATGTATGTATGTACATATAAATGTATATTCACCTTTCTGCAAGGAGTCGTGCATACAGCTGCAATTAAATTGAGTGCGGGGCTATATATATATATTTATATATATGTACTAATATAACAGCATATAGTATATATATGTATATGTATATATTTGTTGTACTTGTACTCTTTATATGATATTTGGTTTTTATTATGGTTTTAATTGGTTTATTTGTGTACACAAACACTTTATGATAATTAAATTATATTTTTATGTATTTATTATTCGAATTTTACATATGACACTTCAATGTTGTTGCTGTGTGCTGTTCTTGTTATTATTGTTGTTTGTTTCTTCTTCTTCGTTTTTTAGTAGTTTGTTGCAATTGTTGTTGTTGCTGATTTTATTCTTTAGTTGCTTCGTTTGCTTTACGACAAATTACATGTACCGTTATGTAAATACATATACACTCACACACTCACACGAATCCACCTCACAACAATTATAATTCCGTTTGTTGTTGATGGGAATATTTTAAAAATAACGAACTCATAAATTTAGGCGCCCTGATATCGATCTTGCATTTGAAATCGTAACCAATTGTAATTGCCACTGATTACCGATGTGGGTAAGTATGTAAGTGTGAATGTATGTATGTATATGTGTATATCTGTATGTGTACGCACTGTTCAACTGCTATAATTTAAATTTTAAAACATATAGACACAAACATATACTTATGTATGTATGTATTTTTTTCTTTTATTTTTTTTTCGCAGTTACTTTACGTATGCGTCACGCGTCGTCCTCTTTTTGCGTGCTCGTCTCTTCGCCTTACATTTGATTCTAATGCAAAGAAATTTTGTCGACTGGCGAGATGTCGTTCAATTTCTGTGTTGCTGTTGCCATCAGCGCATATTTCGGACCTGCGCAATAAACTCGGCACTCTCTCTCTCTCTCTCTCTCTCTCTCTCTCTCTGTGCACTAATGTCGGCAGCAGCGAGTTTATTGGAAATGTGGTAGCTAAATTCAGCTGATTTGTTTGTTTGATTTCCCGCTTTCTATTGAAAACATACGAACTGAACTACGCAACAATTTATTTCGTGTTCATTGATGAACAAGATCGATAACATCGCCGATAGCTTGTGCAAGTAGTTTTGTTTTTGGCACGTAGTCCTGTAAAGCTTCTTAAATTTGAAATATGGATACCAAAAAACCTAACATATCACATATTTTTCTTAACTTCATTGTCTCAAAAAGAAACCAAGAATATTTTTGTTTTGTGACCTTGAAGAAGGTTGGCATGTCCTTTCAGTTTCTTAAGCGTATCAATAAACAAAGTTTTGATCTTTTTTGAAGTCTATGGTAAAAGTCACAAAATTATGTTTTGTAGCCTGGCCCTTATGCAAATGCAAATATTGAAAATGTTATGCTATAACTAATGTTAAGAAATTGAGGTGCAATAACATTTCTGCTAAAGCTGCTCACTCTCGCACGATCTTTCAGCCTCTCCGCATGTATACAGGTATGTATGTCAAACACACAAATGCGTATGCCACGTACACGTGCCCGTCTGATCACATTTGTATTTATTAGTATATGTTTGTGTGTGTGTGCGTATCTTTTTTACTTCGCGCGCATTTCATAGTTGAAATGTTGTCGATCTCAACAACAATTTGCACTGTTGAAATTGCGTTGTGGCCTGTTTCGTTTTAAAATTTATTTCAATTATACTTTGTGCTGTGTGTGCTTGATTTATGTTTCGCTTATTGTTTGCCACTCTCGAGGGCCTAGCTCTCATTCTAATGTGCTCGCTCTCAGTTGAAATCCAATCAGTAGGAAAATGCTCACTCTTGGAAACTGTTAATACTCTCTGCTCTCTTTCTCGCTTTCGTTATGTGTGTTTGCGTGCTGTTAAAGCTTATTAGGGCACTAGGTTTTCATGCAAACATCGGAAAATTGATGCACACTTACACACAGACATACAGTTTTGGGGCAACTTTTGCATTTGCGTGCCCCTTATAAATAAGAAGCAAAAAAAGCTTTCCACAAATATCGCGACAAACTTAACTTGCCAAACATACGCCACGTTTGCCTTGAGCAAATTCAACTTCTATTGAATGCCAAAACCAAATTGTTTATGACATAATACAATAAATACATACGTTCATGTGTACATATACAAGCATATATGTGTACATAGATATGTATGTATATGTTTGACATATGTTTCAAGGAATCTGCTCGCAAGGCGCGTAACAAACACAAACAAAATCTCGTGTGCTCTGCATGGTTTGTGGGTGTGTTTGTGTGCCTTAACAATAACGAGAAAAACTCGTTAGCAAACAACAAACGAAAAACATTTAAATAAAATATATAAATTTACATTATGTATACGCGCTGTACGCGCTGCGTTTTATTAACTTGCAGCCAGCAAATGAGAGAGAGAGAGAGAATGAGACAAATTGAGAGGAGGAGAGAATATTAAATTTGAGAGTGGTGCAAAGAAATAGAGAGTGAGAGAGCGGCTGACTGACTGGCTGGTAGAAAAAGCTTAGCCAACGCACACACACACACTCACATAATGTCATTTGTGTGTGCGTGTGTGTGTGTGTATGGGTGCTTCTGCTGCTTTGACACACTTTTATATGACGTCGTTGATTTGAATTTGTTCGTGCTTTTTGCTGTGCGCTGTGCTGTGCTTATTTCGTCCGTTCTTTTGGGTTTGCCAGTTATTGAATGTTGTTTCTACTTTTTTGCATGACATTTGACCACTGGAATGAGCTGAGGGAGGCTGAAGCTGAGGCTGACTGGCTGAGCGAACCTGCTTAGGCAGTTTGTTGATGTTGTTGGAAATAATTAACACATGTGTTTCGTGTTGTTGATATTATTATTACTGGGCGTACCAGCTGCTTCCAATTGAAAAATTATGATTGTTTTTGTTGGTCGCGGCCAGCGCTTCACTATACAGTGTTAATTTAATTTTGTCGCACTGTCTGACACCTTCAAAACTAGCACATTATGATTCAAGTAAACACATATTAACTTCTATCTCTTGAGAGTGAAGGTGTGTGTGTGTATGTGTCTGTGGGCTGTGGTGTGAGTATTTATGTAACAAGAAAATGCCAAGCAAAATCAAAGGCAAAGGCAGAGCGAGCAAAGGCACACATAGATACTTTTTGGCATTGAAACAAAACGTAGTTCACAAAAAAGCACACACACACGCGCACGAGCACATGCCTACACTGAAAGACAGGGCTCACAGATACACGCGCACACAAATAAAGTTAGAAGACGGCGTTGAAGAACGTTGAAGAAACTAACATGCGACGCTTCAACACACACTCAAACACAGGCACACACACGCAAAGAGCTTAGAGAGAGATACACATGGTCATTTGGAAGATACTTTTTAAGCACACACACGCACACATACGTACATACATTCTAAGCGCGTGTGTGCATTATTTAATTAAATTTTTGTTCAAACGAATTTCCCAAAAAAAAAAAAAAGCCAATAACAACAACGATATTGTATATGGGTATACATATGTATACCATATGTATAATGTAATTTTGATTGAACAAATTGTATAGCACTTTTCGGTTGTTGCTGTTGTTGTTCTTGTAAATGATCTTTTCTTGATTAGATACTCTTGTGTGATTTTAAGCACGTTATATAGTACATGTTTATGTATGTATGTATGCATGTATGTCGTTGCTGCCGCGTGCGATTCACTTTAAGCATAGTACATATTGCATGTACATATGTCAGTTTGTATATAAAATAGTAGAGCACTATTTGTGCTTATTTTCGTTGTAATACATTGTTACATATGTATGTAGCATATAAACAAAACTCACAGATGACGACGCTCTGACTCTGACTGAACTCAACTGAACTGAACTGGACACTAAATGTGCATGTCGTATCTGAAAAGCAGCTTTGCCTTTGCTCGCAACTTACACTTCTCTGTCTCTCTCTCTTTTATAATTTTATGTCTCTCTGAGTAGCTGAGATTTTTGTACAGAACTACAAAATTCCGATGGTGGCGTTGGTGGGCTAGTCAGTGGTTGCACACAAATACAAACACACACACAAGATAGAGAGAAAGAGTTTTGCTTTCGTTGCCCATTTCGAATTGGAAGAATGCGTGCAGCTTACTCTCTGCATTCTGCCTCTCAATTCAATTTCAACTCTCTCCCTCTTTCTCTCTCTCTCTGTTCGAAGCACTGAGAAAACAACCACTTTACGTCAACACGGATTCAATTAAAATTTCCATTGTGCATTTTCCAGGCAAAATGCACGTTTCTAACCGCAACGTTCTCAATGGCCTGTTGACAGAATCGCACTTCAATCCCGGTAGAAGCGATCTAAAAAGTGTTTTCAAAAAAATCTTGATCGTTTCTCTAAAAAAAAAAATCTTATACTGAAAAAAAAGCTGTCATTATGTAAAAAATAAGTCAATCAATGAGATTGGAAACAAAGTTTCGTATTATATATTTTATCAAGATATGATAACATACTTTATAATTATTCGCTGAAGAATAAAAAACATATCGTTTTAAGTAAATGCGATTTTATCATTTAAAATTATGTTTTATTATTCTAGACAAATTAATTTAGATTCAACATAACTTTATATTGATTATACATACATTGATTGCTTGAAGTCGCTAGAGATTCTACAAATATCACACAAAACAATATTATAATAGATATTATTTATAAAACCCGTGCAGTCGAGAGGTTGTCAAGTAAAAAACATGATAGTTAACATAACATGAGATTCACAAATTTAAGGTGTTTTGGTCAGTGTTAAAGTGCTTACTATTAAAATTAAGTTTTAGTGCATTTTTGTTAGTCAAAGTAAGAGACTTAATGCGGTTCAACTGTCATTGTCTGTGTTATAGCTGATTATGTAGGCAGCTGTTTCCATGGCACATAGTTGAGGCGCCACATTCGGGTCTAGATGTTCCAAATTCTGTAGGAATGTAAGTGTGGAGCGTTGGCAGCGATAACTTTTATTATTTTTCTCATTTCGCATCACATTGCACACATTAAACTGAAAAAAAAGAGAAAAAAAACAACGAATTTTAGTATTAATTTGATTCCGATATTTGTATATCAACTGATACTTACTTTATCCGGTATCTGCTCATCGTTGCATTCCAGCAGTTTAGTGCGATGCACAACGCAACCAATGCGATGCATTTTGGAGACACTCTTTGTTAAGCGTCGCATTAGAACAATATCTAAATCCTGATTGGCCGGCACATGATCATTGCCAAATTGCTCCAGAGCACCCGTCCACTCGTTCTCCGTGTAGATAAGCTTATCCAATGGATCTAGCAATTCCTGTGATGCCTTGTGTGCCGCTTTTGTCAAGTAGTTGGCGGGATGATTTCTCGATGGACACTTACAGCCGTTGATATTCTCCAGAACAAGACGAAAAATGTGAAGCACGGGCTTATTGTCCAATACGCCCTGCTCTAAACCACGTTGATCATCGAACGCTAAACGACGATCTTGCATTATCTCTAGCTCTCCCGGTTTAAGTGAGGCACCACCCAGCGGCTGTCCGGTGAGCAACGTCAGCCTCATATTGCCATCTTCAATAAACATGGCCGATGGCACCGGATAGTAATGTGCCTGCAATGGCAGTTTCTCAAATCGTCGCCGCTGTATCAACTGCAGCCCGTTCAGATCCGTATAGAATGTGGCTTCACTGATGATATCTGTTTGTAGACGCATCACAATCTCTGTATTGTCGACGACACCAATGTCGACCAGGTTGCGTATTTCGGGCGCATCGCCACGCAAAATGGTCTGATGTATGACATGGGGCAGGCCAACGCTAACAAACGATTCCAGTTTGCCCTCGCTGACAAGGACGACAGGCGGATTGCCCACAATTGGCACTGCTGTTCCATTTGGCAGGAACAAATACGCACCGGACTTATCGCCATGGACTCGTGTGCCATACTTTAGGAAATTCAGATGCACGGGCACATGGGGACTGTCTGGCGTTAGCTGTATCGATTTCAGTAACCCGTCATTTCTAAAAGCCAAGGTGGGTCCATGGCCGACACGCAGAGAAAACTCACGATGCTCACCAAACTTGGCATCCTCTGGATATTGACCCAAGTTCACCGAAACTGGACTGCCGTTCAGCAGCAAATGGGAAGCGTAGTGGGTGTGACTGAAACAAATAATTATTAATAATTTATTTTAAATTACTATGTATTTAAATTACGCTGGCTTTGATCTGGAGACCGTTAGCACATAGGTAGTCAATCCCATTGGCGGCACACTTGCCTCGAAGAGTATACGATACTTCGTTGTGGAACCTTGCGGATTAACAGTTTTGGTAATTGTATCATGATGCCAGCTCCAAACTGGCGATACTTGAGCCTCCACATTATTGCCAGCTAAAGTGCTAACGCCCACAAATGGACTGGATACATAGAAGTCAACTAATTGCTTCCGCCAGCGCGGCACAGTATTGTGTAAGACAACATGCTTGGTGGGCAGCTCCTCGCCTAGAATGATTGTGGTGCGGGTCTCCTCTACGCCGACGCCGGGCCAACGTGAATCGTCCAGTGTGAAATAGTGAAAATTATAATCTGGACTGTAGATGGATGGTTTGGTTAGCAGACGATAGACAGCTTGTTGCATTACAAATTGGCAGGATTTGAGTGCCTCAATCATGCGTTTCTCATAGTCGTGCACTACATGTGTCTTGGCCGTACCCGTGATGCCATCGTGGTGCTGGAAAAGCGACAGATCTCGACGCGCCTGCTCCAGTTTTTGATTGAAACCAGCCAGAGAGTCCCAGGGTTGCCAGGCATGCAGCATTTCCGCGGATCGCAAATAGTGCATGAGGACGCGATCCATACGCTTATGGTATGGACGTGAGGTATAATAACCACTCCAGTAGTTGTCAGCACGATCTGCGTAGGTAAAGAAATCGCCGCTTAGCGAAGGGAACTCGTGCCCACTCTGATGCACTGCATCAAAGTACTGCTGTAGTGTGCCAAACTGTGCCTCCACGTTAAAATGTGGATTGCCATTGATGTGCTCAAAGAGTTTCTCATAATTAACACGCTGCACATCCCATTCAACGTTCTGTTTGTAGCGGAAATCATCGCCTAGTGGAATTAGCAAGGCATTTGTGAGATATAATTCCGCCTTTTTCTTCCATTGATCGACTAGCAACTCGGAGCGAGCCGCCACATTGTTATCATCGATGGGACGAGGTGGAATGCGCCACGGACAGCTTAGTCCATAGCCACCCATGCGCTTGAAATCAAACTGGCAGCATACCTTCGGATCTGGACCACAAGTATGTGGAATATCGTACGAGTAGAATGGCATCATGTGGGTGAATAAAGATTTTCTATCGCTTATTTCCCATGTCTGGCGCCAGTAAAATTCCAAGCTGCGTTTCTGTGCCAACTCCTTTTTAACCGAGTAATGGGTTCGCTGTATGAGTAAGTTCTTCATCCCACTCCTCTGCAGTATGTAGGGCAGACTGGGACTATGACCAAACGGGTCGATAGCCCAGGAAGCGGTGGGTGTCACATTCAGATGCTCTTTTAACCAGGTCTGGCCCTCTGTCAATTGCAGTAGAACATTGCGCCAATGTGAATTGGCCTCGTCGGGCATTACCCATCCACCAGTAACAAATTCCAGCTGCTTCTTCTTTACAATCCTGCAATATATGTATTTTTTCAGTTCAATTAGAGTTCGAATATATATATATACATATATATTATCGCTTACATTCTCATTTGCTGCTTCTTGTTCTCACCCAAATCTTCAAAAAATCGTGCAAAATATGAAATTTCAGCCCAAATGAATTTCATATCTGGATTTTCGGTAAGATGGCGCAATGCATTTGATAAGATGTGCTTTGTATCTGTCAATAAATATGTAGGAATGAATTACAACGTGTAATCAAAACTAATAAAGAGAACATATGTAAAACTTAATTACAACTTGTTGCTAACGATAAGAATAATTTAACTGTCTTTTGATGTTTAAATATGAATAAAATTTGATTTCTTAAGAATGTCAGTTGAAGTCGCGTTTTTGTTCTTAAATGTGTCTTGCAATTTTTACAAACTATCTCGAAAATTAAATTGTGTAAAGAATTACCTTACAATTATCGCACATTAATTTAACTATGCAAAAAAATATCGAATTTTTGGCTTATTAAAGGCAAATTTTTGTCTTACCAGCATTGTAATAGTCCTCGAATGTTTTAAGCCAGCCGGGATCATTGTGCGAATGCGGAACAACAAACACTTTAAGTATGTGGTGCTGGTTGTATTTGAGGGGATTGTATTTAATGTTCCAGCCCTGCTTCCAAACACCACCATCAATGTCTGTAAATGGTATTTGATCATACTTCTCCAGCATTTGGACATCCACCTCGGGTATCTGTTTTACTATGTCGAAACATTGAGCAGTGTCTTCCGTTTGTGTGTTAATTGCATTTATCGAAAGAGTATTGCCTTTACTTTGTCTAGTTCTTACAGGACTCTTCGCTGAACGTTCGCGCAAGTCTCGCATTTCCTGGCCATGCTCCAGCAATCCATTTTCCAGTTGTTGCAGTTGATTCTCAAGCGCGACATAATTGGGCTGTCAATATTAAAATTTAATATCACAAACACATATGTAAACTCATACACTTGTACATTACCTTTTTTGCATTCGCAGCCGGCGCCGCAAAGTTAAGGATAACATAAAGACTAAGAAAAATGAATAGACAGCCACAGCAAATAAGTAGCGCGAAACGACGACGAATGCGCAACATGTCTGTATTAATTGAACATGGATACGCACAATGATTAAATACTACGGGGAACTGTAGCTATTTAAAACTTTCGTATATGCTTGCGTGGGTTTTTCGCATAAACAAATGCAAAATAAAACGATTACCCGATGCTATCGATATACAAATAGTTGCGCTGCCAACTCGTTATGCAGTTCTCAAGCAAACAGCCCTGTTTTTTATACACCGATTTACCCGCAAATCGCAAATCGTATCGGTATTCAGTTAACTTAAGAAAACTTGATTAAAATTATAATAATAATTCACATTGACGTTAACTGGGCTTCTTTGTGATAATCGTAATCTGACGTACGCTCTGACTTTGTAAGCCAAGAGCAATCGAGTAAAAGAAAATCAAAAATTTATTCTGGCTCTTTGCTGAATGCGTATACGCAAACAAATCGATTTCTACAGAATCCTTGGCAGCATCCACAGGGATTGTGCTTGTATACAACAGACGAGATTAAAATATCGTTACATTACATATATCAACTGTTACTGAAAAATTGTTAACGAAGTGCGCCCGCGTGAAGCGCCCTAGCCCTAACCCTAACATTTCAATGGTAATTGAATCCAGTCGCCAGACAGCTTTCGAATTTGTTGTCCATTGCGCCATGAAGCGTCAGAATGTAAGAACCCTGTCGCTGGTGGTATGCACATTTACCTATTTGCTCATTGGGGCGGCAGTCTTTGACTCGCTTGAATCGCATACGGAAGCAAAGCGTTGGGAATTTTTGCAAGGTAGTAAATATATATGAAAAAAATATATGTATAACCCCCTGCATCCATCCAAAAGTATTGAAACAAAACAAATTACTCTAAAAACATCTTTTTAACATCATTCAACTCATAACACAAATGAACAGGTTTTGTAATTATTAAAATATATTTGGTTGTAATAAACCGATTTACCTTTTGATCTGTGTTATTCTATTATGTTCGATTTAATTGGCTTTGAATTTGAATATTGATATTGGAACTCGGATAAAATTTTGCTTTCATGCCGTAGCGGTGAAGAATAATTTCGTTGAGAAATACAATGTGAGTGCAGAAGACTACCGGATGATCGAAATAGTAATAATTGAGAACAAACCACACAAGGCGGGACCTCAGTGGAAATTCGCTGGCGCATTTTATTTTGCCACTGTGGTGCTGGCAATGATTGGTAAATATTACACCCAAAATCCTTAATCTGTACAAAATTTATTAATTTTTACAATATATCAAAACCTATAAACAATATCAGGCAACTAGAGGTCAATTTAGTTAAATAGTTCTGGAAGATAACGAAATGTTCTTAAATATACATATTTTAATTATTTAAACTCTCTCAAGTTACTTAAAAATAAAGCTCAATGTTTTCTTACCCGTCGCAAACATGAATCAAAAATCTAAACAACTTTTAAATACACAACAAGTTCTTAACCATTAAAATATTTAAAACACAATCACTGTGTGTTCGCTTTTATTATTTTTATTTAAAACTACATATTTGCCTTAGAGAAACGATATTTTTTCAACCACGTCAATGTCTTTCTAGTTTTCGGGCTAATTTATAGCCTATAAATCTCACAAATAACGTGGCTTCTTATTGGTAAAAGAATTTTCAAATCGGCTCGGTATATCCTAAGGTTACCCCCTACAAACTTTATCTCTTTATAATATTTATATAGAAGTATAGATTAAAATCTACAAGTTACACTGTTAGACATGAGAAGTAAATGTTCATATTTAATTATGTCTTGGTAAAAAAAAATGCATAGACTTAATATTTGTAGAGTAAGAAATGCATACGGTATGTAACAATATTTGTAAATGTGTAAAAATATGTGTAATAAACATTTATTTTACAGGATATGGACACTCAACACCAACTACTGTGGCCGGAAAATTATTTACAATGTTCTATGCGATGGTATAATGAATTCAACGCAGCAAAAGTTTGGCACATCTATTGGTATTCATACTTATGGAATTTATTTTGCTTTTTCAGGTTGGCATCCCACTGGGTTTGGTTATGTTCCAGTCGATTGGTGAGCGCTTAAATAAGTTCGCCTCCGTGATAATTAGACGAGCCAAGAGAGCAAGTGGCGCACGTTGCACAGATGCCACAGAAATGAATCTTATGTTGGCTACGGGCATGTTATCATCGATTATCATAACGACAGGAGCAGCAGTATTCTCCCGCTATGAAGGCTGGAGTTACTTTGACAGCTTCTACTACTGCTTTGTCACGTTGACAACCATTGGCTTTGGTGATTATGTGGCTCTTCAGAATGACCAGGCACTAACCAACAAGCCAGGATATGTAGCACTTAGCTTGGTTTTTATCCTCTTTGGCCTGGCAGTTGTAGCGGCCAGTATTAATTTGCTCGTGCTGCGATTCATGACAATGTGAGTGATTTGGTTATTGAGATTTTCATACGTATACAATGTTACGTTTAAGAATCGACAAACACACACAGCTTTTTATTATGTATTTGTTTTTTATTATTATTTTATTGCAGGCAAGCCGAGGACGCCAAGAGGGATGAGCAGGATGCCCAAAACCAGGCTGCTGGAAATCAACCGCTCACTTTTGATGATGAGTCCACGTACAACATGAATAACAAGCTTCTTGAAAATAACTATACGACAGAGAATGATGAAACTGCGTCGCTGTGCTCCTGCACATGCATGGGCGGCACACGATGTCTAAACCATGAGCAATTCATCGATCCGGATTTCCAGCCAATGGACATTATTGAGAGCACTCAATGCCTTAAACGCGCATCCGTCTGATACCTGCGGCAGCGTATTTTTGCGCATGATGATGATGATGATTCAACCTAAACCTATTTAGCCTTATATAAAGGCTGCCAAATTGTAACTCTTTTTTCGAGTGACCCCCACGTAGACAACCCAACCACCATTAAAAAGTAGAAACAAGTATAAATGTATGTAACAAAAAATAGGAAAAAGAGAAAAAAAAACTTGGGCACGCCTAAGATCTTATACCCTTGCAGACATCTCAATTGTATTCATTTGAATAAATAGTGCTTAAAAAAATATATATATATACTTTATATTTATACTTATATTATTATAAAATTAATTTAAAATTGTTGCTGCAAGGGTTTTGTAAGGTAAAAATATCGCAAGTTATATATTTACATATATATACGTAGAACTTATAATATTATCATAAATTGATCGCTCAAATATATAAATCAGTGTATATATAAATACGTTTTAAAACCTAAAATCGAATGTTTTCAAAAATTTCATCAATTGTGCGTGTGAAGGATCAGAGTAGTCCAGGTGTGGACATAGTATTTTTAAATATTGGCAGTCTCATTCCAACATCGACTCGTATACGATACACGTATAGAAAAATAAGTAAGAAAAATTATACGTGTAAAATCAGTAGAAAAGCGGATTTAAATCGGAAACTGATTTTCCAGCTAATTTTGTATTATTATTTAAGTTTTTTTTACGCATTGCCAGTCAAAAGTGAAAATGCGTGAAATTGTGCACATTCAGGCCGGCCAATGCGGCAATCAAATCGGGGGCAAATTCTGGGAGGTTATCTCTGACGAGCATTGCATCGATGCGACGGGAACCTACTATGGTGATAGTGACCTACAGTTGGAGCGTATCAATGTCTACTACAATGAGGCGACGGGAGCCAAATATGTACCGCGAGCCATACTCGTCGACCTGGAGCCGGGCACCATGGACTCGGTGCGCTCGGGAGCCTTTGGTCAAATCTTTCGACCGGATAACTTTGTGTTCGGTCAGTCGGGCGCGGGCAACAATTGGGCTAAGGGTCACTATACCGAAGGTGCCGAGCTGGTCGATTCGGTACTTGATGTTGTGCGCAAGGAATCGGAGGGATGCGATTGTCTCCAGGTAAGTTTGGACTATGACCAGAGTGAGTGCAATCTGTTTGATCGGTTTGGAATCACAGGGATTTCAGCTGACACACTCATTGGGCGGTGGTACCGGATCAGGAATGGGCACATTGCTCATCTCGAAGATCCGTGAGGAGTACCCCGATCGTATTATGAACACCTTCTCGGTTGTGCCCTCGCCCAAGGTATCCGATACGGTGGTGGAGCCCTACAACGCAACACTAAGTGTACATCAATTGGTGGAAAATACGGACGAGACGTACTGCATCGACAACGAGGCATTGTATGACATATGCTTCCGCACCCTGAAATTAACAACACCCACATATGGTGATCTGAATCATTTGGTATCGGCCACCATGTCGGGTGTTACCACCTGTCTGCGCTTTCCCGGCCAGCTAAATGCTGATTTACGCAAACTGGCTGTCAACATGGTGCCCTTCCCACGCTTGCACTTCTTTATGCCCGGCTTTGCACCGCTAACATCGCGTGGATCCCAGCAGTACCGTGCCCTGACCGTACCCGAGCTCACCCAGCAGATGTTCGATGCAAAGAACATGATGGCCGCTTGTGATCCACGACATGGTCGCTATCTAACCGTTGCTGCCATCTTCCGTGGCCGCATGTCTATGAAGGAGGTGGACGAACAGATGCTCAACATACAGAACAAGAATAGCAGTTTCTTTGTCGAATGGATACCTAACAACTGCAAGACAGCCGTTTGCGATATTCCACCGCGTGGACTCAAGATGTCTGCCACCTTTATTGGCAACTCTACTGCGATTCAGGAGCTGTTTAAACGTGTCTCCGAGCAGTTTACGGCAATGTTCCGTCGCAAGGCATTCTTGCATTGGTACACTGGCGAGGGCATGGACGAGATGGAGTTCACTGAGGCCGAGAGCAACATGAACGATCTTGTCTCAGAATATCAACAATATCAAGAGGCCACTGCCGACGAGGAGGGCGAATTCGATGAGGATGAAGAGGGTGGCGGTGATGAATAAGTCAAACTAAAAACACAATATGCACAGGATAAAGCCCTGTAGATCAAGAGATCAACAGCTAGCTAAACACAGTTTCGACATACAGTTATTCATTTATTAATCAGTTCTATCGTTCTTTAATGACAATATCAAGCACACACACAAACAAACGCACAAACATGAATAAACTGTCACTGCAGCAAACGATAAAAGTTGTAACGTGCTTATTTTATTATTTATTGGTCTGGCAATGCTGTTGTCATTGTCAAAAATATATTTTCACTTGTCATTATGCCTTCGTTGTGGCCTAATACGCCACGCAGCTCGCGTAAAACTGCTTTTCGTAGACGTAAGAAAATACGATCTCATCCTATTTCCCGACTTCAACAGTCAAACTGTCCAACTGAGAAAAAGAAGGATGAGGCAGTGGAAGAAGCTGTTCAAATGATATCCACCGATGAAAATCTAAGCTCACCGACGGCAACAATTATTACGGTCCATGTCCATACATTGGAAAGTCCATCAACGTCTGAATAAAGTGAACTTTAACAAGTCATTGGCATGTCTTAGCGAGAAAACGTCATTTATTCAAATGTTTTACTACATTACTATTTGTGACAGGAACAGCAGCGAAGAAGCTTGAACATAAATAAAATAACCTTAAAACTTAAAATTTTTGAGATAATACATTAAATATGCATAGCTATACATCATCGAACAGTCCGCGGGGCGGTGGCCCAACAATGCGACGTTCGTTATCGTCTTCCTGCTCGTTGCTGGTGCCTCGAAAGCCGACCTGGGTGCTGACACCGAAACGCTCATTGATCTCATCCGATAGGGAGCGAGGCACGCCCAAAGCTGAGGAGGAGGCTACCGCAGCGTAGTCATAGCCAACATCGCCATCTCGTAGCAATCCATCAGCTGGCGTTCGAGTGCCAGTCAATGGATTAGCACCTCCACCGTTGCCACCACTGCCTAAGCTTCCACTTCGTCCGCCGCGGTATTTACCTATATAATCATGGCTAGGCAATGCGTCAGCTCTTATAAAGTCTCGCCGCCTGGCCATTGCTTCTTCGGCACGTTGGCGGCGTCGCTTCTCGCGCGCTATTAAATCCCTGCCTTCCTGCACTAGTTCCTCGGCAATGGTCTCATGTTGCAAGAACTGTTGAAAGCCCAAAGCGTTGAGCGCACGACTGCCCAGACTGAACCAGGTGGCCAGGCAAAATGCCAACATGCACATGGGAAAATAAATGTTAAAGCCATTCGATATAATCCCAATGACGTCCATATGGCCCATTATTTGTGTATAATACGTTTCCATAATCCGCTGCAAATCCAAGGCACATTAATAACGTTATTAAACAAATAAATGCATAGATTAACTCACCTTTTGAATTATGTGAGAATCCATGTGGATAAGACCCAAAAAGTTTAGACACATCGGCGGCGTCAGACGACATAGCAGCATTCCACTAAAGATCAAACTGTGCTCATTGGTCTGATGGTGCGGCGCTAGGTAGTAAAGATTCAGAAATCGTATGCGTAATATTGTGGAATAGGTGCAGTAAAAGAAATAGCAGAGAACCACCATTGAAAAAAGCTCAATGGTAAAGAAATCATTGCTACTATTGGCAATATTGATTACATTCGCGAATATCGAGAGCACCGGATGGCGACAGAAGAAGGTAAGCTCGCTCCAAACGACCATTGCAGACATGGTAGCCGTTAGCACGCACAGTGCCTTGAGAAATGGGGCTTTTAAGAGACATTCCCAATACCACTGTATTGTAGCGCTATAAAATATCCGCTCCAGTTGCGTTCGCTGACGCGGAAATTCAGTTTTGAAACGACGCTCAGCTGAGTGAACGTTGCGTGCCACATCCTCCAGATGCAGTACCACATTCACCTGAACGCTCCAAAGTGCCTCGGTGCGTTGAAGGGTTTGCAACGATTTAATCACCTGCTTGTGAATGCGTACGAGTGCCTTCTCGGATGGCACAATTGTGGATGTGGTACCGCCTAGGCCATTGCCACCGCTGCGTGCGAAATTTCGACTTGCTCGCTCCTGCAGTTCAATGGGTACTTTGCGCAGTATTGTCTCGAGGCAGGGGCGAAGCTCATGATTGTTGGGCACGGCCCGACTGATGCACTGCAGTGATTCCAGTACATCGTCAACATGTTCCTCCGCTTCGGCCTTATCCGTACTGAGTTTGGCGGCCTTGAAGTAAGCATATTGTTGTGTAAATCCCGGCTTGGCATTGTTCCATAGTGAACGTGGCACCTCCACAAGAGCATAGCCCAGCAGTATGATGAGCAGAAACAGGCCCCAAGTATTAGAAGCCGAAGAGGCAATTGCTTTTAGTTTTTGCCAATCCAAAGAGACACCCTTTACAGCAATATAAATGAGCAAAACGCCACATATGAACAAATACGAGCCATAGTAGATGGCATTCTCAATCAATGCTGATTTTAGCTTGCCCTTGATTGTAAAATCGCCTGCCTTGAGATATGACTGCATCAGTGGCATAATTAGCCATGTGAGAAACTGTGAACTCCAATAAATAATGCGCCACAAATTGGGAAACACAGATGCTGGCACCATGCCCCATGGTTCCTGGCATTCATCCGGTAGCAAATTGTTCGCTGTGGCTATAATTGTTGTTGTGTTGTTGCCATTACTCCCGATTGTTGTTAGTATTGGTTTGTGCTTTTCCTCACACTGTCGATATAGCGTCTGCGACAAAAAAGTTTTTGGTTAAATAAGTATATTGTTGCAATTTTCATAACAGTGATCGCTTGAAACCTAATTTTAGAATACAGTGCAACAAACCATTATGGTTTTTAAAATATTATTTATGTAGTTATATTTATATTGGAAGTTTGAATAAATTTAATTTAATTTTTTTAAATTTTCGAACGACCACTGTATCATATTGTATTAAGCTGCTTACAGAAGTGACATCCAACGGTATCGTGAATACGATAAGAAAAGAAAAACACCATGCTGTAAGCACGGACAAAGTGACAAGGATGTGCTGACGTGGAATGTTGCCATAACGATAGAGCATCAGGCTGGCCAGAAAAAGTGCAGCAATTATGCCGAATGTCAGCAAGTATGCCATTTTAAAGCTGCTTTTAAAACACTGTCTCTCGCTCTCTTAATTAGTAATAATGGGCCGCAGCTTAGGCGGCCTCCTGCTGTTTTTTACCACCGCTGTTGTTCTTGTTGTTGTTACTGTTAGTGCGTTTTTTTTGCAGCTGTCGAGCAGTTTCGCGATGCATTTCCTCCAGACTCTCCAAAGCCTGCGACTTCAGTGGCATTAGACGCGGCTTGACAAACACAAGCTCAGATTTGTGCTCGAAAAACAATTTTCCCGTGGTGGGCTCAATTAGTTCGATTTTCTCATTAACGTTTCTCAGCAGCTTGCGCTCCGTCGTGTTCGTCGTCATACTCACACAAACAGCCGGTTTAGCATTTATGCAGACAAATCGAATCTGCACCAGCACACCCACATCGATCGTTACAAGGTACTTCTCTGCTAATTTTCTAAAATATGCGTCACGGAAACTTTTGATAAGAGACTGGCAAGAATCAATTTGTTGTTTATTTTTTCCTTAGGCGTGTTGAATAAATCAAAAAATCAATACAGCTGTGGGCACCCAAAAAATGTAGAGCTGTCTTTAGCTGTGACAGAACAGCTGTTCTCTAATAACAACCATCTATGTGCAATATATCGCTAAATATTTATTAGGGCTTATCGAAAAACTAATCGGTTTCTTACTGGTTATCGCAATTCTCAACTCTGAGTTGACTGCAGTCTTTAGCTACAAGTTGGCAGCCGTTCGCTTTCTAATGTTTTTGTTTTGCTGGCAAGCAAGTTGTCCAAAAATTGTTTTGTTTCTAGACACATAAAAAGCATTGTTAATTTTTAACACTGTTAAACAATGGAAGCAGAAGCCTCAGTTATCGATGCCGAAAAGTCGCACTCTTGCCGCACCAGCGGTGATGGCATGGAACAGACTGAAATCACAAGCACCACGAAAGTAGAACTGGTCAAAGAGCAAAAAGATAACTTTTTCTCTGTCGTTAATAAGGTCAAACGGCCACAATTGCCGCGTAAAGATAGCACTGTAGTTCAAGAGTCGGCTATTACGCATATGACACCAACATCCTCCTCCGCGCTGCCTTTGCCTCTTCCTGGTCTTCACACGCTTTACCGACGCCCAGAAATCGTAAGCCGGAGCTTGGCGCCAGCGCCGCCCAAGGGAGAACTGGTGCAACTAAAGCCACGTCTGGTAAATACCTCGGAGCCGCAACCCGAGCATAAAAAAACTAAGCCACCAAAGTTCGTGCCATATGAACCATATCCAGGTGCCGTGAATCCCATGACTCCTTCCCAGCAACCATCAGCCATGCACAAAATTCAGCGGTTTAGCAAGAATAATTTGGATATTGGTTTCCTTGCGGATCAAGTATCAACATTACGCACTCAGGAGCTTGATCTAAATGCAGATGAGAATGCAGTAGAAGAGCCCAATGGTAGCAACGCCGATGAGCTGCAGCGACTGAAACTGGAATTAAATAAAGTTCGCGAAGAGCGTGACCATTTCCAAGCGCAATATAAATTCCAGACCCAGGTCAACGGCGAGCTCAAGAGCCTACTGGTCGCCTCCGTTGGCGAAGATTTGCAGACGCGAGTTAATCTGCTGACAGAGGACAAACTGCAACTGGCTCGAGCCTTGCTTGACACCGCCAACAATTTAACAACACACACGGAACAAATTGAATTCTTGGCCAGCCAGTGCGAAGTGTGGCGCTCAAAGTTTTTAGCTAGTAGCGTCATGGTCGAGGAGCTAGCTCGCTGGAAAGCCGATCTCACGCATAAGAATCAAATGCTTAACGAGTCTACCAAGCAACTGCTACACACCACTCATCAAATACGCGAAATGCAACTAGACATGCTTAAGCAACTTAAGTTCCTGGCCAAAATTCGTTATCTAAATCTACCCGCTACGGATGTCATTAGTCTGAGCGCCGAAAACTTGAATATACTACAGCGCATGGTACTGCACTCAGGCCTTGGCATTCCCGAGACAAACTTAAAGCTCTCTAGTGCCACAACAAGTCCCCTTTGTGAAGCAGAGAAATATGCCGTTCAGGTATGGTTGAATATATGTAGTTATCATATATATAATATAATCATTCTTTATCTAAGGCTCTGGACTTTATAAGCCAACCTCTGATGGCCACAGATGACGCTATTCGGGCGCTTTTCGGACAGGTGCAACGTCCGCACTTCATGACAACGTTCAGGAATCCAGAGACGGAATCTTCTTTTTCTAATCAATAGCAATATTAGTACATATTTACAAAAATATACAATTTTTATAATATAGACAACAATATAAATGCAATAATCAATCAATCAATCACTTCGCCTTCTTCGTACCATACAAATCAAGACGACGCTGGTTAAACACTGGTATTTGTTGACGCACTTGCTCGACCAGGGAAAAGTCAATATCAGCAGCCAAAGTTTGCTCGCCTTCATCAGCGCTTGTTTGTACTTTGGCCCATGGGTCCACAACCATAGAATGGCCGTAAGCAACATATTCTGCACTGGTGTCCCTGGCTGGTGATGTGGTAACTACAAAGAGTTGGTTATCGTTGGCTCGTGCCCTCTGCAAAAGTTCCCAGTGCAATGGACCTGTTGTCATGTTAAAGGCTGCCGGGTAGATGATCATTTCACAGCCATCGTTGCGATATAGGCGTGCCATCTCCTCAAAGCGAATATCATAGCAAATGCCAATCCCAATTTTGTGACCGTCAACATTAATCACGGTAAAATCATTGCCAGCGGACAGCGTCTCGGATTCCTTGAATCGAATTCCACCCTTCACGTCAATATCAAAAAGATGCATTTTGCGATGCTTGGCTATCAAGTCACCATTGGGTGCCCATACGGTGCACGTATTGTAGATAGCATCGCATTCACCTAACTCGGGTATTGTACCGCCCACAATGTAAACCTGATTATCTAACGCTGCTTTCGAGAGCTGCTGACTGGTGTAGCCACTTGGAATCTGCTCAGCATACTCACGGAAGTATTTCGTGCCATACGGACAGTTAAAACACTCTGGTAAAGTTACGAGCCGGGGTCGATGCTCATTAACTGCAGCTTCAATTTTGCTTACGGCATTCTGGACATTTGCCGTTTTGTCCGTAGAGCCTTTTAGCTGCAACAACACAAGACGCATAACTGCCAGAAAGCGATGTATGTTTTTTTTTTATAAATCAAATTTAATCAAATCTTCTTTACTTACTACGACTTGCCTTGCTCATTTTATCTGATCTGTTAAATTAATAAAAGATGACTTTACTTCTTAAATCGCTTGATAACACAAACTAACTTATCTAGGCAATGTTTGTATGTACACATCTGTTTTCTTACGGTCTGGCAAGGCGACTTAAAAACATCGCAATCATGTTATTGCCACTTTTACTGATTCGAATAATAAAGGTGGCAGCGCTACCACAAACAGCTGGTTCTAAAAACTCGTTCGGCAATCATATAATCGTTAATATTTATTTACTTTCTTTCAAAAAAAGTATGTCTGGAACTAAAGTGTTGCGCTCATTGCTTCACGAACTGCGTCAATCGGCCAATGATCCGAGCCAGGTTAAAAACTCGCTGGCTGTCCGCTACATTCTGGCGCAGTACAAGAAATTCGAAACAACCGATCAGCAGCTGTGCAGGGCCCGCAACGAGGCAATCTTTTTGGGACAAACATATTTGACGTACCTCAGCAGTCTTCGCAAATACAACGAGCTCTACAAGGAGTATCATGGTGCTGGCGAGCGCACGGTGCAGGAAACAGCAGATCTAGTGGGCTTTAAGCTACCCACAGATCCCAAGTGACACTAATTTAGATACATATGTAGGTTTGTTAACTGTGCAGTACTGGCTCATAAATAAATAAATATAATGTGAGCATTCGCTTTCTATTCTATCATTTGTCGGATCAATGCAAATACGCGATAGGTCAGAGTCATTACCTGCGAAATGTGATATTTTTTTGGATTGAAGTCAAAATTAATCTTTCTAGTGTTTACTTACTTGCTTAAAGGTATCCAGCGATACGGGCAAATAGCCCATGGCACTCAGCTCGGCTGGTCGCTGGGCGCGTGTAATGATAATTAGAAGAGATTTTTTGTAAGCAGGCGTTGCATCCGACCAATTGTGGTTGTAAGCAGCATGAGCAATGTTTGTGCTCTGCAAAGTATTGAAGTTAGTTTTTGCAATCATTTTCTTCAACATTATTCATTTTTAGCAGTTACCAATATCCTAACCAACTCGCCATAATAACAGACAAGATAAACCTGCGAAGTAGCCGTCATCATGAATACAACATAGGTAATTCCCTCCAGATTGAGACCCTGAATCTGCGTATATACTGCCACAGTGCAGAAAACGCCAGCAGTTGTCATAAGATTAAGCAAAAGTTGTCCACCAAAGATGCCATTTAGCTCCTTTTGGAGGCTACGTTGGCTAACATTATTAATCAAATCCAATTATTTCCGGTTCCTACTCACTTTAATAATCGAACATGCCTGTCCACCAATTGAGAAATGAATTTTCGATCAAGGGAATCGTGCATTCTGTTGGGTAGATAATTCTCCAGAGATCTCGCCATATAATCAAAGTGCATGCATATTTGCACCTCAAAGTTGACCAGCCACAGATCTGTGCTCATATTTGATATGACCATCAAGGTGCTGTGTAACCATTCCAAAGCATAATAGGCAAAGTAATGCCACAACGGATCCTGCTGCGGATCGAATATATAATATGGATAGCAGTGCATGTAGGTAAAGCGTTTCTCTGTTAAATAATAGAAACCCGATTGTAGAACAGGACCCAGCACAACCATAGCCGAAGATGCGTAATACACAATAACTAGCATGAGCAGCGGACGTGGCCAATAATATTCGTTGACACGATGATCGATCCTTGATTGCTTGGTCTTTGGATACAGTGCAGCAAGTTTAGCATTTAACCTACGAATTTTCAGCTTCTGCAGCGATGTTCCGTACTTGGTGTCCGAGTTAATGACATAGGTTACCAGCGTAGCGTAGCGCATTATCAACGGTACATCATTCCTAATGGTATCCCACTCGATGAGTCGCTTTAGCATGAATACCACACAGCAGGCATGGCTTGCGACGCAGGCCCAATGGTATAGTTGCATCGGTAAATGGCGACGAGTCCTGCCTGCATCCAGTATCTCATAGCCGCAGAGGCGATAGCTAATGATTGGTACTCGTGTAAAGTCCTCGTAGTCATATAAGATTGTCTCCATGATGAAGGTGTTTCTTGACTGCAAACTCTTTTGGCCCCGTGGCCCGCATTTATAGAGGTGTTGAGAATGAGAATGTTTTGCGGTTACGTTTGATATTAAACGGGTGCGAATGTGGTTTGCTTAGAAGAAGAGTTTACAGGAATATTGGTCTATTATTATAATATTTATTATGGATGGCCATTATTGCTATATGGAGTTATGCATGTGGTGGATTTATCCATTATACTCGCATAAAAGATTTTAATTTTATAGCCTTTTGTCCGCCCAAGGTAAGTTTTCTCTTGAGAGAACGCTCAGATAATTTGTATTAAAATAGGTTCATTGGATTTATATGTAATATATTTCCATTCTGAAAACATGTTTAAATTTCTTGCGCTACAAATTTTAATTTAATTGTACATGCGTGGCTAATCAAGTTTTGCAATTTTTTCAAGTGAGTAATTTTTTGATGTAGTGCATACGTTTTTATTGAAACGGTAGTTCGAATATTGTATTTATTTTTGTGTTTTGAGAAAAGCGGTAAAAACATTCGATAGAAATAATAGGACCACTAACCAGATAAACTTTTGACAAGAAACTAGGTTAAAACACATTGCTGATCATTTGTGTTAGCCTTATCATTATAGTTTTAAGTGTTTTGTATAATTTTAATCGAAACCTAACCTATCGACCAACTTATCTGTGAGATATTCAAAAATATAAATTCTTTTGATGATTTCGTCCTATTTTAACTTTTGTGTACAGTTTTCGAACAATTACAATACATTTTCGGAATACATATATTTTTTTCAATGATTAAAATAATAATAATTTGAATTAAAATATATTTAACACATTTATACAGGTAGATTTGGTAAACATAACGATTTTTACGAAGAATGCATATTAATATTATTTCTTTCGAATGTTTTTACCAATTTTCCCAAAATAAAACAAGTAGAAACGTTGCAGTCGGACGCAACCGACAGCGGTATACTCGTTACCAGTATTAAAACCGGTAAAAAGAGGACTGTCTTCAAAGGGGTAGGGATGCGGCAGGGGTGTACGCTGCCTTAAAGATTCTCCGATGCAGATGGGGTGCCACCAGCTATCTTCCTTCCAAATTTGGTGACTCTAGCTCAAAGTTTGTAAAAGGTGGGAAAGTGGAAAAGGGGGCGGTGTGGGTGGGCGTGGCATCCAAATTTTTGCTGCAGATCTTTGTGGATTGTCAATTGCTATCTACATACTAAATTTGGTGACTCTAGCTCAAAGTTTGTAAAAAGTGTTGAAAGGGGGTGGTATGTGGATTTATCGGTTTTGAGCTATCGAATTTATCGATTTGCCAGCCCTCCAGTTATTGTAGAACCCCAATCTAGACACTTTAATTTACTATCCCATAGATAAAGAGAATTGGAAAGTTTCAAGTCTCTAGCTTGAAGGGTGTGGAAAAAACTGGCACAAATACGGACGGACAGACACCATGACGGACATTGCACAAAACCAATATACTCTTTACCTTCGCTAACGTCCAATTATCGTAACAATAAAACCGTAAATGTAAATACTGCAAAACTTAATGTTTGTTTTTTGGCCTGTACGAAACAGAAGCTGATATTTGTAATTTCGTAGCTGTTCATAAATGCATTTGTGCATTTCATATCATCCAAGTTTATGGGAATTCAAAAGTTAACCATGAAATTAACATTAATAAAAACCAATTGAACGAATCAATTTGCGAATCGAATTTGCAAGCAGCAAAACTCATGCGTAATACATATGTTCATACAATAATTATATTATTTTGGATACTTTGTAATAGTAGTATGTCTACAGATCGAGATATTTGTTAATGGGCACTAAAAATATGCATGTACATATATATTTTTTTAATAAAGAATAATAAATAAGAACCAATTGCTTACTATAAATATTGTAAACGTTAGATTGATTCATTTGTCCTGATTGGCAGTCAACGTGGAACCCAGATTATAAATATTCAAATTAAAAATAATTAAGTTTGAATTTAAGTTCTATGGAAGCCGACAGTTATTTAAGCGAAGCAAGAGAGTAAGTTTTATTGGATGGAGAAATATAATGGCGGATTAACGAAGCCCGCCGGAGACAATGCTAGTTTTATATAAAGACTTAAGCAATAATAATAATTTTAGTAGGAATAATCAATAATATAAACAACATTATAGCCAGAGAATATTTGTTTCCGGGTCTGTGTCGGATTATACTAAAACTGCTTAACTGACTTTTCCAATTCTGTTTCCAATATTAGTGGGTAATATATACATACATATATCTGTACTTATATAATTTCAAATTAAAACCAAATGTGCTTTTGGGGCGCAGTTTATAATAATACATAAAAATCAGTTCAAATACATTTACATATTTTTTTAACTTTATCGTATATGCCTTATGAATCTGTCTTATTATATCAAAATCAAAAAGATATTTTATATAATTCCACAAGTCAATGTGAACTTACTTCCAGAAGCTAACCTACCTAATATACTCTTATATTTATTTTTTTTTTAGTTGTTCATTATTACCGTTGCTTAGTTTTTGTTGCAAGTTCTTGGCATTGTCGTTGCACTTGTATATGTTGTTGTTGTTGTTGTAAATTCCAACACATACAAACAAACAATTGGCGTTAGCTTGAATTACTGTCTCCCTCAAAAGGTGTCATCATGAGAGGAATGCTAAGCAGCAAGGAATTCTGTGTTGGCATTTCTTTTGTTTGCCATGCAACAAGTGTCGTATGTGTTTGGCTTTAAGTGTGCAGGTTGCAATAGAAATACACATATGTGTATATAACTTATGTGTACAGATATTGGTGCAACACTTTATTAAAATATTTATTTGTCCGTCAATCTCATTGTGTTGATAGAGTTAAAATGATCGAAAGAGTGCAGCGTCGCTATTGCTAGATATATTATATATTGTCAATGTTCATATGTATATGTTTTTCTATGTAAATAATAAATACGAAAAACTTTAATATTTCTAATAATAAATACCAAAATAAAAGAAATGGCGTTCAAATTTTGTCGATATTTTTTATAGTCTTCACGTTACAGCATGGTCAACTTTTTTATGATATCTGCACGAAATTAAGTATGAGCCACTGTATATGGTACTTTATGAGAATATTTGTTTAACTACTTTAGAGCAGTACTTCGCCCTTTAACTATTCAAATATTTATGTATGTATATTTCTTCAATTGCATATTGAAAGAAATTGTGCGTAAATAGAAAAAGAGAAAGAATTTTTGTCATCAATTGGACTTTTATGCATTGTGCATTGCCAGCGTAATTTATTCATTGGTTTCAATTGAATGTGAACTTTTACAAGGGCTCAGATAATGTGCCAGTAATCGGCATGTAGACATAGTTTTAGCATGTTTATTTTAAAATGTATTTGTTTTTAAAAAGATTTTTCAAAACTTGAACGCCACATTTCAAGTGATTTATGTGAGGCACCCAACACAATAGAATCAGCTAAAATTAGATTTTTTATATAGAACAGCGCGCTGCGTTTAATCTTCGCTATATGTATATACAAATAGTTATGCAGATTAAAGTAAAACGAATGATTTATTTTGTAAGTCTACGATGTCATTTCCCGTCATAAACTGGCTTAGTGTCGTTATGTCGTCAGACTTCGGTGTCTCGAAGAGCTAAATAGTTTATGAGTTTGCAACCTATTTTGTCTGGGATCAGCTAGAACAAACACAATGCATTCGCCTGGCGCAAAAATAACCGCAAACATCCTATAATCCAAAAGAAAGCAAACACACACACACACTTCGAATGTGTGAATGGACAGCAGAACAATAAAGAGAGAGTCAGACGAGTTTCGAGTCATATATCTGGTTGTTAAGTGAGCAACAGGCTGTTTGTCTGCCTGTCTGGGGCAGAGGTCGCCGTAAAATAAAATATTAACGGCAATCGCCAGGAGTTTTTATCCTGCTATCCTGCAAAAACAGCAACATTTATTTTCCATCCTCCCCCAATCGATGTTGATTCCCTTTTTCAATATGCAATATTGGTACGAGGTATGAAAAAGCTTAAAACAACCTTTGAAACAGCATTTCAGCATTATGCACAGCTCCTTCCACAATGCACAAGGGATAACAAAGGACTATGGAAAGGCTTCTGTGTTGTGTGTTCGCTTTTCCATTTATTAATGAATTTATTGGCCAACTGCATTTGATGCCCAAATGAATATCCGGTTGCTATATAGCACTTGTCTAATGTGCAACTGTGGGTGTTGCAGGAAGAGGGTTTGTTTTGTTTTTAAAATGCAATGCGTTAATAAGGGGTAACTCGAATAAGGGTGATGTTTCATTTTGTATTCTGGTAATTCTGCTCTGCACTTACATATATCAATAAAAATTATAGAAAGAATTTAAAGTTATTGAAAGTTTATAAAGGAATTAGGCATATGTGTCAACCATACGGGTTCTCCATATTGGAACCTCCATCACCCCAAAAGGGCGTGGCCACATTATGCAGGATCTTCGCCGAACAAAATATCAACCTGCCCTTGGTTCAAGAGCAATGCCAAAAATCCATCAGACTTATATAAAATATATAAAAATTTGTATACCAATTTTGGAAGTATTTATTTGTATTTACTGCACTTTCTATGTATTTAACTTAACATAAAAGCAAATATTTAATTCATGAACCATTTCGTGTTATATGTTCTGACTATAACAAAATTTATTCTCTTGTCTCCTTATAGGCCTCAACTCCAGTACTAAAAAGATCGATCCTTTTTGCTTTATCTAATCGTAACAACTTATTACTAATCTAACGCTGGTCTGATTGGGTTTTTCTGGGTTTTTCCCAATCTACGCAACAAATGTTGGACCACTAATTTTATTGTTGAATTTCCCAGAGCTTTAACGTTAACTTTATAAATTTTTTACCTAAACTTACTTTCAGATTTATATATAATTTTATTTTACTTAATTTTAGTTTCAATTTTAAATTTTATTTTAATTTTAATTAATTTGGATTTTATGTCAGCTGATCATAGTTGACAATAAACAAATAAATAAATAAAAAAAAAAAAAAATGATTAATTCCTTGATAAAACTAGTTTTTGATTTAAAGTATATAGGAATAACAGATGAAAAAAAAATATATTATATCCACAAATGTGATGTTATCGAGTCACTCTGAAAAATGGCTAAAATGGCGCTAGTGGCCGGCGTTCTGAGCTAACTGAGCTTCAAAGAGCTCTTACAATCAACTTACAATTTGTTTGCTGGGTTATGCACAACCGGTTCTCGGGAGTTCTCTCAATTCGCCCGCAACGCTCATTCGCCGCATGGTTGCCGGAGGCTTTGTCATCATCAGTCGTCGTTTTTGAATCGGCCGGTGTTCAGTTCGCGTTGAGCATTCGAAGCAAACGGATTGTGGTTCGACACGTAACGGCTTGATTTAAATTTAAATTTGTTTGCGGAGGTACGCGACTCATTGCGGTTCTCTGTGTGGCATCTGTTTGATTGCTCTTGTAAACTGGCCATGTGAGGCGAAGCATCTTACAACACGGAACTTGTCTCCATGGTAACGTCGACGCGTCGGTTGTTGGGCATTCAACAGTTTGATAAAGCATTCATTGAATGATCTTTTCATGATACATTGAGATAAATTTTTTGCAAAGCACTGCCAGCCTCGCTCTAAATTTATGTGTGTGTTCAAAGAATCTCTTGAAAGGAAAAAAAATAAATAAAATTGATACCAAACTTAGTGTAATATATTTAAAAAAAAAAAAAAAAACTAGTACATAATGTACAATTTAAACAATTAACAAGCGCATCATAATGAATATTAAAATAGCTTATTATTTATTATAATAGTATTAACTTTGTTAACGGTGCTTTCGTATTCACGTTATTGTTCGTGTTTTGCTGTTGTGCTTGTTCTTGTTGTGATTGTTGTTGTTATTATTTTGCTGTGAGTGCAGATGTTCCCCATCACAGTTGAAGTTGTTGTGGCTGCGGCTCCGGCTCGGGCTGTCTAACCCGTTTATGTTTTAGTTGACTTGGTAACTCCAATATATATACGTACATATACATGCATGCGTTCATAAACATATTTATGTATGTGTAAGTAGACGAGCCGAGAAACACGCAGAGACAAACAAACAATACATCAGAACTGTTGTTCAGCGCGGCCGTATATTGTATCTATCAGTACCAGTACTATCTGTGTATCCATAAGATACACGTACTTGCATGCAGCACTCGCAACTCGCATCGGTTCCTTATTGACTGCCTCACAAGTCGATGCGAGTCGGCCAATGTTTATTTTTGTGTTTGCCTGCCAGCGAGCGGGAAAAACAAGTTTATCTCTCTCCTTAACGAAAAAGAGTAACAATTTCAAGTAACAACGCAGTTTGAGAAACAATCTTGAGAAAAGTTCAACCCAAGCTAACTGTTGCAGCAGCCAAGAAAGCACTGAAAACTGAAAACTGAAAAAAAAACAAATATGTATAATAAAGATCAAAATAAATATATAAATGACATTAAGTGATGGATATTTATTAAAGCAGGAGAACAGAAGAAAATGGATATATGTATTAATAAAAAAAACTAAATGATTTGATTACAAACAAATTTTCAAAAGACATTTAATCATGAAATTTTGTATGCAAATTAATAATATACCCTAATTGGGAACATGTGTACAAAAACAAATCTATATATTTTCGGAGCGTTCTCTTAATGATATCGTTAATCAAAAGTCGAGCCGTGTATTTAGCAAATGTCGCGGCAAAGTGCAAAAAATTTAAAATAGTATGTTAAGCATACAATAGCAACAAGATCTGCATGTGAAAGTTAATTTTGGCTGCGAGCATCTTTAAATTATATATATATATATGTATATAGTGTGTGACAAAAATAATTAATTCAGTCCGCAGCCGTTGTTGTCGAGCGTTTAAAAAAAGCGTCGCAAAGGCGCCAAGAGTGCGATTGAAAAGTTTTAGTGTCAAAAAAGAGAGTGGAAACAACCCGCACATGCTTATGGCCATAAATATTGGCATGCAACAAGTGTTTGCCATATGTCTTTTATATGTTTTTTAGGGTTGTGGTGTATGCATGTGTGTGAGAGAGTGTGTATGAGTATATGCGTTTTGTTGTGTTGCGCAATTCTACAAAAAATGAAGTTTTTTCCATCGCTGTTTCATTTTTAGCCCGGCCAGTGCAATTTATAAGCATGCAATTGTGAGTCATTCGCAAAAAGTACTAAAAATATAAGAAATAAACAGTAAAATTCGCGTGCAAAACAAAAAATAAAACAAAACCCAAAATGGGCTTCTCATCGGCCCTTCAGGGCCGCGCCGCACACGAGGCGCTGATCGTGCGCCAGGATGCTGAACTTCGTCTTATGGAGACAATGAAACGATCCATCCAAATGAAAGTCAAATGCGACAAGGAGTACGCAATCAGTTTGGCTGCTGTCGCTCAACAGGGACTAAAAATTGATCGGGCTGACGAAATGCAAGGTAAGATTGCGCTTTATTTAATACTACGTCATCAATACGTAACCAAGCATTAACATTAGCATTATAAAGTTGTAGACAAGCAAACGATGCTCTCAATATTAGAACGATATTTTAGTCCCAAAACTCTGTAGTGGATTGTTTTATACATAATTTGTGTCATCAGCCAAGCAAATTACTTGAAACAATTGTTATTATTGTACTTATTTAAAAAAATTCTATCCCGGTTGTACTTGAGTTTTAAAAAGAATTTATCTTAGAGTTCATATTCGTACCAGTACAAATTTGTTTGCCTATGTTGTAAGTGTGTAAGTAAGTATCACTAATGTAAATACTCGTGCGATAAGCTAGCTTTCGATTTAAGTGTTTCCTCTGAAGAAACTATTCAAGTCATTTTCGTGTTCTGATAAGCTAATTGAGCGTTTATTGCTGTTATTGGTATCTTAAGTAAGTAAATCGCAAATATATTTTACACTTGTCTTGCAACACCATTAACCTGGCTGAACAATACAAATTCTTTATTCAAGATAATTCACTTAAGTAAATAAAGTTTCCAAACGAAATAAGAATTTTTGTGCTTCCAGCTTTCTTTAAGTCAGCTGAATTAGTCACTATGCATACTTGAGGTCTTCAAAGCAATCGATTAAGTTGTAAGCAAAATTGTAATAATTAACTTCGATAACGATTCGATATTAACTCAACTTTTGCTCATTTAAATGAGTTTTAAGCTGACGAAACAGACTTACAAATGCATAGTTAATTAATAAATTCCACATATTATATCAGTAATGGAAATCTTATTAATGCATGAAGTGTGTTTTATTTTTCTAAACAGTTGTTTAGCGCATTTACCATTCTGACTTTTGTACGTGAAATGCAGACGCAAATGCTGCACTTATTTTTCCTGCATACGTATGGCGCTGAAGCACTTTTGGACGTCATACGTTTTGGAATTTACGCTGAGCTGTTTGTATTAAACAAACTGTTGTTGTTGTGTATTAATCACGAGTTTATTTTGGCCTGTGTGGGGCCCGCTCGGAAAGGTCTAGACTTAAGCCTCCCGCTGCTGTAGGATTGAGAGCCTATCACCATTAGTCACAAGAGCTGTCGATAAGCGGGCAAGTGATGCGCCAAAAAGCTTTCACTTTCCCTGGCTGCCGGCCATGTTGGAAGGGGCATGCATTGGGGCAGGGGTGAGGCTCGGGGTGTGACCACCATTGCGTCGCCGGCTGGTCAGTCAACTCAATTTCAACTCCAACGCCAAGCCCAAGTCTAAAGCGCAGCGACAGCATCTAATGGAGGATAAATGGTTATTGATATTGCTTCCCTTATTGTTGTTGTTTTGTTATTTTTGCATCTGTTTGGAGATGGTGTGAATTCGACAGCTTGTAACTTAGGCTCTTGGCTGTCATTAAGCTAAAGCCACCCACACTATATCATGTGACTTGATCTCATATAAATTTCAACAGAACCAGAACAAATGCATTCTTTTTAAAGTTTTATATATTGACCTCACATAGCACATTATTATTTTAAGCTGCATGCTTTGAAAACCTATAAACTCTAAACTAGAACATTATTTACCTTATTTAAGACTATATCTAACTCAGAAATCGGTGATATAATTTTAAAAATTCAGTTTTTTTTTACATTTCTACAAATTTCCAAATTATGAGATGTATTTTCTTTTTGGTATTAGGTAAAATATTTTTATTAATTTTATTGTTATTGCTGAGGACCCTTCTAGCGGCCTATGTGTGTGACTCTCCTGGGAGGGTCAGCCGGTTCAACCAAACCTAACCTATTGTAATTTTTCAGTTGTTATTCCAATATTTTATAGCCTTCAGTATGATGATATAAACATATATAAAATATATAAATAACATATAAAATATTAATAATATTTTTAAATAAATAAAAAAAAAAAATTTTTTTTTTTTTTTTTTTTTTTTTTTTTTATTTTTTTATTTTTTTTTTTTTTTTTTTTTTTTTTTTTTTTTTTTTTTTTTTTTTTTTTTTTTTTTTTTTTTTTTTTTTTTTTTTTTTTTTTTTTTTTTTTTTTTTTTTTTTTTTTTTTTTTTTTTTATTTTTTTTTTTTTTTATTTTTTTTTTTTTTTTTTTTTTTTTTTTTTAAATTTTTTTTTTTTTTTTTTTTTTTTTTTTTTAAGAAGGGGGTGTTTATTGGGTTTTTTTTAAAATATTTTTTTTTTTTGGGGTTTTCTTCTTCCTTTTTAATTTTTTTAAAAACTTTTCCCCTTTTTTTTCCTTTTTTGTGTAAATATAATATAAATAATATTATTTTTTTTTTTTCGAAAACGATCTTCTAAATAAATGTAACTTCTGAAATGCAGTAAATAAAACAAGTTAAAAGGTTTTTGTGACTAGAATCTAGTCAAAGAATCGATACCGTGAAAAATACATATAAATGAAAATTTGGGTTTGTTTATGGTTTAGGAGAGCTCATACTCCAAATTTGGAATCTCCTGCTTTAAAAGATCCTGAGATCGACTTTTCCTTATGCTATTGCACAAAACCATTATACTCTATTAAGCCATTTAATGTGTTCAAAGTACTAAAATAAGACTTATAAATAGTTTAACCTTAAGAAAAGTTTTTAAAAACTCAAACATGTATTACGGAAACAGATACATCAATGAACTTGTACGTTAATGCCGATCAAATATCTGAGTAAACTTATTTGTATCTCAAAGATGCAGGCTATTAACTTGCCACTCAGCTCATCAAACTGTCAACAGAGCTGTGCAGATGCCTTCACTCGCGCTCCTTCCGACATGCAAACATACAAACATACATACCTATATACTCGTATATACAAAATTGCTATAATTTCCCGTGTCAGTTTGGCTTGCCAAACGCTTTACAGCTGCGGTTGGTTTGTTTGCTACTGGACCGCACAAGGTATACATCTATTTGGCTGGGTGCGAAAGCAAAAAAGAAAGAAAACACGTAATCTGTGCACAATTTAAGCCAAATTATTTAGTGCAGTTTGTCAGTTTGTCTGTTTGATAGTTCCAGAAACTGCTGCTGCCTGTAAACTGTTTTATTTTTATTTTTTGCATTTGTTGTTTCTAGGTTTTGGGGGGCTGCTTAAAGTTGTTTTTCACCTTGACCATGAATTTGCAGCTCGATTCGAATCCGGCCAACGTGATATTCAGACCGAGATAAATGAATGAAACAACGAAACAATTCTCAACAAATTTTTAGTTAAATGAAAACTTAACAAAGTGCAAACATTTTGGCGCTTATATAAGTTTTGCTTATTACTATCGCATTATCTAAAAGTTTTAACAACTTGACATGCATAACAATAATAAAAAGAGTTGTTATTTAATTCGTTTTTAATGCAGTTGATATGATTCATTTGAGTAGAGTTTTTGTTTTTCTTAGCTGCCAATTGAAATGTTGATAAGAACAAGATATTTGATCGTCCATAAGTCACAAAACAAACAAAAACAAATTACAAATGTCAATAAAAATCGTATCATAATAAGTTTAATCATTGTCATATTACTTTACTCACTTTCAGACAGCCTTATCACAAAATCCTGGCGATCCTATATGGATGAATTGGATCAACAGGCCAAACAATTTAAGTTTAATGCCGAACAGCTAGAGGTCATTTGCGATAAGCTTGCACATCTCTCACAGGACAAACGCAAGGCTCGCAAAGCCTACCAGGAGGAGCATGCCAAAATTGCCGCTCGCCTAAATCATGTAAGAAGCACATAAAATATCTTCTATAAATTATGTAATAATACTTATGAATAAGAATAATTGGTATAGTTAAAAGTGTTTGCACAGATAAACTTGCTTGACAAAAAAAAAATATAAATATCTATAGTTATTACGCCAATAATGGCTGAACAAAACTGATGCGCACTTGTCTCATGTTTTTCTGTTTTTATTCAATTGTCAGCTTATTGATGTGTTCTCTTATTGTGTTGTTTGATTCTTTGAAAGAGCTTAAATCAAAATAAACATAATAAGCTTGTTTATGATAGATGTATGTATATCTAAATATATATACATTGATAAGCCTTAAATGAGGCAGGGAACAAGCTGTCGATATGTAAGCAGCTTAATTGACTGAGGCACTCATATAAAGCGAGAGGAAAAATTAATGGGAGAGAAAGAACACCAAAAAATGTTGTTATAAAGTGAATGAATAGAAAAGGTGTTGATTTATGGTCGTTGCGACAAGTTTACTTACCCAACGGGGCTACAATAAAAACATAAGTCAGCTGCAACAGTAGCCATACTAATTTACATAAATTCTGTCTTTTATACGATGAAAATATTGTTTTTTAACGCTGGGATAAATGTAGCCAAACATGTACGCCAATTGGCCATGCCGCTGACCCAGTAATATTATTATTGCTTTTTCCGCCGGACTACAAATATTTACAATTCCGGCAGTCTTGAGCAAAAACAAACAGCTTTTGGTTTGCAAAATCAAATATTGTCAATATAATCATGCATGTCCGACCATATGATATGTACATACATATATTCTTAATTAGTATCGCGAGCTGAGTCGATAAAGCTACATATTTCCGTCCGTCTGTTTCAATGCAAACTTGTCTCTCAGTTTTTGAAACATAAGTCAAGTTCTTCTTTTTCTGGCTGTTAGATCATTTGTCAAAATCGGCCAGATCGGCTGTCATACAAATGCTAGATCTGTAAAAAGATTCTAACATGAAAAACTGGTAGGCTTGGCAAGTGTATATAATATTCATAATGCCTAATCTAGTTTTTATTTTTTTAAGTGTGGCAAGTTCAAATTACTGATAAACGTTAAGCAAAATGCTCCATATACTATTTTCGACAACCGTCGGGAAAATGTTATTTCCATATACTATTCTTTTTAAAACAAAGAACTCTTTATGCTCCAATAAAATCTAGTTTAGTCAGGTCATGATTTATCAAATGTTTTTTTTTTAATAAATCCATAGTCGATTTATCCCATTCCCACCCAGATTATAGGGTGAAATTGAACTTTTCCATCACCGTGGAAAAAATGGGTGTTAAATTGATACTTAAAACTTTTACGAAAACAATTTTCATCGGTCAAAGTTGGGATGTAGTTTTTAGTAGTAAATAATTAAGGAAAAAGCAACGCTGCACATAAAAAGTGACACTTGTTACAGCATAAGCTCCTAACTTGTTACACAAATCGAAAAAAATAACTCAGTCAATTGACAATTTAGCGAAGAAGCAATAAAAGTTACAAAGCGACTGACAGCAGCAACAAAAAACAGAAGCGAAATTCCGGGCACGAAATATAGTAAAAGATGGTTTTTGTTTTTTTGTTTGTTTGTTTTGTTGCAGAGCAGTAAGCTTCCGCCTTCCAGCTTCGTCTTTTTCTCCAGTCGACTTTGACTTATAATATTTGCGCAATGCTTTAAGCACATCAATAATAACAACTACAACAACAAGAGAAGCAGTTGTTGGTGCGCATGAAATGGGAACGACTTTGGTGGATAGCTTTATGTGTCTTGGAAATATCTTTTTTGCTCTACCAATTAAGCGGTCAATTCGTAATTTGTCATATCAATCAGAAAAGATCATTAAAAATTAACGAACAAAAGAGAAAAAGATAAGTCAATTCTGTATAAGAGAAGTTGTCTGAACTTGTTTTCAAATGAATTATTTGTCCCCATCAAATTCATTTTTTTTAAATTTTGGATATAATTTTTGTCTGAATAATCTTCTATTGAGTGTTTGTGATTTTTCATAATGTTTCATGACCACCAGCAAGTCAAAAATGCATTCAAAATTTTGTTGTTATTTTCTTGATTTTCAAAATTCATAAAAAAACTGGATCTGATACTTATTTTTAAAAAGTATATCAAGAATTTGTTGAAGAAATCTGCTGGTTGTACGATATAACAAAATTATTGATTTATATTAAACTTTCTTTATAAAAATTCAAAATGAATAATTTAAGCATTTGAAAATACGTTTGAATTGCAAACATAAACTGACGTCGCTCCGTTTGATACAAAACAAAATCGAAAAGATAGTCAATATACATGCAAAAAGTTTTTCGATTTTATCATTAAGAAAATTAATCTTAAAATTAATGATTTAAGATTGAAAAATAGTGATAGACGCTTACAAAAATTTACTATAAATGATTTTTATTCTTCTGTGCGAGACTCTTTAGCAATATTATTACATATCCTTTTATTGGGATGATGATTTGAAGTAAAATGAACTTAGCGCATCTATTTATATCAAATGGATTGTATATAAGTGAGAGACGCCATTTCTTATGGCCCTGTAGTGGCACTTACTTATCAGAAAGCATTGACAAATACTTGACAAAACATTGGGCCAACTGCCGCTGAGTTTGGTTATTAATCGACGACACTTTAAGGGACGTCAACAAAAACACCCACCCACACATCTAGCTAATAGCTAATGGCTATGGAATTGGTTGCATGTATCTTATTTCTTTTTGGTTTGTCAAATACTTGCTTTGCACTCGCCCCCGCATTTCACAGCTCTCGGCTTGGAACAAAACGATTGAAACGAGCCGAATGAAAATCAAAACGCATTAGAGCGCTCTCTATATAGACAATGACTGGGTCTTGAATTTGACTTCCGGGTGGGTTTCCACCGGCTTTACATACACAGATGTTGGCTTTGCTGGGGCTTCACATAGTTTTCTTATTTCATAGACCGCAGAAAGCAAACAAATGTTCTTAAACAGACAGCATTGAGGCGTTGCGCACTCGTATTAATTACAATAGTTTCAATTGAAATATCATTATAATGCATACGTACATACGAAAACACACACACACACACACACACACACAAATATATGCATATGTATTTGCAACAGCATCATCAAGAGTGCGCCTTTGGTATGCCAGATAAGACGATAAGATATGGCGAGCAAGCAAACAATGACAACAACAACAATATATACTTTACTTGGACGTGTGAATGCAACAACGCCATATTCATATATAATTTATATATGCATTTACAATTGAACAGGTCTGTAGTCCCAGTCGAATGGCCACTTAAAGATACATACAAACATACTTATACAGACAAGTACATACATACATATGTACTTTTTCTTTTAAAATTATGGCAAAATAGAGCACAATTGAGACGGGCAACTTGATTAAAATTCTATATATACATACATATATTTGTGCAACTTGACTTTCATACAAGTCACATTCCAAGCAAGGGGGAATACCAAATCGAGGGTTTTTTATCACGAAATGGCGCCAGAAATTTTCATTTATTAAATGGAAGCTCCCCTATAAGCAACCGAACGACTTCTACATCTTTCCTCTCGACACTTGAGTGAATACAAATGCACAAAAGCCATTGAATACCCATTTAACTAAGCTGCATTGACCCCCACTCAAAGTTCTTTAACAACTTAACCATAATTGCCGGAATGCTATACTTAATTTTACTCTTAAAGTATATACATATGTACATACATATATACATTGGCAACGAATTCGTATTCAATTCATTCTCTTCATTTTTAAGTAAAATAACGTAATTCTTACCAAATTATTAATATAATAAAAAATTACCACAAACTTAAACTTAAGTAAAAAATTCTCTGTAATAATCAAAATTTCTAAAACAAAAAAAATCATCTAAGGCTAGAAAAGTTTCTTGACATTGCGACAACAACAAAAAAGCACACACTGTTGCTTAAGCGCACCCAACTTATAGATACTTTTGTATCTGCTATTTTCAGCTAGTGACTGCCATAAGTTGCATGCATGTAGAGCCAGTGATTTTATCTATATGGCGAGCTGCAGCTGCCAACTCGCAACGAGTGGCACGCAGCATAAAAATTAGAGTTGATATTTGTTGACAACAAACATGTGGCCATGTTGCTCTAGTTGTTGCTGTTGTTGTTGTTGCGAGCAAAACATCGTGCTAAGATTGTGTGTTGGGTCGCGTGCGCCAACATAACAACAAACTCAAAGATACGAACTACACGCAGCAAAAATTAAACCTAAAATATGCGTGAAAAAACTTATTACATTAAATATAAATTAAAAATTCAAAAATACGCTGGAATTTATTGTTAAATAAACATGGTTTGTTCTTAAATAATTTAATTGAGATTTTTTTATGAAACTTGGAACTTAAATATTCGACGGACACGTTTCAAAAATATTGAAAAAACTATTTATTTATATTTTAAATAAAAGCTATTATTCATCTCACATCAAAGCCAACATCCCCCGATTAAAGTTCTGACAAATTCACCCTAACTGTTAAGATTAAGTTAAATTGAGCTTAGTCAAACCACAAAAATTTTGGGATCTTTAAAAGACCCCTTTTTCCTTCTAGTTATTCCTTACTTTCCTCTTTATTTTCTCAGGTTATTACGTCTTCCACTTTTCTTTCCCCCCCCGCCGTGTACGGGGGTTCGTGGGTTACTATGTTTTAGTTTATTTTATTTTTAGCAAGTTTTCCGCTACGTCCTCTCTGATGCCCTCAGCCTTTCGTATTTATGCCTATTTTATCTTAAGCCGCTCAGTTAACCAAACCTTCTGTTTCTATGCATTACCCATCTACCCTCTACAAATGGTTGTCTAAAATGCAAAACGTTTGCTTTTCTTAAAGATTATTTAATTATAAATAGATAAATGGTATGTTGTTATTTTACAAAACATAGGAAAAAATTTTTAGTATACAGTCTGTAGTGATCTTCAACAACTATTGAAAATTATGTTCGTTTATAATACGTGTTTGAAGCATATATTGAGAAAACGTTTAAGAAACATTGTTGGTGCTATTTCAATAATTTTTTTGTGAGTGTAGATGTTAGCCACATAAATTGGTGCCCAAAAGCGAAATTTTGCGGACGTCATGGCGAGCACCGTCCGACGGTCGCCAAGGGTGGAAACACCCAACAAATGCGTTGTGAAGGACACTTCCGTGGGGGTTGCTCGCATAATTGCAATATAATGGCATGGATCGACATCAGTTTCGGCATCGCCAGCCATAGAGCCATAGAGCCAGCGAGCCAACGAGCCAGCCAGTTTGCAAGTTCCACCATCAATTGCCAAGTCTGCAGCATTTGCAGTTGAGCAACTTTCGTTTTGGGGCTCTGCCCTCCGTTTGCGGAACTATTAACTGCAAGCCAAGTCAAGGCTTATCGCCGCAGACGTCTACGTCATCGTCCGCACCCGGAGCTCGAAGAAACAGAGTCGAAGTTAGGCGACACAATTGCAATTGCAATTTAGTATTGTGTGCGAAATGGTGGCGCCCAAAGAGTGCGTTTTTGCCAAAGCCAACGATGACAACGACTAAACTAGTACCACCATCAGTTGAATGATGATGATGATTACTTCCGCCATCCAGCAGCTGACTGCACTGAGATTTCCAACGTTGCTCAACGTTGCTATTCCCCCGTAACCCGGCTGCAAAATGCAATCAGTGTTCGCAAAAGAAAATAACTCTCTACTGTCGTGGCAAAATTAAACGCAGCTGACCAAAAACTATTGGCTATTATGGGCTATGCCACAATGAAATTTCTGCACAACAATGAAAATGAAAAGCAATATGCACGCAGCTATCTGTTCATTAAAGTGTCAAGAAAATTTGATGAACATAACTGAAAATATTACGTTTTTTGACAAAGCAAACAAATGTACGTATAATTCGTTCAAAAATCTAAAAACAAACAGAATAAGTTTAAAATCTTAATCATAATAAAAAAGTTATTTTATGTGATTTTAGACTTGCCCATTTTGCATCAAAACCTAAGATATGCTCTCTGAATGTGAAAAACTAAATTAGAATGGCAACATATGTTCATCACCAATTTTTTTTTTTTTTTTTTTTTTTTTTTTGTTAAATCCTTATTTTTATTGAATACTCAATTGCCTTCATAAGTTGAAAGCTAGTTTTTTTTTTTTTAATTTCAGCTAATCATCACTAAGTATTTCAATAGACATCCATTCATACATACACTGAACTATTGTTGGGTAGCATGCTTCTAATACATAGCAAACTTTCTTATAACGAGGTTTTCTATACTACGAACTCATATTCAAAATTTCGTTCAATCTAAAGTCCATTTTGTATTACGAATCTTGCCTTATTGTTGTCCCCCTGAGCTTCGTTATATGGAATTTGGACAGTACATAATTTTTATTAAAAATAGCTTAATAGTTTTGTGTTAATGTATGTAACAGATAGAAGGAAGAGTCTTCGACCCCATAAAGTACATAGATATTATTATATATATATTCATATATGTACATTCTTGATCAGCATCAACAGTCAAGTAGATTTGATCATGTTCGTCCATCTGTTTTTTCGATCGTATGTTTGAGCGCATCGAATTCAGAGACTTTTAAAGCTAGAGGCTCTAGTTCTCTCTCTTCCCTTATCGATAACTTTTCCGGTACACACATGTAATCGATAACAACCAAATTTGGATCTAAAAACTGTTGACAAAATAATGATCATCTGTGACAATTTCATCGAAATCGTTTGAGAAACACCGAAGATGCCGAAGATTGAAGTTAAGTCAAGCATTCAGTAGCGTAAATTGCATGCAAAACACTTTCTGAAAGCAAAGATGTAGGCGGTAATATCTTGGGTTCAAGGTATGTATCTCCTAGTCAAGTTTTCTCGACTACAGTTTTTCTACTTGTTTTTTTTTTTAACCTATTTTTTCCTTTTTTATAACTTTTTCCAACAAATTTTTTTATTATTTGCATTTCTGAATATTTCCTAAATAAATTTTTGATAATGGCAATAATAAGATTTGTTTCTGTTTGTTGCCGTGTTGTTTATAGCAAAGGTGCGGTATATTTGTGTTTTTTGTTCTTTTCTAGCCCATTCCTCACGTTGTTTGTGCTGTGCAAATTAGCCGGGTCTGCCCCGGGGTCTGGTTTATCCGCCCACGCTGGCATTTACACATATGTTGCGCATTTCAAACAAAATGTTGTTGGTGTGTTTTGTAGATAGCTAAAAGACTACAAATTCGGTTTGATAGCAGTCAATTTCCGAAACGAGATGAAATTAATCTATATAGAGTACATGTATAGATAGTATCTAATGGATGCACATAACATGAGAATGTAAACATGAATTTTTATGAGTTTTTTTGTTCATTTTTGACAGTATACACTTTTGAGCAGTGCATTTGGAATCCGTTGCGGCGACTGCCTGCAAATTGAGTTATTGCCGAGCTGACAACGTTGAAAGCCACAAAACAAACGTAAAGAAAAAAAAATCAGTTGGATATGGTGAAAGTCTTTAGAACCACAGGCCATTGAAGGGTCAAACAGGAGTGCTGTGCGGGTGTTTGTACTCTCAGCAAGCAACGGACAGATTGACCGACAGACAGACCGGCAGACTGACAGGCTGCGCACGTGAGAAAAGACAAAAGTCAACCACACTGTTTCCGGAGCTAGGGTTGACAGCCAGGCAGACAGACATAAGACAGGAGAAGGGCCATCGGCTAGGCCAACTAAGCCCGTACTCATTGCAATGCATAAAAGTCACTCCAACAGCAGCTACACTCGAGCAAATTCTAATAATGCCAAAAAATTTCAGCGCCGGCTGCGTCAACAGAAAGAACAGTAACATCGAGATATAGAGCTCTAATTAAGACCAAAAGATACCCTTTATTAGATAAACAAATTTGATCACAAAAGCTAATGTTTGAATAAGTTCAGTAATTGTGTTTGCTGCTTGCTCAACAACTGATCTTTATGTAAAAAGTATTACGTTTCTTAAAAACAAAAAATTAAAGCTTTTATTGCTATCGGTAGTTTATTGATACTGTGGCTCACAGCTTATTTCAACCAGAACCTTACCATCACAACTTGTTTATCAAGTTACTAAACATGACTTCATTTAATACTATTTAATTGCTAAACCAAATATTTTGTTTCTTTTTATCCAATGTAAATACGTTAAAGGGTATAACAACAGCAGCTGCAACTAGCTTCTGTGGTTGCTCCGTCTGTGTCAATTTATTGAGCCCTGAAAGGCAGTCAAGTGCCAACAATTTTGCTGTAGTACCACAGCCGTTTTGGTCCATGGCCATGTCATGTGCTTACTTGTGCCATGTGGTTCCATTTGACCCCCGGAGCCACTCTGACCAGTTTGCTACAAAGTAACGAAGTTGCAGTTTCCATTTATGGAAAAATGTTTCTCTTTTTGTGGGGGGCGGGGGCGTGTAATGCATGGTCTATGCTGATTTAGCTGGACATCCCTTTTTTCGATTTAACTAATGGAGGCCATAATTCAACTGTCGCCACCTAGTATGCCATCCAACTTTAATTAATTTAAATGTGTAGGCATCATTCCAGCACACAAAACTTAAAGCAGAAATAGCTATGTAGCGCCAGACTATGTTAGACTCAGCCAAACTGGGTTTGGGAAAGGGGATGATGACTTGGGATGTCTGGCAGGCATCGGCGACGCGGCGGCTATTAACCGGGCGCATTATTGTTTGTAATACCCGTCAAATTGCCGAGCGAAAATAAAACGATGGGCGGGCCAGCAATCAAGTAAAACTTTAGCAGACGCGCCCCCAAAAAGCGACGCCAGCTTAAAAAACTCGTAAACCTATACACACTATCTATCTTCAATTCACTCCCCTTTCGGTGGAAAAATTTTCACAACCTTATCTTTCTACTCATTTCTCATACGCAGCGTTGGCCACGTGCAATTTTCATTCCTTTTATTTTGGGAGAACACAACAAGTGAAACACGAAGATGCAGCCAAAGAGTAAATATTATTTTTATTATTTTGTTGACGGCAAGCGTTCGGGAAAATGGTGGAAAATTGAGAATCAACAAGACAGTGCCAATGATAAAGGGGGACAGGATGAGAAAACGTAAGACGGTGTGGTTCTGCGTAGAATCCGTTTGCTAATTTGGATCGTAGCCAAAATGAAAAAAAATATACAATTGTATTTTAAATGCTGCTAGAAAATGTGCCGCTACTACAGTAGTCAACAGGTTAAGCGAAAGAAAACTTTGTGAGACAAATTTAAAATTAAACTTAAAAGTGATATGTTAAGCCAGTTTCAACGTACAAATTTTGTATAATAATAATAAATATATGCTTCCATAAATAGCTTTTATAAACATTAATATCAACAGATTCAATTTGACCTAAAAAAAAATCGTTTAAAACTCATAAGTATAAAACTTAAGTGGCTTTTCATATTTTGAAAAAATACCAAAATTTTCTTAATCAGACCAATAAGTCAAAAACAAATTTATTTTGTGAAATAATATATTTCTTATACAGAACAGTTTGCAAACTATGAGACTGTTTTTGTCTTATACAAAATAAACAGCAGCATTTTAAATTTGTATACACAAAACTTCTGCGTTCTTTTGCATTATATACAATTGAATGAAGAAGCTTGCTTATTTACATACTAATTCTGCAGAAAATCAATGTTTTCGATTATTGATTTTGCTTGTCGCCAGCTCGAATGTTCTCGTACTAGTTGCTTGCAGCATTGAAATTTATGCAACTAAGTTATTTAAGCTTACTGCACATTTGTCTGCTAGTTTGGCTGGCTTTTAAAATAAGCAAATTACGTATTCGCCGCGTGTGCCGCGACATGAGCTTTAGTTTATTGTTGCAGCGAACAAATTTGTATTTGGCACAAGTGCAAACGTTAACATACAACAGCTGCAAATGCATCGGGCAACAAAATTAATAGAGCCCCCCACAAATGTTTGCTGAAATTTTATTTGAAAAATAAATCGAAAATATTTTATAGCTGCCACTAAAAATAAGAATGGCGCAGTGTAAGCAAAGAGACCAACAAAATTTTATGGTTAGCTTAACATTTTCGTATATAATTATGACTCACGAGTCAAAATCATATCACAAGTTTATATGCTCATACCAATTGCTCATGCTTAACGAAAACATAACAAAAGACAACAACAAAATCAAATTCTACCGGACATTTAATGCCGTTGCGACTGATTAGAAACCACAAAAGTGTGGGCATAGGTCAAATGAATATGGATGGCGCAAGTGACCCCGACCTCAAAATATGTTAGCCTTTCTTTCAATCGTCTTGCATATGTAAAAAACAATTCACAAAACACATTCATATGAAAATCAATCGATTTCTTTTACAATTTCACCTTAACGGTCAAAAGGACAACGCGTTTCTTTGTTGGTTTGTGTTTGTGTTCACTAAAATGTATCTAAACGACGAGCAAATGAGGCTACAAATAAACCAGAAACCCTATCGCGAAGGTAACGAATATGAGCACAGCGAACAATAAATACGGGTATAACAGCGCAAGAAAACTGCAACAAAGCAATTTGGCATTTTATACAGATACAAGTTCCAATAACAACATTTAGATGAACTGAAATAAACAGCTTGGCTCCAGACACTCTTGCGAGGGTCACTTTGAAATTTAATGAGCGTCTTAACTTTGTGATCTTCTTTGTTATTCTGTAAATTGGTTATTTGATGGCAGACTATGAAGGTCTGCCCAAATACATTTGTACTCACATAAGTGAATCATGTAGATTCGTATGCGTATGTATATGCACAATGTTTGTATGTATTTTTCACATACTCATTCATAAAGTTAAGAGTTCACATTGTGTTAATTGATGTATGTATATTTTATGTAATTGATAAACTGAAATTCAGTGGAAAGTGCAGTAAAAAATTTAGTTCATCAATGAAAAATGAATAAGATGACCTAAAAACAAAAATTTCAAATGAATAATAAAGTTTTCAAGAGGAGTCCAGGGCTAGTGATGTTTGCAAGGATAAAAGTATTCAATTTCTTAACAAATAATACTTAAATTATGTAAATATGAACATATTTATATATAAGAGATTAGGCATGCTTTCTGCCTAATAGGTCTTACTAATTCATTATAAAACAGGCTGAAAACCACTGAAATTTGTGTGTATCGAAATAAACTAAAACATTATTTATATGCTGTAAACTAGGCTCATCAATACATCAAGTAGTTAACTCTGTTCTTTATGTTGATACATAAACAGAGCTGCCGTCGCATTATTAAACTTTATTGACGTTTGTGTTGGCAGTCGCCAGGTTTTTGTTTAAGTATTTGTTCCGGTGTTTTTTTTATTTTCTTTTCGCTTTCCTTTGCGCAATTTAGTTGATTTGGCATGCCTGTTTAATATTATTATATATTGCTGTTTACACACGACAAAATAATGATAGAGACAAAAGTGACAGGGACAGAGACGAAGAAGGAGCCCAACCTAACAAACCATATGGCATTGAACTTTGACAGCATTGGACGATGTCAACACTTAGAAACTACCGCAGCGAGTTTTGTTGCGTTTGTTTTGGTCAAGGCGATTGCGATTGCGATTTGGAGTATGAGAATCGGAGTTGGATTTCGCAATTTGGGTTGGTTTATGAGTACCAACCAAAAAGTGACAAAGTGCCACTAGAAAAGTATGAAAGAGTCGCGTTACGGTACACATACATAACTGCTATTATTTATGGGCCAGAGACAATAAACTTGTTGTGTCAATGGCCAACAATAAAAGCATCAATGGTCACTGTTCAGTGTTTGCACATACGTGCGCAAAAAACAAAACCCGATTGAACGGTGTTCAGCTATTTTGGTAAGGTCAACAGTATGGATTTTTTGCAAGTCTTTGTTGTCAACTGGGTTTTTTTTTTGGGTGGGTTTTGTATGCGCCAGCTAATGTTTTTTTTTTTTTTGGTAAAACGGTCGCAATGCATCAAAGTGAAGCTGATTGTCAGCTGAACTTGTTTGTTGGCAGTTGTTGTTTTTGTGTTTTGTTTTTTTTTCGAATTGTGTAGCACAGATCCAAATGCACATCCGTGTCGACAGAAAGTGGAGCAATCTGCAAAAACCTGAACGTCTTCATGTTTATTTCTGGTTCTCGGCTAAATTTCTTGTTTTGCGTTTGTGGTTGTGTTTGCTCTCGCAACTGCTTAATTGAAGCGATTTGCAGTCAATTACTGTGCGAAAGAGAAATTCTATAAATAAAACCACACAAAACTTTCGAGCGTGAAAGTAGCGCGACTCAACGAAACTTCACTCTCAGCTCTCCAATGTCCACATTATACATTTCTAATAAGTGGTTTCAAGTTTTTGCACTTAATTCTATCACCAACTTGCCAATCAAATGGTTAAAGCCAAGTATTCCGTGCATTGTTAACGCAAATTGGCTGCTAAATGGCTAACGCCTACTGAGAAATACTCGGTATATCTCTTAATTGTGATCTTAGTAAAGTAAATTGCTAAAATGGTTTTTACATTTAACAACATCAGCTTTCGATTTCACTATTGCCAATTTGTGTAATTGTTGCCAATGGTTTTTTATTTTGATTTGCTTTAATTGCGTCGCAAAGTGGAGCAATTGTCTTACAATCAGAAAATATGCGCAAAGTGCCTTTTTTGTGCTTACAATAACAAGATACGCGTATGATGACGTCAAATGCAAAAAGTTATTAGCCGACTTCGTCTTACTGTCTGTCTTTTTATCTGACTGTATGCGACAACTGCACCACTGATAAAACCGGTTAGTGCGCACTGCCCTCTTAAGGTTCCTTTTCCCTCGCTCTCGGTGAGATACTAACGTACATATGTACGTTAGGGTGAAGCAAAACAAAATATTAACGTTTTAATTGGTTTAAGCCTGAATTATATAGTATCTATGGAAAACTTCAATGCTCTTGGACAATATCTTTGGTTGGGAAAGTAGGCTTAGACTTAAGTAAAAAAAAATATAAAGCTTAAAGATTTTCCAAGTAAAAGCTGATTTTAAAACCAAAGCGACTAAAAGTTTCTTGATTTTTTCTCGAAACATTTATAATTTCTAGAGTCAATTTCCATCATAACTTTTTGATGGGCTTATAAAGAATGTTCGTGAGTCGCCTAAAAATAATTTTAATTTTTTAGCACATTTTTCAAGCCACGTTACATTGCATAAAATAAAAAAGTTAACATTTTAGTAGGCCCGTATGTTCAAAATGTATCTTAAAAGTAATCACAGTCTGAAATGTTGCGGCAAAGTTGATCGCCCTCTCAAAGACTTGTACGCAAGATGCCAAAACACAAACACACAAAGCGCAACAGCAGCGAGAAGAACAACAGCACTAGAGCCATAAACAATAAGCAATTAAAATAAGAGACAGACCATGTACAATAATAATGTTATGTAGAAACAACAACAACAGTTACCACGATTTATATCTGGTGTGAATTGTTTTGTCTCCGTTTAATGATTCTACACATTTTTACAAAACTGCCTCTTCAGAGACTGCTTCCAAAAAGAAATTGGAATGTAGTTGGAATTTTGAAAGCAGTCAACAGTTTGTGGAGGTGGCGTTTATGGACATGATCAACAATTTGATTGAAGATTCCAGCATTGAAGCAAATGGTTCTGGAACGCAGGTTGCTAATTGATTAAACTAAAGATAAACAAATTTTAATAAATTAAAAAATAAATTATATAATTTTTTACCTTGTATGTGTGTACTATGTATTGAAAGCATAATTTAATGTAAAAACTCTGTTCGACGAATTAAATTAAATTTAAAATATAATATATTATATCAGCAGTTATTTAACAGCTTGTTGTCGCATAAGCCGATCAGTTAGTCTTTCCTCAGGCTGTGATCGTCCCATCTAATTGGAGGCAAGTCTGTACAAGATAAAAGACACTCATACATATGAATAGGTGAAAAACGCGCTCAAATCTTTTCTAACCTTTCATTAAACAAAGCCCTTTTCCTTTGCCTTTGCCGTTGCCGTTGCTTGTCACTTGTCCTGGATCCCAACATAAAATGCACTTGGAAAAATAAATTGGATACATTCTACTAAGAAAGCACATTTCCAGCGAAATGTTATTTTTAAGACAATTTTTTCGTTAACAAACCCACTTAACAGAACTTTAGCAGTATGGAAAAAACGATATCAAATGTTTTAAAAATATTTGTTTTTCTTTTACAACAATATGTAACAAAGAAAGAATCCCCTACACGAGGTAAATGGCTAGTGACGAATGCATTATTTCACAAAATAAGATCGACTTTACCAACTACATGTGAATGTTTGGCAGCAATATAAACAGCGTCATTCTGCCCCGCTGCCGTCCTCAAACATAAAGTTTATTAACAATTTCTTGTAGTAGTATTTTATACTGTACTCGAACTAAACAATGTGTAATGGACTGATTTCGGGCTGGTTATTCCAGATTTCCTTAAAAGTAATAACAGCAACATATCAAATGTCAAAATTCAAGAACAAATCGATTATAAATGTAGACCAAAACGTTCTTAATTTAAGATCGATACTAAGACCAAACCGTTCACACTATTAGCCGAACAGTGTTCATAAAAATTTCGTTCATAAAGCATGACCAGCGATCATGGATTAAGAAAAAGCGTACTTAACTGACTATGCAAATGCTAATGATTTGAAGTTTTATGTATTATTTCTTAAATGCACAAACAGTATTTTGATTTTAAGTTTTTTATAGTGTACCCTTTACCAAACATACACTCATACACACATACATATAACAACAGCAAACACGATACAACGAAAAAAAAAAGAACAACAGCAACTTGGCCGGTACGCTTGGCTTTATCTCATAATAATCTACGCGCATGCGCGGCATATCTTTTCAGTCAATTTCAAGTACATTTTGCCTTTTTTGTTTTGTGCCACCGCTGTCGCCTGTTGATGGGCTCAAGCTGGAGCTAGAGTTGGAGTTGGAGTTGGAGCTGGAGTAAAATTAAGTTGAGCAAACAGCCAGACGCAAAAGCAGGAGTAGAGTCAGCGGCAAACGGCAACAGCCATGGCTATGGTAACAACAGCACCAACATCAACAACAACTACAACAAAAACAATAAACAACATGCGCAGGCAACGTTTGTCGGTCAAAATCAAAATCAGCCCCAGCCTTTGTTCCTCCAATTCTGAGAATCGTGGACCAGTTATGAAACAAGTCTGCAACATGCACACACACTCAAACAAGAGAGCGAGAGAGGAAGAGATAGAGAGAGAGTAGCAGAAGGATAGCGTGCGCTGGAAAACAATAAAGAACCAAAACCAGGGCCAGGCAAATATGCCCAGAGCAATGGGCAATGAGTCTGGGCTCTGTGTTTCTGGTACCAGGGGCCAGGGCCAGTTTCGGTCTCGTCTCGTCTCTTTTCGTCTGGTCTCGTCTCGTCTCGTTAGCTGCATGCGCAAAATACTTTATGGTCCCGGCTTCAGTTGACTTCAGCTGCGACTTCACTCTTTGGCTGTGTACCTGCCACTTAGCTTTGCGTTTGCGCTTCAACGCACTGTGGCGCCACTTACCAAAATGCATAAAGCAATACGTTTAATTTGTGATAACACGAGATGAAAAATTACAACAAGTGTTAAATTGGATAGAAATACATTTGTACTCTTATAGTTATTAATTTGATAGACTTCAGTTAAAAGGGAAGTCGATAAAAAAAACCTAAGCTAAGTATGATATTTTTCCATATTTCTTCCAATTTTCCAATTTTCTCTTGGCTTTGGCTTGGCCTTTAAAATGTTTGGCACCTTTTATGTCAGATTGCCCCACTGTGCGACGCATCGAGCACTCACTCTTCGCTGCTCTGCAAATGCAACTTAATTTCTTGCAGCAGCAGCAGCGGCGCAAGTACTCCATCATGTTTGGGGCACGGTAAAAATAAATTAACAAAGCCGGTCAGGCCATCAGGCCGGACCAAACCAACACTTTCCGACTTCTCTAGCTACCCGATATGGGTTTCAAAAGCTAGTGCGATGTACGATGTGCTCTCCCTTGACATCAAAATTGTAGAAGACTGTAGTATGTATTTGACTAATAAATCATATAGAAACAAGAACAAACATATTTATGTATAGACCCTCCAAGTATTGAAAATTAAATGTTCCATTACAAACAACATTTTCAATGCATGCACACATGTTCGTTCATTAAAAAACAAGATAGCTTTGTGTAAGCCCAGAGTCTAGAAAATTCATAAAATAGGGGGTTTTTACATGAATGCAAAATTTTCGAAACTAAATTTCCCCACCGAGACTAACTAGTTTTTCGGTAAAAACCAAATTATTGTGCATTAAATAAGATTAATTTTATTGTTTCTAAAATACGCCATATTATTAGTAGCGCATTTTATATTCTTTTTGTTATAATCTTAAGAGAGCTAAATCAGCAGACGGAACGATAAGTTTTATTCGTTTGTGCATCTAAATTCGAAGATATTTTCACTTAAAACTATAACCAACTCCTAGTTTCGCTCTAAGAACAATGGGCGTTTCAATGATGCGCTTACCGCAAATGTTGGGCTTAATTCTATTTCATATCTCTAAAACATCCAATAAAATACTAACTAAGAAAGGATATAAATTTTACATATGTTACTCCAACTTTTTATAGCCACTGTGTACTTTTAATGCTGTGCAAGGCTTTTAAAATATATGTCAGAAGTTTCTTTTAATCTGCCTGGCGAATTATTGGTAAATGAGCTGAAAATCAGTTGCGCGGCTTTATACTATGCAAAACAAGTTGCCACCAACAGGTAGGTGGCTTAAGGCTTCGGAGCCTGCAAATTAAAACCTTCCTGCGTTTGCCATTAAACTAAAGACTCAAGCAACAAACTCATTGCTGGGCAGTCTCAAAAAAAAAGAAAAAACGAAAATATTGTTGCCACACACTTTCACTTGAGTGGATAATAATCATGTTGCTCAACTGGCATTCTATTCTTTTGTCTGCTTTGCGACATTCGACAGAAATAGAAAGTATTGCCAGACACAAACTTATGCCAACATTTTAATTATAATAATATCTTCAAGCTGGTTTTCGGTTGGCATGCATGCAAATTTTGCAAAAAATACAAGAAAATAAAATTATTGCATGAAAACAATGAATGATATTGAAATGTGAAATGTCAATTGAACTGAGTTCGCGTGGCGTCATGTTTGTTGATTTTGCTATTGAGAGTAAAGTTGTTGGCCAAATACTCAAAGATTTAATTGCATGAATTGCATGTATGATGATTCTATAATAGAATTGGCCAAAGAAACGTAAATAACGGAATGCCTCAATATGTTTACAGTTATATCCAGCTTACGAATTGGCATACATACACATATTAGCGTGACCATTGTGTTTTGTATTAACCCGACGACCGAGCAGCAACAGAGTTCATTGACCAGCGCTAAGCACAGACACGAACCCCCAACGTTCAACAGTTGTTTAATCGAGTTCGAACTCAAGACTGTGTGTGTGTGTGTGTTGACCAATGAACATAAATTTGCATAATTTGCAATTGCTAGCTAAATGCTCATATTTAAGACGCTTTAATATTTTACAAAATAAAAAAAAGCAACTCATCATTATTATTATGATTATGATTATTTTGAATGCTGTCAACGCTTATGCAACACGACTTGAGGCACCGCCTGGCGCTTAACTATGGAAAATGCCACACAAAGAGTTGCATTGATTTCCCAAAGTCTTGAATTATAGACCACGTAGTCGACTCAACAACAAAAGAAAAATCGTTGTCCCACATTGATGTTGTTGCTATTGCTGTTGTTCTTGTTGTTGTTGGTATTATTGCTGTCACAGCTGCTCCACCATTTCTTATTCAAATTGTAAACCTAAAAAAAAGTCTCACGCGCTGCCCTCGTCATAATAAAAGATACAAAAGTGCCGAAACAGACAAAAATCAGCTCCGTTGCCTCCATCCCCACAAGTGTGGTTCAGATTTAAGTTTCTTACTGTTTTTGTTGTCACTTTTTACTGTGCTTTGCGGTTCGGTTATTTTTTATTACGTCACGACTTCGCAATACATTTGACAAATTTATTTTTATTAAAGGCAATTTCTTTGTAAGTGTAGACATGAATTGAATTTCGCTTGATTGAGTTATTTATTTTTATTCCTTTTTTTTTTCTTCCCCTAGTTAGTCGACTATTATTGTTGTTGTTGCCATTTGACGGAGGGTTTTTTCGATCGGTTATGTTAAGTGATTTTTTCTTAATGTATTATTTGTGTGCGTATTGAAATAGCACGTGTACCGGATTAGATACATATGTGTTGTTGAACAACTTTCATATTGATAGTATGCTTGGTGCTAAATTGTTGTTCTTATTTAAAGGTTTATTAATATTTTATACACTTCATTTCATTTTATTTGCAATATAAACAACTGCAACTTTTGCAAATGCTTTCATATTTTTTCAGCTACAACCAGAACAAAAAACAAAAACAAGTCCCAATAAGAATCAAAGAAAATAGCAAAACACAGCGAACAGAAAACCAAATTAAGCTTATTAATGCAAAACGTGGCAGTTGGCACAACTTGTCACAGTTTGTTCCATTAGGTCATCGCCGCATTTGCATATTGCTCGCAGAATCAAACATTTTTATGCCATGCGTTGTATTAACTAAGAGAACTCATGCCACAGAATAGAATATAGGTGCTGGGAATCTACTGGGAACGGGTATCAGCTGTTGTCCAATTAAGCACAGTGATGTGCTGTGTGAAAAAAAAAACACACACAAATAAACCAAAGAAAGTTGCGCAGGTGCCGCAGCTACCCAGCAGCAAACTTTCCTTCCTTACCAGAATTAATAGCGAAGAAACAGGAAAATTGGCAATCATTTGTAAACAATGTGCGGACCGCGAATCACGGAGGCTGGGTGCGGCGGAGATGAGGGGCGCGGCTTTGCCCGTATATATACATGGAGTGTATACATATACATATGTATGTATATGTATCTATTGACTGCGCAGCGTGGTCCGTAAAAATAAGAAATACGCGCCGCGTGACCCACTTTCAAGTTGTGTTTTGTGTCTGCGATATTTTTGTTTTTGTTTGTTTGTTTCACGTTCAACGTTCCGCGATCCTCGTCTGAGTCTCTTTCAAAAACAACAACATCAGGTTTGAAGGCAAATTAGCCGCAAACAGCTGCAAAGAGTTATCGACATCGCTCATTGATAGTTGATTTACCACTTGCCAACTACTTTATGTTCAGAACTATGCGAATTTCTCAAATACTGAATGCTCTTTCTTATTGCAAAGTGGTTAAATTTTAGACAAAATAAAATATTTTTGTTTTTACGAACTTTTTGAAGCGAGTTTTTGTTTGCTATTATGCTCGAAAACGATGCTAAAGAGTATGGTGTCCGTCATGGTGTCTGTACATCTGTTCGTCTGTCCGTCTGTGTGAACGGGAAATCGATATAATCGATAAGTGGAAACTGATAAATCTACATATTTCCCACCTCCTTACAGTTACCAAATTTTGTAAGCAAATAGCTACTAGCTTCCCCCAAAAAACTGAATCAAAAGTTTTGGAGCCACGTCCACCCATTGTTAAGACGATTGCTGATGGCATTTGTAAAATTTGCAACTTTTAAGTTAGTTTGTAACTTGGTGGGAAGACAGCTGGTGAAGTCCCCTAAAGATTTGCATCAAAATATGTTTGAGGGCCATAACATAAGAAAACTATTAACACCTCTTTTAAAACTGGTGTCAGAGTATTTTGTATTCGGCTGCGCCCGACTGCAATGTTTTCACTCTTCAATTAATCTTCGCTGTCTTCCGCATCTTGTGCCAAAGTCCAAAAAAATTGCGTGTTATTAGTTAGTTGAATCAAAAAGTTAAGAGTTAGGGGATATCAGCACCTATCTTGGCACTAAATTTTGTGACTTGAGCTCAAAAACTGTGGAAACCATAGGCATTTCCGATTTCAAAATGCGGAGGGTCTGGTGGCGGAATGGATGACCGCGGTATCAAAATTTTATATCTAGATATTTGTGTGACGCTATTAGCTATCTTTCCAACACAATTTTTTACTCAAGCTGTATGGATGTGGGAAAGATAATGCTTTATTGATCGATTTTCCAACGTCCTAGTGGGCGTAGGCACCCCAATCTTGACACAATAATATTGGCAAAGATTCAGGCCTCTAGCTTCAAGGGTGTAGAAAAAGACGTACGGAAAGACTAACGAACAGCTTGACGGACATAAGAGTATAAAAACATATGACTATCAAATTAGAAAAAAAAACATTTCATAAATAACAATTCAAATCTCATTTTAATATAAATCTCAAATTGCTTACTAATTTCCTTTTTATATTTTTGGTATACTCATTTTCATCTGAGACGCGGGGTATATTTACTAAACTCAGGTGTTCTTTGGTTGCATGCAATATTCCACGACATCAATGTGATTCAGCAACTTTGTGTCAGCAACACTGCTGCAGCTGTGTGTTGCTAGTGGATATGGATGTGGATGTGAAATAACAGCACTTTTGTTGCCATTAGTTTAGCAGCAAATGTTGTTGTTGGTTTTGTTGACAATGCTAACGGATGTTGGCTCAGCTGCATGTTGCAGTCATTTGTCCTTTTGCCCAGTCATTTCACATATCCATCATTCGTAAGAGAGAGAGAGAGAGAGAGAGATAGTGACAGAAAGAGGGATAGAGAGAGAAATAGCTAAAGACCACAATATACAGTACAAACGTGAGAAAATGTGTGAGGAAACCCGGCAACACAAACGTTGTCACTATTTCCGTATTCTCATGTAATGCGTAATTAAAACGTTAATACCCAGACAAGGGCCGCGAAAAGTTCATAAAATAATTGGACTAGGTCTTGAGAAAGTGGCACAATTTAACAATAATTTAATACACACAGAAAGACATTGTGAAAAGTTTTATTGTTTTATAGCTAAAAATATTCAAGTATGTATTTTAGAAAATTTTTATTAAAATATATCTTATAAAAACTAAGTCAAAAAAATTCCACTGAGAAGGCATAAAATATAAAATAGATTTTGTGTTCTTGATATGCCTTTTAATACTTCATGCAATGTCCGTCAAGGTCTCTGTCCATCTGTACTACCGGATCTTTGCAAAAGTATTTTTTTATGGTGTTCTTACACTGACTGGGGCTAGAGAATTGATAACATAGAAGATAGCTATTGACGTCCCGAAAAAAACAGCGTAAGAAATTTGGGTGCCACGCCCACCCATTTCACCCGCCTTTTAAATCGGAAATCCCTATATATTTGACATTTTTGAGCTAGAGTTACCAAGTTTGGTGGCAATTCGGCTGCCAATGTCTCCCAGGATATGCACTAAAACCCTGAGCGTACCCGTTCTTAAACAGGTATCATAGTATACCGCAGTCGGTTGCGTTCAACTGCAACATTTTCACTTGATCTCCATCTATACTTTAATACGTTTCCATTTTTGTATGCATTGCAGTTAACAGATGAAGTTGTGCGTAAAAAGGGCGAATACCAAAAACATTTGGAAGGATACAAAGCGTTGCGCACTCGTTTCGAAGAGCACTATATAAAAGGTGAGTACACTTACTGACCAGAAACTCTATCAGCTATCAGCAATCAATGAATTCCAATTTTCAGCACCCAGTCGAAGTGGTCGTAAACTGGATGATGTACGAGACAAATACCAGAAGGCCTGTCGCAAATTGCATCTCACACACAATGAGTACGTGCTGTCCATCACGGAGGCCATAGAAGTGGAGAAAGATTTTCGCACAGTGCTGCTGCCGGGCTTGCTAGAGCATCAGCAATCCGTGCAGGAGAGCTTCATATTATTGTGGCGCAATATACTCTTGGAGGCGGCACAACATGGCGATCTGACAGCCGACAAATTCAAAGAGATACAGAAACGCATCGACACTGTGATAGGCGGCATCAATCCGGCCGAAGAGTATGGCGAATTTACTGAGAAACACAAGTAAGCAAACTACAGTTAATAATCGTAGTGTAATTTTTATGCAAGCGACTAATATATAATTAGCTATGATTTTTTTTGATTACGTATACTATATTGAATATAAAAAACATTGAAAATAACAAAAAATCGAATCGAAAAGAGTTACCAAACAATCTCGTTTACCCTGCCCATATTCCACATCTTTTTCATGGATTCGGGGTATAAAAATGTACTTGTTAGCATAAAAATAAAATCTATATGGAACAACTCATTTTACTGTTGAACTTTTTGTAATATGCTAACAGAACTTCACCTGCAACGCCGCTGCTCTTTCAATTTGATGAGACACTTATTGAGGATATACCCGGAAAGCTGACTGCAAGCACCCTTACAGTGGACAATCTTACAGTCGATTGGCTGCGCTCGCGTTTGCTGGAATTGGAGTCAGCCGTGAAGGAATGCCAGGAGCGACAACTAAAAATTATTGAGCATGTGAATGGTGGATCTCCAGTAGCAAATGGCAGCATCATTTCCAATGGCAGTGGTGCATCCAATGGCATACAATCAAACAAGGATAGTCAAAAGTGCGTAACTAATAAACATATCTTATTTCAAGATTATAACCCAACTTCTCCGTCTTCATTACATTTAGTCGGCAATCGAAGGACCTCAACGCAATGCGCTGTCAGGAGAAGCAAAAACAAAAACTCGTAGATATGATCAAGTGTGCACTGAACGAGGTGGGCTGCGAGGAGTTGCCCTCTGGTTGTGATGATCATCTCTCGCTGGAGCAGAACTTTATTGAGCATGGCTTCAACAATGATCAGCAGGTAGGTGCCGCTTATTAAACCATGGGAGGTGGTTAGTCATAAGTTGTAGTGGTTGTGGGGCTGCATTTCAAAATGATCTAATCGTATGTGACATTATATATCAAACTATGTATTTCTATCCAACTGGATGCCGCTCCTTCATAAACACACAATTTATAAACGAAACCATTAATCTAACCCAACCAACATTTATAAATGAAAACTGGCTGCACAGCAGCGCTCCAACTCCACTAGCTCACCAGGTTTGGGCATTATGAATGAGCTTATGCGACGAGGTGGTGTTTTAACGCTTCTCCGTGGACGTGGTCGTCATTTTAAGCGCAAATCCACACCACAGCCCGCAACGCCGATGACCAGGACACGGCTGGGTCGATCTTCGAAGTTACAGCCACGCTCACAGAGCCTGGGATCGCTATCGGTAATTAAGGATGCGCGTAGTCCTGCACGTTATGAGTCCATTGTTGCTACTAACCCATTGCGTCTGGCGGCCAGTGTTCAATATCTCGGCGAAGAGATAATGTGCCGCTCGTCGCCGCCGGCGCTGCCTCGTTTGAAACGTACCCAATGTTCCATGTTGTGTTTGGGGGAGGATGAGGAGACGCTAAAGCAAGTGTTACCCGTGTCCTCCCCCGCTACCCTGAGCCAGCTAACAATCGCTGCCATCGCTACTAACACTAATAACAATCATATTTATGCGGACTTGGAGTTAACGGGCAAGCAACCAGATCCGATTGTTGATGTCGATAGCATTCCCAGCGACGATGAGGAAGTTATAAAACGTCAACAAATTGAGATTGAAATCAATCGCGTGGATTTGGATGTGCCACAAAGCTCAATCGATGCTCATCTGGATAGAATCGATGAACTTAATAGAGCTCTAGACGATCGTCTAAAGCGCAGCCTTCACCCGATAACTCCCACAGGGCCCATTGACGTGAATGCCATTGAGAATGCCGATGACAATGGCGATGTTCAAGCCCGGTTGGTCGATCCAATTGATGTCGATGTGCAGGCCAAGCGCAGCTCTAGCTCCAGCTCGGAATGCCGATCTTCGCAGCTAAGCGGTAAAGAGGGTGGACACGGCAAAAAACGATCACTATCCTTTACGCAAAAGTCAATCAGTAATATAATAAGCAACATTAAAGAGTTCTCCAAAAGTCCACTTGCCCGCATCTCCAAAAATACGACACTAAATGAGGAACCAGATGCAACCAAGCTGCCAAGCGAACTAAGCATCGAATCTCACAATCAGCTTAGTAATACAAATAGTAGTCATAGTAACAACAACAACTACAATCCAAATAACAATCCTTGCCAGTCGAACACGATCACAACAAACATAACAACAACTTCGACATCGACATCGTCAACGACACCGTCCAAGGAAAACTCAAGACTGAAATTCAAAGTGCCAAAGATACAAAAGAAATCAAAAGCCATACGAAACACATTCCGTTCCAAGTTGCTCAGCTTTCAGTTGAGCCGCGCCAAGCCGTGCAAGCAATGCACTAAACGACGTCGCGTTCATCCCAGCAAAAGTGTCTTCCACTTTGCCAAGGAATTCGAGACGGAACCGGGGCACGGCGAGGATCAGTTCTGCAATTGTCCTGTGCCACTGCCAAAATTGAAACCAATGCGTAAGTCCAATCATAAAGAACGTTCGTTTGAGGTGCATAGCGCCGAGGAACTGGACGATGAGGACGCTGATAACGACGAGGACAACGACAACGGGGATAGCAGCAGCGACGATGTGCTTAGCATTAAGGAGCACTGCTATTGTGTGCCCAGCTTGGCGGCGAGTGTGAGTAGCGAGCCCATTGATCTCGTTCAACAGAGTTCAAGGCCGAGCCATTCGTCAAAAGCACCCACTACAGTATCTAAATTGAACACCACTGACTAGCCGCTAGCTAGCTGGCTAGCTGGAACTTTGCACTTGATCGCCTAATCCATTTCGTAGTCGCTGCATGTTTATTGATTCGCATGTTTTCATATATCTTTTTAACTTTCCCTGCATTCAATATTGAACGCGTAGAATGAGCGTGTCACAAAATAGAATATCTCAAATAAATGACGCGCTGCGCACTCTAATCATTTATTATTTGGTGAAACCGAGAGGCAAATGCGATCGAGGGCTGTTTATAAAATACAAATATTTATAGATTTTTAATTAGATTTATGCACTTATTATTTAATACCTTAAAACAGAAACAAGAAGGAACCAAATATTCATTCAAACTACCCCGCTCTAAAAAATAAATTGCCAAAAGTTTTTTTCCTCGCCTGAATGATTTTTTTTCAAATGTTTTAAAATTTATAGAAGATTAAAAATTAAAAGGGTAAAGTTATGTATTAACTTTATGTAAAAGTAATACATTTCAAGCATGTATAAATGTTTTTTTATACAGTCAAATTAAAAAATTCAGTCGAACTTTCATAATCTAATTGCAGTGCTCTGGAAGTGAATTCAAAATATACATGCAAGTTTCACTGTATATTTGTTTATATTTACTTAATTTGCGGCCCTCTCACACGGATTGCTAAATTTACTTGTGCGTATCTCTCTTGAGAAAGAAGAACACGTTTAACTGAGAGTGTACCTGAAATCCAAAATAATTCATTTAGTTCTCTGAGATCTTGCAAGCTGCTAAGATGTTTAGCATCAGACAGATTTAATCTATTAGACAGATATATACTACGCGCATAGGTCCAAATGTTTGGCGTCTGTTTGGCCAGTGAAAAGTTGGAAATAATTTGGCTTTAATATAAATAGAGCGTTCGCGTATTTTTGCTCATTCCTTGGTGTTAAGTATTTCATTGCGCAAGTAGCTCCGAGTTAGGGTCTTCGACATGAGTAGCACCACTTCCGGTCGAAGCAGCTGCTGCAGTACCGCTGCAGATAGTGGCATCTTTGAGTCCATTATCTTTGCGGGTCGTCCAGTGCCACCGATGCGCCGGAAGCGACCCAAATCCAAATTGTTTGTGAGTCACTCAAAGACCTTGAACGTTGTCACATTATTTCAATATTTGATGTAGTAACAATTTTATTTTTATATATAATTTTGCACCTTTTAAAATTCAGCGCATTTGTATGTACTATGTATTTTGGATATATCGTTAAACGCTTTTTAGTCTTTTCTTTTTGTAATTCGCCTGCATTTTATCATCAGAAATATTTTCCCACCCACACACTTCCGTTTGGAATTGGAAAATGGTGTGGGAAGTATTGAAATTGTGCTTTTGCATGTTTAACTTTTTTGCAAATAAGAATACACATAGTATGTATATGTATATTGATTTTTCAGTTAGTAATAATTCCATATAACAATGCTTGTAGCTCTCGCTATCGACAAATCGGCCGCTATATGAGGAGGAGTGGTTCCATGGAGTCCTTCCACGCGAGGAGGTCGTCCGTCTGCTCAACAACGATGGTGATTTCCTTGTACGCGAAACCATACGCAACGAGGAGAGCCAAATCGTGTTAAGTGTCTGCTGGAACGGTCACAAGCATTTCATTGTGCAGACCACAGGAGATGGACACTTCCGTTTCGAGGGTCCACCATTTCCCAGTATACAAGAACTGATCATGCACCAATATCACTCTGAGTTGCCCGTTACTGTCAAATCGGGAGCAATCCTACGCCGACCCGTCTGTCGCGAACGTTGGGAACTCAGTAACGATGATGTCGTCTTGCTCGAGAAGATTGGCAGGGTAAGATTCACTCATTCAATCTGTCTGCATATCGAAAACTATAAAAGTGCTTTTCTTAGGGCAATTTCGGTGATGTTTATAAGGCCAAATTAAAGTCAACCAAACAAGATGTGGCCGTTAAGACCTGCCGTATGACCTTACCCGACGAACAGAAACGCAAATTCCTACAGGAGGGACGCATCTTAAAACAGTATGATCATCCAAATATCGTCAAACTCATTGGTATCTGTGTGCAAAAGCAACCTATTATGATTGTCATGGAATTGGTGCCAGGTATGTCAATTTTAAATTATAAGGAAAGAACAGTTCTTTGGAAGAATAAGTACTATCGAATACAAAAGCTATTAAAATGACAATGGAGCTTAAATACTGAAAACATTATGTCCATAGATTGATTCCTTATTAACTTAAATTCTATTCATTTTTACACTTATTTCATATGTTTTTCAAGCAGACAAAAGCCATTTAATTATTTATGATAAGTTTAACTGTTAAAGTTCTAAGATATTTTTAGCTTAAACCCTTTTTATACACTCATACCGAATGGTTTGTGCAATGTTTGTCATGGTGTCTGTCCGTCTGTTAATCTGAACGCGCATTTCTTGGCCTTTAGGCTAGAGACTTGAAACCTTGCAAATATCTTGGAACAATGAATCAATATACGGCCGCTGGGTGGCTAGGAAATCGATAACATTTTGATACGCCTCGAGTGGCAAATCGATAAAACACACACTTTTCACCACATATGTCACCAAATTTGGTGGGAAAATAACTGGCAACTTCCTCCAAATTCATTGATTCAAAATTTTCGATTCCACACACACTCCATCCGCCCCAGGTTCCACGAAATTTAAAAACTGGAATTCTAATATCTTCCACAGTTTTTGAGCTAGAGTCACAATCTTGGTAGATAGGTAGTGACACTCCACAAATATCTGTATCTTGGATCCGACAGCAACGTTTTCACTTGTCTTTATAGTTAATATTAATATTAATAAATTTTCTCATGATTGTAGATCTCATTTTCGTCTTCCTAACTTTTGGTGTTTTTACCTTTTAGGAGGCTCCTTGTTAAACTATCTGCGCAAAAATTCCAATTCACTACAAACACGCCAACAGATGAGCATGTGTCGGGATGCGGCGGCAGGTAAGAGTCTTACTCAGTCTCACCCAATTTCTCGTAGTTCTCTAGCATTTGATTTGACTGTAAATCGTTATGTGTTTTAGGCATGCGGTATTTGGAGTCTAAGAACTGTATACATCGCGATCTGGCTGCACGTAATTGTCTTGTGGACTTCGAGCACAGCGTTAAGATCTCTGATTTTGGCATGTCACGCGAAGAAGAGGAATATATAGGTGCGTAAGGGAATATTTTATAGTTCTAAGACATTTAAATAACTTTTATATTCTTTGCACTGACAGTTTCCGATGGCATGAAGCAAATACCTGTCAAATGGACTGCACCTGAGGCGCTCAACTTTGGCAAATATACAACGCTATGTGATGTTTGGTCATATGGCATTCTAATGTGGGAAATATTTTCCAAGGGCGATACACCATATTCGGGAATGAGTAATTCACGTGCCAGAGAACGCATCGATACAGGTATGAGAATCCAGAAGTTCTTTGCTAAACTTTTTTAGTAAATGGAAAACTTCACTAACCATAAGGAAAAACTCTTATTGCTAAACTGATAAGACAATGTATCCCACCAACGAACTTACAACTTGTAAAATAATTAATTGGAAATTTAGTGTTTTGGAGAAGCTCTCTCATACGTAGCACACAATCAACACTTAGACGACTTACCAAAATTAGTTAGAGAGTATGAAAAACATTGTCATATCTCAATACTAACAAATGCATACAAGTATAGTTGGGAACATAAAGAACAATAGTCCGTCATGGCATCAGGATAATTTCTCTTAACGGCTAATGGGTCAACAACTTTTAAATACTAGATAATATCGTTCTAGAAAATAAACTTGCAAATTGCTTAAATGTATTTCTTGACTTTTGCAAACACTTGGGTATTTAAAAAGTATTAACATTAAAGCTTTTTTTTATAATATATCTTTTAAGGTTATCGCATGCCAACACCAGACCAAACACCACCCGAAATGTATCGTCTGATGCTTAAGTGCTGGGCCGCCGACGTTGAATCTCGCCCGCATTTTGATGAGATCTACAATGTGGTTGATGCGCTCATCATTCGCCTAGATAACAGTCAACAGTGAGAGTAGGTAGTACTAGCGATAAGAGCAACAATATGTTTCTGCAGCTGTAATTATTTCTCTACGTAATAAGTATTCGATGTAGTTTTTAGTAAGCGCTTTTAAAGTATGTCACTTCTTAAAACTAAACAACGAAATGCCTGTATTTATAAAATACAATATATACATTATACAATTAAAAACAAAACAAAACAAAAAACATTCATATATTTTAAACATATGAAGGATATTTATATCTATAAGTATGCATATATTTTTTAGTCGTGTAATTGTACATTTTTACTTAAACCAACATCTATATGCAATTCGCTGTGTGCCTGCTTGTATGTGTGTGTGCTTGTATATGTCTGTATATGGGTGTGTAAGTGTGCGATTTATTGTAATAAATCCTTATGTGCCAAAAACAGCAGAAAAAGAAGCCAGAGAACTTTTCGAAACTGAATGTGTGCTTGATGAACTCCTAGCATAAGCTCTTGAATTTATACATAAAACTATTATATATATATGTTTAAGTTGTTTGTTTTTAAGTTATTAACATTTGTAAATTATTTAGTCTTTCCCTATCCTGAACCTTAACGGGATTTCGGTCAGACTAAATATATATTGTATTGTATATTTATTTAATGCTATTTACATTTCTACTATGTTTACAATCATATTTACATACATTCAAGCTCTAAGTTAAAGCTCAAATTAATGCAACGCTTTGCAAAATTTGTGCAACAATAAAATTGAAAATATTTGAAACAAACTACACATAGAATATAATATTGAATATAAAATTATCTATGGTTTGAGTGCCATTGGAGCATCGGAAAACTGCACTTTCGAATAGTGCTTTTTGAGCTCGTTCTTCAACTCCAGACTGTGGGTCCAGTCTACGGTCTCGCAAATGACCTTAACCTCCACTGTATAAATATCTTTAAGCCAGGCACGCTCATGCATAATTTCCTTAATAGATACGCCATTGCGCACAAGCAAAGCGCATAGGTCATTAATTCCACCCGGACGATCGCTGACCTCCACATTAAATTTAACCAATCGACCCTCGGCGGCCAATCCCCGCTCCAAGCAACGACCAAAGACTGTTGTGTCTATATTACCACCACAAAGCAGAACCACAACTCTGCAAATTAAAAACAGAAAAATTTCAATTTATGGTAAGCTTTCATGTAAATGTAAAAGATCAGCGGTACTAGTATAAGCCCATAGATACTTACTTTTTCCCCTTAAGGTCATCCAAATGGCCAGCCAAAATGGCAGCCAGTCCAGCTCCGCCAGCGCCTTCAACCACACACTTCTCTTCCTCCACCAGACGCAATATGGCTACCGCTATCCACTCCTCTTTCACCACCACCATGCGATCAATCAGTGGCATGGCTGTGGCATAAGCATTAACTCCCACCTTTGGCACCGCCAGACCATCGGCTAACGTGTTTTTGATCGGTGTGCTTATTGGACCTTTATTCTCCATAGCATTTGTAAAACTAGCGCACTTCTCTGATTCCACACCCTAAAAAGATGCGATGAATTGTATCAATAACATAGTGATTCTCAAGGTCCATAAACAATAACATTTTTACAATTGCTTTTGAATACTCACAATTATTTTTGTTTTGGGGGAGAGTGCTTTAACAGCTGTGGCTATGCCTGCGATAAGTCCACCACCACCCACTGGCACCACAACAGCGTCGGGCTCTGGAACCTGCTCTAGGATTTCCAGGCCAATTGTACCCTGGCCGGCCATAATGTGTGGATGATCGTAGCCATTTACATAGACAAGCTGCTCCTCTTTCGACATGCGCATTGCCAGTGATTTGGCTTCTCCCATGTCCTGTCCGTCTACTATCACCCGAGCCCTGTAGTTGCGGCACTTTTGTATTTTCATTAGGGGCGCCGCCTTTGGCATCACCACAGTTACGGGTATAGCCAACTTCATGCCATGGTAGCACAGTGCCAAAGCATGATTTCCCAACGAGGCGCTAATTACTCCCTTGGCCTTTTGTTCCTCGGACAAACAGAGCAGCGCATATCTAGCTCCACGTTCTTTAAAGCTGTAATAGTTAAAGCATATAAATTGTCTTAGTTCGATGAGGTCGTTGATGACCCTGCTGTCAAACACTTCTGAAAAACTTTCTACTCGTAAAAACCCACTCATTCTTTTCTTTATTCCTAGCATTTCCTCGCGTCATTTCTCCGATGGTTGCCTGTAGTATTTAATTAATATTTTTTTACAAGCGGATCGAACCTAATACATATATTATTCCTATAATACACTGAACAAGACCAAATCTATAATTCACTAACAGAAGTAAACAATGTGATAATGGCATTGAGCTTGTCATATTTGACAATGATTAGCAAAATTACTGATTATTTTTATTAAAGCTCAACTTAAAAACACAAGTTTTCCCTTTGAAATTCGTTGTATGGAAGTTCGACTCTACAAAATTATCGAAATTCAATTACGAAAATTCAAGTATCTTAAATTTTATAACGATTACAATGCTGTGTTTCCTATTGTTTATTATTCACCTAATGTGCCTTATCGCTAGACAGAAAATGTCATTCCAGACAATAAGTAAATGCATACACAACATTTTCAAATATATAGAAAATTCCAGTTGAATACTTTGCACTTTAATCTGTTATCAATAGAAACAAATGTAAATGTAAAGAAGTTAACGACCACAAACATACTCAGTATTACGATCACGTCGTTCAGAATTTATTTGTACAATGCATTGTATTTACCTGCCCGTATATTGGAGAAAATCCTTTTTCAAATATAAATCCATACCGTATGAATCCGATGAAGTTGACCTCTATAAATTTGTATTTGTTATTCTCTGGAGCATTGATGATTTCACCAGATAACTTACTGGACAGGGAGTACGCTCTACGCCGCCTTTTATTAAAAAGGCAGCCGATGTAACATCGTGAAATGAAATGCGTTGTGGATTCTCGGGATCACAAGAGGGATCGACTATTTCCTCAACTCCGCCCGAAACATGACGCGTTCTTATTTGCGGTGGAGCCAATAGATTTTTAAAGGCATTCATTTTACTAGCTGCTGCTCCATTTTGGCCATTCTGCGATTCCACTTTCAATGTCTGTGACATTTTTGTCTTATAACGCGATACGGATTTCTATTCCGGCTGTGAAATGTTTTCCCGACGAGCGACTGCGTGCAACTGTTAGGAATGAGAATAATTATGTACATTTATAAAAGCGAATCAATTGAGAATATTTAAGATCATAAAACGGCACCTATTGCGTCGATAGCCTTTTTATGAGATCCCGCCTGGTGACCGCTGATAAGCACCGTTTTTTGTAACCGTAAATAAAATAACAAAAACATTGATAAGGCTTTTTTGGCAACATTACTAAAGTCACTGTCGATTTCGCTGTTGAAATTTTTCAGTTCTAGTTTTGGTGGATAATAAAAAGGCACTGTGGGTCGATCGTAACAATTGGATGTAAGTATACAGGGCAGTGTAACATTTCAAGGGATTAAATTTGCATTTTTATCTAGGTCTACAATTGTTGATCGACATTAAAAGCATCTTGATTAAATTGTTTTTATATGTTTACATGGGTTCCGGTATGAAACGGGAAAAGGAGTATAATGCATGTGTTCAAATATTTATTGCAGAAATAAGTCAGCATCTTAGACCCCATAAGGTACATAAATATCTTGATCAGTATCAACAGCTGAGTCGGTAAAGACATGTCCGTGCGTCCGTATGTATGAACGCTTCTATCTCAGATAATATAAGAGATAGAGACATAAGATTTGAATAACAAGCTCCTCTATACCATAGGTAGAACAGTTTTGTCTCAAATAATCGAGAGCTTTTTTTGGATTCCGATAAGCTAATGTAACCGATTACAACAAAATTTTTGGTACTTTTTCAAATAATTATAGACGAAATAATGGGTATCTGTAAAAACTTTATTAAAATCGGAGATGCAGATCTTTCAGGAAAGTCGCCAGCTGTCTTCTTACCAAGTTTGGTGACTCTTGCTTTAAAGCTGTTAAAGATATTTATAATTATGTAGCTTTAGCTGTAAAGATGTAGAAAATAAATATTGTTTAAAAAACGAAAAATCACGCTTTTAAAGAACATCAATAATAATCGAAAAATGCTAGTTTTATTGGGAAAAATGCGTGGGCGCTTTGTGTTATATTTTGTTTATATTTTTCACAATAATCCTAGCATTTTTCGATCATTATTGTTTTTAGATTATTTTCAAAATTATTTTTAAATTTTAAGTTCAATGTTCTTTAAAAGCGAGTTTTTTTATTTTTTTAACTATATTTGTTATTACTTTATAGTTCGATGTTCTTTTAAAAGCCGCCCTAAAAGTATGCTTCATAATAATTTTCGCTTTTCCAGAGATACGAACATACAAGTGAAATTAATATTAACGTGTTTAAAGTGGATTTATCGACTTTCAGCTATCGATAGTCTCCAAGGGGGAGTAGCAAACCACTCTTGAGAACATATCTCACCGGCTCATAGACAAAGATATTTGCAAAGTATCAAGTCTCTAGCTTTAAGGGTTTCGAAAAAGGTTACGTTTATAAAGACAGACCATGCATGACACCTTCGGTATCAGAGTATAAAAAACCAACATGCAAAGGAATACCCATTTATTTAATTATTGGCAGTACCTCAAAAGCAACAACGCTTATCTTATCACTTAGGCTAAATGACAACATCCGCCAAACAGAGATGTAAACAAGTGTTCAAAAACAAAATATCGCACAGTTCAAGTGATTTTAACAATTGACGCCTGAATAACTTTAGAAAATTAGGCATCTATAATTAGACTCACGGCTCCTCACAGGAATTCGTTTAATCTCGTACGGATAAACTTTACATTTGAACAAGTAAGAGAGAGATCGACCTTAAGCACAAGATGTATTTAAAGAAGTTGTGACTAATAGCGATGCGACTTGGCGTCTCCTCAACATTTCTGCCGAGACAAACACACCGTCACCATCCACAAGAATATACTTTTATATATGGATGTATGTATATATGTATATTCTTGTTGATTAAAATGCTGTTTTGTAATGTTAGCATACATTAATAAAAAATAAGTGGATACGTTTGCGTTGCCATTATTGTGTTTATTTGGACAAACGAAACGGTCTCATCCTCCTTCACAGCAGTCTAAAACAGCTGGTTTCTGTTAAACATCCGCTTGTATGGGTTGGTGGAATGGGTAAAAACACGAAAACACAATCTGATCAAATCTGACAAATTTTTCTTTTATACAAATTCAAATTCACTTTTTATTATTAACTCTGCGTTGACGATATTATTTGTATCATCGCAATTTGTGTTTTGGGTTATCACACTATTATGTATACTGTTATTTTTAAAATAACGTTTCTTTTGGCGCTGAATAGCCTTACGCAACTGGTCTTCAGCTGACCCAAAATCACTGTGCGACGTTATAGAATCTATAAATATTTAATTGAAATAGATAAATATATTGCCAACGATAGCAAAATTTAATGCAAATTAACCCACCAAGCAAAACACCATAAAAATTATTATGGGTTTTCAAAGACAGCTTGCCTTTGACTCCATCGACATTGTATGCCATTATGACATTATCAGTCAGCACATTTCTCAAATTTTTTAAAACGCCGCCAGGCTGAAGGGCCGATTTGATTGCATCAATCTGTTTAAGAGGAACACACTTAAATAAAAAATATTTACGATTTGTAAACATATTTACAAATAAGTTTCTGCTTGTGTCGTCTATTTGACTTTCCAGATCTTTTAGCCCTTGCACTGTATGCACCGGGAATAGTTTGGCAACCGCTACCCCCTCTCCCTGTGTCCGCACTAATCCTTCCAAGGCACCACCTTGCTGATCCAATGCTTCCATCAATATGTCTAATTTGTTTAGAGCAATATTATGTTCAGCTAAAATATAAACTCATATTTGTATTTAATTCAGTTTATAATCAGCCTCATTCAAAATTCAAAATCCAAATCGATTTTCGATAGGGTATGTAAAAAATATACTCAGAGTTGCATATCAGGTATAAAAGAGCCAAAATCTTTTGAGAATCTGGAGTTATATTGAATTAAAAAAAAAACAACAAAAATCGTTACGGAATTTCGATCAGGGCCGTTATGTGTAAAAATGTACCTCGCAATGCTTGTACCTCACCCAGAAGAGTATATATAGTTTCTTCCAAACGCTCAATGGCAGCTGAACAGTGGCAATTTTTTTGGTTTTCTGTAATGTAAACCTTTGATAATTATATGATATTTAAATTAATTTAAATGCAAACAGATTTTGATACCTACCGCTTGTGGTCGAAGCACTACGTTTAATTATTTTTGCAGGGCTTTCAGACATTTTGTTGTTGATTCTGTTCCTAGTGATTTTTACTGTTTTTATTTATTTGCAAGTAATGCAGAAAATGCGTGCAAGCAAGACAAATAACATACGTGTGTTTACACTGAATATGTTTTTGTATTAATTAAAAAAAAATAATGCGACAGTAAAGTAAAACAATTATCTATGTATGTATGTTTATTTATGTTTTTCTTTTATATGTACACTTTTTCTGCGTTGTAGCGGATCTGACTAGTGCAATGACTGCTTGGTGGTGGTTTAGAGACTATGCGGGTATACATTGTAGTAGGAAAGTGGTTATATGCGAACCAGTCAAGTAGTTGGTGCGAGCACGTTCAATATCGATGGTTCACAACAAACCGTACTATCGAAACTTATAAAAGTAGATCAACCGTGACTTGATATCGAAATGGGGTAGCCCACACAATATTAGTTGATGAATTCTGGTAGTGGAGCAAACGTAGTAAATAAAATAAATAAATTAAAACATCTCATAATGGGCAAATCATCAAAGGACAAGCGTGATATATTTTATCGTTTAGCCAAGGAACAGGGATGGCGTGCAAGAAGTGCATTCAAATTGCTGCAGGCTGATGAAACTTTTAACTTATTAGCTGGTGAGGATTAAAAAAAATCATAAAACGTATTTATAACATTTTTTGAATTGGCATGTGCAGGTATCGAACGCGCTGTTGATTTATGTGCCGCACCTGGTAGCTGGTCACAGGTTCTATCCAAGCGCATGTGGGAGCCGCGAACTGTTGAAGAGCGAGAAAACGTGAAAATTATTGCAGTTGATATGCAGGGCATGGCACCGATTGATGGCGTCACACAGTTGCGCGCCGACATTACCAAAGAATCAACATCGGAGGCAATAATCGAGTTTTTTGAAGGCAAAAAGGCGCAAATTGTCGTTAGCGATGGGGCACCCGATATCACCGGATCGCACGATTGGGATGCCTATATGCAGGCACAACTTCTTTTATCAGCTTTAAGCATTGCGACCTACATTCTCGAAGAGGGTGGCTCCTTTATGGGCAAAGTGTATCGTGCAGCCAATACGAGCAGTGTCTACTTGCAGTTGCAGCGCTTTTTTAAAGACGTGTGTGTCTTTAAACCATCCGCGTCAAGAAATTCCAGCATTGAAGCGTTTGTGGTAGCCCGTCAGTTTAAGCTGCCTGATGGTCATGTACCATGCAACCTAATTACTGAATGGCACAAAAAACCCCAGGAAGCGCTAAAAAATATCACTGGAAAAAAAGGTGACGATGTTGTATGCTTGCCTTTTGTGGCACACGAATGTGAACATGATGCGGATATGTGCTACCCATTGGTATGTTATGTAGTAACATGATAAATGCATAGTTATTATTATCAACTTATTTATTTGTAGGATGAAAATTATAAGCATGAAGAGCCAGTGCAAAAGCCATTGACTGCCGCCTACCAGGAAGTGATAGAGAAAACCAAAACCATAAACCTTAAGTACGACTATTTTATTGTGCGTCATGATGAGGAGATCCCTATATCCGACTTGTCGGAACAAAGTGGATCACATAACACCAAAGAGATGACAAATTTAGAACAAAGTAGTACGAGCCAAAATAAACATATGCCACCGTTAAATCTAGGTAAAACAAGCCACAATGAGAATACTGCATCAGACCAAATTGTCACAAGTCAAGACGAGAAAACGCCACCTTTGGAGCAAGATGATCCAAATTAATAAATCCATTTGATCATTTTTTGGTTTCGTTTTTTACAAGCAATACAAATTTATTCCTACAAAATTTCAACACACCTTAGTTCTATGCATTTGACTCAATTCGATACTTATAGCAATAAGGAATAACCCAGTGTTAATCTATTAGACTTTTCACTCATTTCTTGAGTACATGGTATCTAATATAAAAAGTTAGGGCGTAGAAAAAACTTGATACACGTTATATTTAGCTAATGCTACTAATGTTCTCTATTAGAAATGTTTCAGCTATATATAGTTACAAAAATTATTTACAATTCATTTCTGTAGTTAATTCATAAGTGCTGCATGGGCAGCTTTTCTGGTGGTTTGACACCATATTTATATACTTTGTTGAGACTCTCTGGAAAGTCTGGCAGTAGATTATTAAAATTTTCTACGTGATGTGTGTGCTGTTCCGTCCAAATGCCATCGCCCGTGAAATGAAACTCAGATTCGATAAGATACAGAATGAGAGTTAAGATCTCATTGTTGCCTAATTCATGTACATCGGAAACTGGCAACTGAAGCTCTTCCACAGCCTCGGGTGCCTGCAGTAGTAACAATTTTTCCTCGATGCGTTTGCTATGGGTAACAAGAATAAAAAGATCAAAATAAGAAGGCTTTAGGAAAGTCATTTTCCCACTTACATTGGATATAGCAACAAGTGAATGTTATTAAAAATTTCATCCAGTTTAAATTTTTTGCTAAGCAAGTATTCCAGACATTGCTTTATATGCATTACGGGTATGTGACACCAGTTGGGATGGCGTGACAGTAAATTGCGCAATACCTGCTCATCCTTTTGAAGAATATTACCCAAATAAACAACAATATCACGTCCCTTTGTGCGATCTGAGCCGTCGCGTGCAAATCTATAAATCAAAAAGTAGAAAAAATTAAAAATTTATTGTTATGGTATATGTAAATTGCGTACTTAGCAAATGCTTCTGAGCCGCAGGACAGTATATGCAATGAGGCGCAGCGTACTTTAAGCTGATTCAAATAGTCTAAACGCAAACGAGCCTTGTTTTGATAGTGCACCAGGCGAAGTACCCGCGGATTGCTGCATAGTGCCTGAAACTGTTCAATTTCATTAAGATCGCGTAGACGCTCCAACACAGTATCTGGCCCTAGGGTAAGCACTTCGAGACATCGTAAGATAGCATCCTCACTGATTCCAAAGGAGCGCACATGCTGCAAAGTTTGCTTCAGACTATCACAGGTGGACATCAAAATCTTTGGTCGGCGATAACCAATGTCGCGAATATCTTGACCATTGATTGTGGGTATCTCCTGTAGAATGCGCCGCACATTATCCGCATCAGCGTATAACAGGAAATAATTCTTTCGCAGACGCTCCTCCGAAAACTTAAACACTTTGCTCAGCAACTCAATAATATCTTGTACAGAGCGAAAGCTCCTATGACGTACGCGGGAATAGACGCGCCACAGCTTCTCTACTTCAGCGTCGTTCATTTGCAGACGTTTACGCAGATACACATTGAGCAACGCTTGCCGCAACGCTTTCAAGGTGACACTTTCATCGACGTTCTCATGGTGCAGCTGGATATTTGTGAAGCATTCAATAAGATGCTGGGACACATTTAGGTCATATGGTATAAGGCAGTGTGACTTGAGCACACCAATTGGCTTGTTAACAACTGTCACGTATTTGGAAAGCGTTTGAATAGTGATATTCTCGAACCCACACTCGACGAGCACACTGTGGCGATTAGACAACGTTGAGGCGCCATAGTAAATGATCATGGGCTTTTTGACAATTTCATCCACGGTGTACTTCAATGACTTCAATGTGTCATAGGAATTAAGTAAATCCTTCCGTTTGATGGTTTTCAGTTCAGGATGTTTTTCTAGAGCTGCAGCCCAAGTGCGATAGCTACTGCCTGATCGATTGTACATACATATGTATATTAGTTATGTTTAAATGTTTTTGATTTGTTTGCTCACCAAGCGTTCGCACTAAATAGTTGGGATTCAAAGATTCCTCTAAGATTAGATCTGAGCTATTTGAATAAGTGAGCTTAGCATTTTCGTTTTTGCTAGCAGACTTTTTTAACGACGCCAAGCTTCTTATAATATATAGACCATTACACGCCAGAATTCGTGATTTATGTTGACTACTTCGCAACATAATTATATCATTTTTATTTACATTCGGCGACAAATAAAAAACCAAAATGCAACAGATGAGCTGCAGAACAATCGATAGCCATCGATTCACATTGTGAATTTCATCCTTAACAAAATGCTGCTGATATGGCGCTGCCAACCTGAGTGGGATTTCGTGAGCAGATGGCATTACTTAAACGGCGGCTACACGTGCGTCAAGAACTACTTTTAAGTTAATAAAAAATAAGGTGGTTGAGGATGTCGCTTTTACGAATCAGGTATGTTTTGTATTATTGCTGAATTCTGAGAAAATAACTTTATTTTCTTGCTTCGCAGGAAACCCAAGACCCGCAAGGGAAAAAAAGTTTTATTGGCCCGCGAGCCTCAGCTCATTGAGTCGGCACGCAGCATGTTGTTTGTGGATGGACGCAAATGCGCCGGCAACGTAAAACAATGCATGAAAGATCTGCAGCAGCTGAAAAAGCCGCTGGTTAAAGTTCTACATCGTAAGAATGACATAACGCCGTTTGATGATCCCACTTCCTTGGAGTTGTGAGTGAATGTGATTGCGTCATTTTAACACGATGTTTATAATGAACAATGTTTTCAGTTTAACCATGAAAAACGATACGGCGCTGTTTACATTCGGGTCAACGTCAAAGAAACGCCCAGACAACATTCTCATTGGCCGCATTTTTGAGAACGAGGTGCTTGATATGTTTGAATTGGGCATAAAGCGTTATCAGGCCATTGCTGATTTCAAGAACGAAAAAATTGGTGCCTGTGTCAAGCCCTGTTTGGTCTTCAATGGCCCGAAGTGGGCGCAAACTGAGGAGCTGCGTCGCCTGCGAAATTTGTTCATTGACATGTTTCAGCGGGAGAAGGTCGAATCCATACGCCTACAGGGTGTGGAGCATGTTCTCAGTTTTACTGTTACAAATGATATGAGCATCCTGATGCGTTCCTACAAAATATTGCTAAAGAAGTCTGGTCAAAAAACGCCGCGTATTGAGCTGGAGGAAATTGGACCATCTGCTGACTTTTCAGTACGTCGCACAAAGATTGCATCCGAGGATCTATACAAATTGGCAAGGAAGCAGCCCAAACAACTGAGGGTCACCAAGAAGAAGAACCTCAGCACCGATCCGCTGGGCAATACAAAGGGTCGCGTCCACATGGGTAAACAGCAGACGGGCTCCATTCAAACGCGTCGCGTTAAAGCCCTTAGGAAGACACCAGAAGAGAAACGCGAGAATAGGCAAAAAAAGAAAGTGGCCCTCAAAACGGCCGCTGCTGAAGCATTGGCTGCATCCGAATGAAATCCCAACAACAAAAACTGGCTTTAGGTATAAGTTAGTTGTAATTGCATTAAATTGGTCCAGCTTAAAATATATACATAGTAAATACCATGACTAAACAACTGAAAAGGATAACATTTAAACTAGTGTATGGCATCCACAATGTTTTTAATGCGACGCGTTTTGGATTCGGCCAAAGCATCCTCGAGCGTTTTGATGATGTGCAGCAGACTGCTGATATCCGTTTGCACCAGCAGGTCTTTGCGATGCCGCCTTTCATCCTCTTGCATGGCCAATAGTTCCTTCTCGCTGCGCTCAGACGTATCCGTTTCCAAGAGCTCGCGATTCTCGCTTTTTGGCTCGGTGTGTAGGTAGAGTTTCATTGTTATTACAACATTTGATTGCTGCAGCAAGCATCGGGAGGCTGTGCGAACTTCCAGTCGCCAGTCAAGATTTACCAGACGATAGGCACGAATGTTGGCCGACTTGATGGAACCCTCTACAAAACTGTGCTTACTATTTACAAATTGTTCCAGTACCTCCAACACAGCATCACTGAGATCTGGAAACATCTGACTTATGTTTACTGTCTCTCCCGTCAATTTTGTTACTTCAATTAGCAAAGATATTAAGGCCTCCACTGCCCGCTGCACCGCCAAGCTGGTCACATTGCCTGCATACTTCTTGGCCAGCAAATCGTACAGATCCAAGTTCGGTCCGTTAACAAGATAATCAAAAGCCGACTTGCACAATTCTAGAACATCACTAGCCGGACGTTGCAGCAACGCCAAATGATTTCGTTGTACTTGGCTCAAACTTAAAGCAGACATTATAGTTATTATTGCAAATATTACTGATTAAGAAACACAAAAAATGAACAACAATAATTCGTGTACAAAATGTAAACAAATCTTTTTCTCTTCTTGTAAATTTAGCTTACTAGTACGCAGCTTTTCCTAATGCATATAATTAAAGATTTTATGTGTTGTTTCTTGTTGTATCAATTTGGATGCCTATGTACATTAATAAGGAAATTGTATTTTCATATGAGATATTTGTTGAAAAAATTAGAATATTATCGAGTTTTTTAATTAATTTATTAAGTGCATACCGAGCTTCGAAAAGTTGACAAGTTGACAGCACCATTCAATAGTATCGTGTCAACAATCGGTTGTAGCTCTCCTGCTTTATTTATTGACTGTGGGGGCGTAAACACATTGATTAAAATTCATTATTTGTTTGGGCGAAGTTCCCACAACAATATGGAATTTGATAGTCCGGAAGAGAAGGAGTTTCCGGGCTTATATGCATCTGAAGCAGCCGATACCAAGTCAAGGAAGAGCAAAGAAGAAAGTGACTGTGAGTAGATCTCAATATGGAAAAAAGCAAAAAAGAGGCTACACAAAATCAATTTTAATTAGTTAGCGAAGGCGATCATGAAAAGCACAGCAAGAAGGATCTGTTAATTGGGAGAAGGAAGGATAAAAAAGACAAGGGCAAAGATCGTGGATATGCGGCACTAGAGGGTGAAAGTTCACCCGAAGAGGAACTGGACACAAAGTAAGTTTAATAATCATTTCCAAACAATCAATAATGATATCAACTGACTTTTTTTTCGCCACTTAGAAGTCCCTCAAAGTCCAAAAAGTCCAAGACGTTTAAGTTCGTAAGCTCCAAAAGTAAGGAAAAGCGTGAAAAGTCACGCGACAAAGAAAAGGAGCAAAAAGTAGTTGAAGAAGAGCCATCACACAAAACAAAGGAAAAGGAGAAAGATAAAGAAAAAGATCGCCATCATGATGAAAAGGAGCACAAGAAGACAAAAGACAAAGACCGTAAGGAGAAGGACAAAAAGGATAAAACCGATAAGAAAGACAAAAAAGATAAAAAGAGTAAGCAATCCCAACTGGAGGACAACAGCGAAATCGATGAAGTCCTAGCACTTGGTTACCCAATCTTTGGTGTTTCGATCAGTATTGCCACGGAGCGCTCCCGCTGCCACGATGGCATCGATCTGCCTTTAGTCGTGCGGGATTGCATTGATTACCTGCAACAGGAGCAATCGTTAAAGTGTGAACAAATCTACAAAGTGGAACCCATTAAGGCCCGCATGATGCACTATAAGCGATTGTATAACAATCGCGAACACGACGCTGCTGTCGATGAGCTTAACATACCAACCGCCTGCAGTCTGTTAAAACTGTTTCTGCGTGAACTGCCGGAGCCCGTGTTGACCACAGACTTGGTGGCACGATTCGAAGAGGTCGCATCGCATGCCAGTGTAACTGAACAGCAGGCGGAGCTGCAGCAACTGTTGGAGCAGCTGCCCAAATGTAATCGAACCCTATTGGGCTGGGTGATACTTCACTTTGATGGAGTCATCCAGCAGGAGCGCTACAACAAACTGAACGCCCAATCGTTGGCCATGCTTCTTAGTCCAACGCTACAGATGTCACATCGCCTAATGGTCGCACTTTTATGCCACTGTGCAAGTCTTTTTCCGGACATCAAGCTGATAAAGTGAGTAAATAATGAACTAGATAAGATTGAAGCAACACATGATGTGCCTAACAAACTAACAGATTATAGATCTCTCAGATAAATCTCTGAAGTGTCAGGAGATCATGAGTTTAGTACGGCGTAAACGCAATCGTTTTCAGCGCTTAATCAGCTTTTTGTTCAGGCAGCAATCAATCGACCTGAAACCATAGATTTCCAACTAATGTTTAAAACTTATTTACAGATATGTTCCACCACTTACGTCAGCTAGTCCAGGGCTGCCGGACAAGCCGGAGGAAATACAAATAGAGCTGCGCAAGCAGGATAGTCTTTTGACCCAAATACACAGTGAAATGAATGCTGGCTTCATCAGCAAGAAGCGTGAGGAGCAATTGTGGGAGGTGCAACGAATTATTACACAACTTAAACGCAAATTGCGTAGTTGTGAAAAGAAGCAGGAGAAGTCTATAGATGAACTGGAGGGTAGCTCATCAGCGGTGGCAGAAGCACAACCAGTAGTCCAACATGTAGCACAACCACCACAAACCGTTCCACCACCTAACATTGGCGAGGATACAATCGACTCTGCACCCGGGCAAGTCGAAGCCACAGTTCATCAATCCAATGAGCCTTGCACTGCTGCTGCTAATTCTCCATCATCCGCACAGTCAATTGACTACACCATAGACAAAGAAACGGGTTTTTTGCTGCTGCCCAAGGCAAATCCGCAGCGGGATGAATTGCTTCGTCTTCAAATTGAATATGATGAGCTAATGAGCTGGCAGAACGAGCTTAAAACGCGCATCCTCGCTGAGCGTAACGAAATCTTTCGCTTAAAGCAAGCGTATGAACAAGAAGCGATGAAGCCACAAGCTACAGCCACTTCAAATCAGGAACAGGTGCCTACTGAGGCCGACTATGAAAAAATCATAGAGCACTACTCTCGAGAGAAATGCGTTGCTGGAACACAAAAAGCAAATGTTAGGCATGGAGCTTAAAGAGGAGCGGCGGGCATGCATTGCGCTTCAGGTTGAGCTACGGATGCAACAATTTTAACATGATCTATTTTAAATATTTTACTGTCCTAAATGTCTTATCGAACAAAACAAATATAAGAATTACCTTAAATGTTAAAAAAACAAAGATTTCGCGCGATTCGGTACAAATCAGTTGGCAGCACCATTGTTATGTTATCAGCTGTTAAAAGCACAAGCCTATATACACCAACAACAAGTTTAACCTTTTGCCAGGTTGGCTGAAAGCTTTTTGCGAATTACTATTGGGATTTTGCAAGCTGCGCAGCTGCTTATTGTTTAGCATATCGAATTTTTAACCAAATAATAAAAACCAAAAAACAATAATGTTGAAACAAGTAACCAAACAATTGGCACTGCAGGGCGTGCGCAACTTTTCGGTCAGCCAACAGGTGAGTTCAAAAAAAAATAAAAACCGTAGAATTTTGTTCTATGCATGCCGACTATGATGTTTACGTAATGAAAAAAGACAATCTCAACCGAATTCCAAAGTCTTGCTATAGGGACAGGTCTTTGCTTCAATGTTTTTTTTACTTATAGTTTCTAACAGCTGAATTATTGTATGTATTTAATTGTGTTTGTTTATTTTTGTCTGATTAGAACAACTACAAGGTGACCGTATGCGGTGCTTCCGGCGGCATTGGACAGCCGCTGTCGCTGTTGCTTAAGCAGAATCCCTTAGTTACGGATCTGGCCTTGTATGATATTGTGCACACGCCCGGAGTTGCTGCCGATTTGTCTCACATTGATACCAAGAGCAAGACGGTTGGTTTCATGGGTGCCGAACAGATGGGCGATTCCCTGAAGGGTAAGTGGAGGGAGTGCAGGAAGTGAGGTTAGGTTATCATTAATCCAACTAGAAAATTACCACATTGACTGATGCATTAAGTCAACGAGTAGAGAGTAATATCTCTACTCGTTGATTAAGTGTTGCATTTGCGGTTTGGGACGATGTTTTTCATGTGATTTGCATAATGAAAAAAGAAGAAAGTTTTAAATCTGTCATTCATAATTATATTGTATTCCCTTATTTATGTTTTTGTGCCCACACTGATAAGAGTATTTCAAATGTGTGATAAGGTGCAGGTTTACTGTTTTATTTTCCACACACAAGTTATCACTCTTTAACAGTACATAGCTACCATTTGGAGCACAATACGAGTGATCAAAGTGCTTTAACTTAAACAGCCGAAATGCTGTTTTATTTTAAACAAATGTATGTAAACAGGTGCGACAATGCTCGAAAAATTGCAAAACTTGATGTTTGTTTTTGATCTGCAAGAAAAGGTAACTTCGTGGTGCTATTTCAAATTGCGCAGCTGTGTATGTTTGTTTTTCGACATGTGCTAAAGTTTTTGTGTTTTCTTAAACATAAAATTATTTAATACAAATATGCATATACGCAGTTTAGTAATGAAAATTTTAATGTGTTGCATAGTTTAGCATAGTTTATTAGATATTATCATTTTATTCAAACTTCTTAAAAATCAGTGGATGCCCTCTGGAGCGAACACTTTGTATGAATTTTTTGTCAGCATAATCTGTTGCATTTATACAAAATTATACCGAATTATAAAGAACTTACCTATGTGCAAATACAATTGAATTAAATTGTTTATGGGCTTTAATTGTATATATTACTATTTTTTTAGGATCCGATGTCGTTGTTATCCCCGCTGGTGTGCCTCGCAAACCCGGCATGACTCGCGATGATCTGTTCAATGTGAATGCCGGCATCATTAGGGACATTTCCAATTCCATTGCCAAGAACTGCCCCAAGGCTCTGGTGGCAATCATTACGAATCCTGTAAACACATGTGTGCCCATTGCTGCTGAGATTCTGAAGAAGGTATGCATGTTATTCTTAACAGCAACCACTAAAAAACTAATTGTGTCATTTTTAGGCTGGCGTCTATGATCCCAAGCGTCTGTTTGGCGTCTCCACTTTGGATGTGGTGCGTGCTCGTGCTTTCATTGGCCACGCCCTTGGCGTTGATCCTCAGAGCGTGCAGATTCCCGTGATTGGCGGCCACTCCGGTGTGACCATTCTGCCAGTGCTGTCGCAAAGCCAGCCTCAGTTCAAGGGCAACCAAGACGCCATCGAGAAACTGACCGTTCGCATTCAGGAGGCCGGCACTGAGGTGGTGAAGGCCAAGGCTGGCGCTGGATCTGCCACCCTATCGATGGCATATGCTGGCGCTCGTTTTGCTGGCTCCCTGCTTAAGGGTCTTAACGGCGAGAAGAATGTCATTGAGTGCTCATACGTGCAGTCCAACATTACTGAAGCTACCTTCTTCTCCACGCCGCTGGTGTTGGGCAAAACTGGTTTGCAGGAAAACCTGGGTCTGCCCAAGCTCAACGACTATGAAAAGAAGCTGCTGGAAGCCGCCATTCCCGAGCTCAAAAAGAACATCCAAAAGGGCATTGACTTTGCCAACGCTTAAGCTTAACACTGAACGTGATCGCAGCTATATACTAGCCACAGTCTTTCAGTCAGCTCCTTAATTGTTTCTATCACTAGTTGTCAATTAGTTTTTTTTATTTTTTATTCATGCATTAGTTCATTACTTAACAAATTCGGTCGTTTTAAGTTGAAAAGTGTAAAACATTCGTATGTCCAAAGATTAAACTGCTGTTCGCTATATTTCCCATTGAATTGAATAAATTATTTATAGTTTAAGCCAACAAAACTGTTCTCTTAGAACGATAGTGCGAATTGCTATTTGGGAAATGAACATTATTGGTAATATAAACTAAACTGCTATTTATTTCAATAATAAAAATTGTTATAATTTTTTTAGCTTCGCTTAAAACTTGCACACATTTTTAAAGATATCATCAGACAATAAATACGGAAGTTTGAAAACCAAATCCATAGTACCAGAAAAAATAGATATCTTTAACATGACACATTTAGTTTGCAGACTGAAACACATGTATCTAAACAAAGAAAAATTTAAGTAACCTAATATATTGATTTGATTTTGGAAGTCTTATTAAGGCTTCCTCTCAAACTTAAATATCTCGAAAAAATAAAAAGAGTTCAATGTGATTATTTTCAAAGATTGACGATTGGGTTAAAGAAGAAAACGCTTTAAAGAATTTTGAACCGCAGTCCATGAGTAACGTTTGTAGCATGAAGTAATTGTTTCAAAATTGAGGAATCTGTTGCGTTAAATAGTTAAACACTGCCTATTATGTACCCAATATTTATTTGCTGGAATGAAACACAATGCTTTGAGGTGGCTAACATTGGTTTTTCATATATCGTAAAAAGTCAATGCAGCCTTACGATATATTCCATCACAGAAAATATCGCAATTCACATGAACATCATCCCTATTGTTTTTACCGAGTCACACATACACACAAATACATGCGCAATCAATTAAGCTTCGTTAAGATCAATTGAAAAACTTGCCCGCATGTCATTCGCGTCTCTCTCTCTCCACCTTCACCGCCTTTTGGCCTACGTATGCGGACAGTCTGTGACTAGTGCGTACACATTTTGGAATTTTGCATATTCATCTTTACATATCTGTACATATGTATGTATATTAAATTATGAATGGATGTACTATGTATCAACAAACTTACATCCATGAAACTACTCGAATATTAAGTTATAACTCAGAAACATAACTATGTTTCTTAAAATCAATATTCTTTAACACTTTTATCGTGTAATTATCTCTATATGATCATATGGGGACATAACAATTTGAGAGATCATTGTATGGCGTCCGCTTTTGAATTATCATTATTGTGTTATTTTATGTAAATAGACTTTTTAAATTCGTTCTTTCAGAAAGCATTGAAGAATTCAAAACCTTTTTTAATAAAAATCACCTTCAATATTTCATTCCCATTTAGTCACTTTTATTACACTCTGAACTAAGAAATATAAACAAAGGGTTTTATTGTTTTGTACAAATGTATGAAACATTCAAAGTCAAACATCCCCAACCCCATAAGGGATATTTGTTCTTGAACAGCATCAACAGCCGAGTCGATATAGCCATGTCCGTCTGTGTGTTCGTAGAGAATTCTGATTTTGAATAATAGCTCGCCTAAGCCATAGGCGACAGCTCTTCCGTTTTCGAGATAAACAATAACTATTGATATTGACTGTGAAATCTTGGAACTTGTTGTAAACAGTAAGCAAAATGATGAAAATCCCTCAAAATTCGATCGAAATCGGTTGAGAAATATCGAAGATTTAAGTTTAGTCATTATGCAGTAGCACAGAAACTCAGGTATTATCTGAATTATTCCTCGACTCGAGCTTTCTTACTTGCTTGTTTATTGTTACAGTAAGACACCATTTAACGCAGGGGATGCGTTCCATCAAAGTAGAGCGTAATGCGAAACAGCGCTAAAAGAGGCTATCTTAAAATGTAAATAATGGGGAAGATGGATAGAAAATTAGTTAGGTATTCAATTTAATAATAATTTTTTTAATAAAAATAAAACCAAACATTTATTTCTTAAAAAAATAAAAACAATATAAGCGAATAGGCTTATATAAGCAAATAAAATTCGAAGTAAGTTAGATCATTCAGTCTATTCAGTGTTTCCCATTTTCTGCTTTTTTGTCAAGAAGGCATCTAATGTAGTTTGCGTTTTCCTTTTGCGATCTGTTAAAAGTTGTTAATAAGTGTCTCCTCCTTTTAACAAATCGGTCCACAATTTAAGTTATTGTGGTCAAACTGCTTTTCACAAACGCCATCTAAAGTTTTTTTTTGTTCTACTCCGGAATCTATACTATCAATACTTTTGTGTTCTTCGTGCTCATTTACTTCCTTGAGCTCATCATTAGAACGACTAGCTGCTGTTTCTTGAACTATTTCTTTGACGTCTCCCACATCTTCCCCATGTAAACCGATTTGTTTCGCTATATTCCAATATTTGAAATAAAAGAGCGCTAAGCCGAAACAGCGCTAAACGAAACAGTGTTAAGCGGGGTATTACTGCATTACTCTAACTATCTGTGTAAAATATAAGCATTATTCATAATAAAAGTTTCGTTTTATAAATTTTTCTTCACATTGTAAAACAAGAAATTAACAAAATATGGAGCCAAGTCTTTAAGGATTGCTTTCAAGATAGATAGAACAAAGTTTTGTATTTATTTATTTTTTAAGTAACAAATTTAGCACTTATTTATTTTGCAATCATTTTTTAAATTTTAAATTTAATTTTTTCATACTTTAGATTTAAATTCTGGCCTTAATAACACAAAGATATGTTTACTTAATCTTTCAAGTCAGTTCAGACACAGTGACACTTTTTTTAGTAGGAAAATTATGCATTTAATGAAAAATTGTATCCAGATAGCCGACAAATAAAGTGCAATCTTCACTAAGAAAATAAAAAATTCTGTGCTATTATATATGAATAAATTTTGTAAATCGTCTGTGAAGTTACAAGTTTTGAGAAAAGTAATATTGACCTGGTAAATTGTTTGAATATTTTCTTTAGCTGCTTGGTAAACCACTTATAATAAGAGATTGAAATCACAGTTAGACCGAAATTGTAATTTGATTTAAGTGAAGCTAAAATTAAATTGCCTGGCGCCTCCTTCATTAAAATTTAATTTAATAACTATTAGACGATTTCATTTGTTAATTAAGCCACTAACTACACTTGACCCACTCCCAATAACTCAAATCTATTTAGCAAACATTTGTGTAGATACGGAGTGACAATATATAAGAGAACAAACACACACCCCCGACTTAATTATTGACGATCAAAAGGCAACGATAACAGCACCAAAACAATCAATTGATACAATTCCATTCATAAAATCAGATCAAAATGCAAGCGAAAATCAAAGTCAATGATGACGACGACGATGCCATGTCTCCAGTTCTCAGTTGCGACCAATGAGTGGGACAAGTGCCCGGAATGCTCTTAATGAAATAATGAGCAGGAATCAATTTCGAGACGCGTACTACGCAAAACAAATAAAATTTCGCCGGCCGGCGTTTCATCACTTACATTGTATATTATATATAAGTTCATAATAAAACAAATTGGAAGCCATGGACCTTTAGCGCATCGCCCAAGACTCAACGCCATTGTGTGTGTGTGTGTGTGTGTGTGTGTGTGTTTGTAAGCGACCTTGTACAATTTTATTTAATTACAAACAATTAAGCCACACACATCTGTCGATCAGCCAAAAACGATTAACAAACGCCCACAACGTCAACAAAGAGCTGTATATTGAATTATAAAAGAAAATACACACATAATGCAACATTTAAAACAAACATTGGAGAAATCAGACTTCAAAAAATTTTCTAAATATATATATATATATATATATATAAGTAACTCTTAATCCAATATCCAGGCATTAATGCAAAGAGCTTGATTCTATTTGCTAAAGTTTAACAAAATAATTTAAAGCTGCTATGCAGACGTTAAAGAAATTGTAGATAAATATTTCGAAATAATTTTAATACAGATTAGATAGAAATCGAAGTATTTTAATACAACAGCTATAAATACTTGTGATCAACTTTCCAAATAGTCAGAGCTTTTATATATAAAGTGCCATAAAATGGCACAAAATAGGCAGAATATTTTTAATGCTTTATATTTATAGAGATAATAAACCTGGTTACGAAATTTAAAAATGGAACCAGTCATTTTTGTATCTATTGAAGGAAGTGAGTATGGTTTTGTGAAGATCACTGTTTATTTAGCTTAGGTAGATCATTTAAATATGTTCTGATTTTAATGTTTAAATAATGGCTAATTGCCAATAAAGTTTAACTTTTTTTATGTTAACATATACAGAAATCCAAAAACGCTTACGCAAATTATTAAGTTATATCTTGCTTTGATGCACCCACACACAGTCACAGATCCATAACTTTTGTTAGTTACTTGTTACTCGGCAATGATCGTGTCGTTTAAGTTATCAGTGACATTGCTGGATGGTGCATTCAATGGCGCCTTTGGCTTAAATAAGTCACAATTGCTGGCAATTAATTTGAATTACGCGCGCTGTGTTGGGATTTTTGCGAATCGACAAGAATCCGACCCAGAGCCAATTACAAAGGGCTCCAGCCAAACGAAGCATGTTGCAGTTGTCATCTCTATGCACATGAACGATTCTGTTTGGGTTTAATTTATTGGCGTGTTCTCACTTTCAATTTGATTGCATTAAGTTGTATTTGCTTTATTTGTATGCCCTCTAACAATTCAATTGATATACAGGGTATTATAAAATAATATAAATGCGCTTACAAGTGGAATGAGTGCAATCGACCAAGTCAATCAAACTACCAATTTGACTAAGATCAGAAATTAAGTTCACACTTCTAGCACTTTAGTTGTATGTTATTGTTTTTACAAATAAATCATCTTGTCACAGAATATAAACGACAACATAAATTTAAATAGTGTGATCAAACCTTAAATCTTCAGGCAAATCTTTCAAGAAGTATTTAGATAGAAGTATTTTTAATGTACATAAGCTTGACCAACATAAAGTCAAAAGAGATAGAAAAGTTGCCAGTTGGAAACAAATTAAGTATGATTTTTAATAAACATCAAATAATTTTTGCTTATCTGCTGCGTTTTCGTTATGTGGAAAGCTTGTTCCCCAATGCTTTAAACTGGGCAGTAACAGAACCACCTCGTGCTTAACAATTTTCAAGCCTTTCGTCAACACAAACAATATCTTAGCATGGACTTGTCCTTCGGGCCTTTATATAGTGCCAGTCGGCTCTGTCATATGTAGAATATATTTTAAATTCTTACATACGTATACCATACACGTACCAAACTTCATTGGAAGTAATAATTGCTGTAAATAGATTAAAATGCAAGTATAAATGCAACTTGAAATAAGCTAACAAATTATATATTTGATTATATTAAATTTAAGCTGGCTAGATTCCTAAGTTGAACACAGCAGACTTGTGTAAAAAGTTTATTATAACATCACTGTAACTTACAATTTTCAAAAGGTTTTTTATGATTTTTTTTACGAAAATTATAGATAAACATGTATTTAAGTGTTAATACAAAAATATTCATATGTAAAATAAGTTAGTGATTTAAGAGAGCAAAAAGTATATGGGAATTATTAGTATACTACTATAATAACAGAAGTACTGTTCATACTAATAAGGGCAGGTTATACCTCCTGGTATGCATATGTTTGTGTCTTTTAACATTCCAACGAAAACTGATTTAAAATCATATTATGTAAAATCTCTTATAGAGAAGGGTGAAACAGAAACAATTGGTGAATCAGAAGACAATTGTTTGAGTTGAAAACAAGTTGCCGTGACTGATAGCTGTAAGTGGGAATCGTAAGAACAGCTCGTGATCGGTCGGGTTAGAGTTGTCAGAGATGTCCGCATATCCGTTGCTGCCGAGAACAACATATATATTTACTATACATAGTGTCTCACATCATGTTAAGTGCCAAAAGGGGGTAACAAGTGGGCAATGGGCAATGAGCGAACAACTGGAACCCCAAAGTGTCATAGAGAATTAACGAAATATGAAAAACTATACATCTTTGTCATGACGGGGCCCGGGTCCGATTTGACTTGGAGACATTGTCTCGTTCCATGGGCTATGTGGATTTCGAAACATTTTTTTTTTATTGCTGTTGTCGGCTGGCTGGCTGACTGTCGACAACAAATAGCGACGGCTGAAATGGAACTAAAGTACAAAAACTATTTGTTATTTTATGCGGGATTTTAAATTGATCTTAACGAAGCTTAATTGAATGCATCTGTATTGGTGAACTGCTTTGCCCGATTCCCTGGACTCTGACACTATATACCCTATACTGTACCATACATGTAGGCACATTCATATATGTGTATAAAAATTGTATACATGTTTATGTGTGCACGCCATATTGGAATTTCGTTTGCACAGATCACAATCGCAGCGCGACTGTCATGAACATAAAAAAATACGATCGTACAAACTCCTACCATGGGCGTTGTCAACAGAAGGGGACGACTCGAGCAGTCAACTTTTAGTACTATTAGATTTTTAAGTTTTGATTTCGAAACATTTAAACAATAAATAAACTGTCACTTTGTTTATGTATAAGTAAAGTATTTAATTTACTAAAATTTTAAGTCTAATAACTTGGAAACTTATATCAATTGCGTATTCAACAAAAATCTAATAATTATATCTCACCTCCCCCAACTGATATCCTTAAGTGCGCCCCTGAACTCTACATACGTATAGGAATTCATAAACTAAAGGCAAACAGACGTCGTATGTATGTACTATAAATATACATACTGTATATCGTAATACAATGTGATAATATTCAACTGTAGTAGGATGAGAATGCTGAATGATGATGATGATAATGGTGAGTGACTGTCACTGGGTTCAAAACAAAATGTGAACAAGTGCGATGATGGCTAAGTACATATGTATGTGTGTTTGTGTAAATGTTGATGGCTATGGAAAAAATATGAAAAATTCTCGCACTCGCATTCAACAAAAGCTTAGGAAGCGCACTTTGCTTTGTGTGACAAACTGTACCAAGTTGTGGTTTCATGAAAAAAAAAATTCATGTTGAAAATCTGTATTCAAATTTAAACCGAATCGTAGTCACATATTATTTGCATATATGTAGTTAAGTTTAGTCCTAAATAATTAATGAAATGTTATTAAATATCTATACAAACCACCTAGGGACCCGGAATAATGGTATTGAACCTTAAGTAAAATAAGTATAATGACGAAAGCTTTCTTTTTGAACATAATCTTCAGCATTTCTTTTATTTTGGCTATATATTGTGAGTTAAATCACAATATATATTTTCAACGCTTTTTAATGAAAACTAACAATTTATTTTTAATATTTGGCTACTTTTTCGATCAAAGTTAAAAATTATATGGTTCACCGTTTTTGTTTTTTACTAAGCAAATCATTTAAAAACATCAAAAGCTTTGCTTATTTAACACAACTAAATTGGCATTGAAATTCTTACCAATTGTGAAATTATTAGTAAAAAAAAAAAAACCTAAAAGCATTAAATAATACAGCACGATGCATCCTTCTACTTCTTGCGATATGACCATGTTACTTGAGTTCCTAAACGTATTTTTGACTTAAAAAAGTCATGCTCTGCGCCATCTGATTATAGCCTGATTATCTTTTTTATATGCGAAATAAGGCTTTGCGGTATCTTTAAGAACCTGTTGTATTGTTTGTCCTAGAATTAAATTCGCGGCCTCTGACGAGCGCTTCTTTAAAACGGTTGCTGGACCTTAGAATCAGTAATCCTACTTGCAGCACTAGGACATAGTAAATAATTTAATTAGTAATTTTTTTGCTACCTTATTGACAACAATAAGATAATTTCAAAGATCTCAGTTATAAACTTTGTCTTTTGTCCTTTAGCCTTCACGGTAAGCAAAGTTCCAGCATCTCTGAAGTAATTAACGTTTGATCTCTTGCAGATGATGTTATCATCATCGTTGACTTTTCTTAACCCTCAAAGCCTTAAGTCAGCAGGACGACCTATTCAACCCAACCCAACTCGATTCCCATCGCGGATAGTCCCGCACTGTGACAGGGCCCATATAATTGGCGCAATCGCAATGCAAAAATGTTGTTGTCTGATGTTTCAAATGCATCATCTCTTTATATTTATGGGGTGAGTTATTTTTTCTTTCCTTTGGTCTGCACCGATCGCGTGCGCATTTCCCATTCTAGTTACCATGTCAATTCCGATTCCGTTTCCGCTGCCCGCATTTTTTAAACCTGCAAAGACACACAAATCCATCGGCATTGCCACATAGCGCGCCCAAAAGTATCAAATTGTTGCTGTATATTTTCATGTATTTTGTTTAGAAATTCTATGGGAAATAGTTGTCCATATTAGTGATCCTTTCGCATGATGCGAGCATCCTGGGAAATTCTTGTCGATGTCGCAAATACTTAGACAAGGTCAATGCGGGCAACTTTTATGATTGGAAGGAGTTGTTTTGTGGGTTTTCAATATGCCGAGTGCAATAAAGAGAGGGAGAATGCATGAAGTCACTAGTAAATTAAAGCTCAATAATAACATTTTTGCTGAAGTTTATAAACATCACTTTTAATGTGCACAATCGTTATTTCAATAAAACAGTTTGTTCTGTAGGAGCATACATAAATAATATTATACTTATCTTAGAATAAAATAAATAATGAACCATTAAGTATTGGCAATGTTTAACTAATTCTTGAGCTGTGCTAAATAATTAACATTAAATGGAGCCACATATCCCATGTCACATTTTTTTGGAACTAGGATAATTGTTTCATTCAAAGTTTTGCTAATTGTTATCGAACAAGTTCTTGTTCGGTCTGAAAATAAGCATTCTCTTTGTGTGTGTTGGTTAAATCTATTTCAAGTTTTATCTTCTTCTTCTTCTGTAATATAAGTATCAATTGTTTTTAACTTCTCTTACTTAATTTGTAATCTTTAATCGTCAATCTTATTGAGCCAAGCTCTTATTTATTAACAATTAAAATAAAAAATACAATTTTCGACTCAAAAAATTGCATATTGACGCAATGTTAAATAATAATTCTTTTCTATCGTTTGTTTAAATTAAACTAAAATAATTCAGATTAAAAAAGTCTGTTTTGTTTTCTCCTTCGAAGTACCCACATGATTCAGCTCATTAAATATGACCCTCGCTGCAATTGCTTACCTCCTCCCAGTACCTTTCACTGTCAATATCCTAAATACTTTATGTGAAATCTTAAAACCTTACCAAATTACACATTACTTTTTATATACTATTACCATAGCACTCTCGGTGAGTGCCCTGGGCAATACCAGCATTAAGCCAAAAGGTCGCTCGCGCCAGTCTTTATAGGGTGAGGTTCAGCTTCAGGGCAAGAGTGAGTGAGGGTGGCACGCGCAACAGTAGAAGAGCGTCGACACTTCCAAGGCAGCCGACAAGGATCCTTGAGGTTACGGTGGTGGGAAAATTATAGCAACAACAAAAGTTCGGCCCTTATGCGATCGTATGGCGTGAGACAATTCCAATCAGACTTGTGTTCAGATGTTTTGTGTATGTTTATGTATAGGGATTCGTTTTGACCAAAGCTAATCGAAAATGAAAACATTTGTATACATGCAGGCAGGTAATGTCCGATTGATTACATTATCATAATAGTTGCCAAACGACGGTCGACGAATTCAAGAAATTAATAATAATAATTTATAAATTAATAAATATGATAAATTAAATAAAAAAAATCCTACATAAATTATGTAATTGTATATATATAATATATTTGTTAAAATGAGGTTTGGTTGTATGCGGTTTATTTGACTAAGAACTGGGACACTAGTAATGCTGATCACAAACTTTCCCAGGACCAACGCGTCTGTTTACCGATCTGCTGGCAGCATTACGATAGTGAGCATAACAAACTGCCAGCAAGCAGATTCTCAGGGCAAAACAAAAAAACATCGCGCTGCGAACGAAAAGGCAAAACCAAAAGCAAAAGCAAGAAAGTCACACGCGCCAGCATACAGCTATACACAAACACGCACATACGCTCACAAACAGTTTATGTCTCTCACTCGCAATGCGCTCTCTCTCTCACTCAATTGCTGCGCTGTTTGTTAGGCAGCAGCCATTGCTTGAATCTGATTGGTTGAAACGAGCAGCGCCGCTGCGCTGCTCCCAAATTGGTATAAAAAGGCAATCATCGCGACTTGTGGGCTCAATTAAGGCCACAGGCACAGACTCGAACGGTTCACAGTGCCACGAACGAACAACGTTCTTTCAGTGAGTGAGAGCATTATTCAACAGGAGCATTTATTAATGTTTTTGCGCGTGCGACAAGAAATAGCTAAATGTAATTAATTCATTTACAACAATTAGCGGAGCAGCGATAATTAGATTTTGATGTTGATTTTGTGCGCACTTTGATTATACAACTAAATGGATTAACACTTAAAACAACATCTTAAATAGAGTGCATCTGTGTGTGTGTGTGTGTTTGTGAGTTAAAATGGAGCACGCCAGTTTCGATGATCAAATCTTTGGTGACTTTAGCAGCGGTCCTTTGAGTCCATTGGGTGCCAGTAAACCCTTGCTGCCTACAGCCACAACGACGATCACTCACGGGAGTAGCCTGCATCCCGTAATGCTTGGCAGCGTTGTTCACGAACTTTGCAGTCAGCAGCAGCAGCAGCAGAGATTGCCCGACTGCAACACAATTCTGCCAAATGGTGGCGGCGGCGGCTCTGGATCACCCAACTATGCCCAAAAGATGGATTTTGGCAACAAGATGGGTTGCTTCTCACCTAGCCAGAAATATGAATATATTGCAACGTCACAGAAGCTTATCGAGCAGCAACAGCAGCAACATCAGCAACATTATGCTGTTACACCACCGCCAACACATTCTCATCCAATAAACCACAATGGCATGCTGCATCATAAGCCACCAACACAACAACAGCAGCAGCAGCAGCAGCTGGTAGGAATTATGAGCGATTATCATGGGTTAAATGGCAAACTAGACTACTCACCCAAGGACCCATACGAGCCACAGCAACAGCAGCAGCAGCAACATGTTCAGCTTCAACATCAACAGCATCTCTACGGCAGCAGTCCACATCATAGTCATACCCATGCCCACACTCAGTCCCACTCCCACACTCATGCTCATGAGGATGGCAGCACTGGCAATGGAGTGCTGGAGTCTTCACCGATGCTACTGAACAATGGAACAACAAATGGCAAGCATAAAAAACTGGATGAGATGTGTTCACAAATAGAGAATGGCTTGCCGACGACCAATGGAAATACCAATGGCAGTACCATTGGCAACAATAGCAACAACAATACCTCCACCTCTCCCACTGCTAGTAGTGCGAATGGTGCAAATGCTGTTACTGCTGCAGCTGTTGGGGGGTCGGCTGGCGTCGCTGCCGCTGTGCCAGCTGCCAAAAAGGACAACAACACCAAAAAGAAAGGCGATCCCAACGGTATCAAAAAGAAGAAAACGAGGTAAGTAAGACAGAGAGTGCAACAAACATATTAGCAATTAACTTAACGACGGGAAATCAATGAAATTATCTGACAATTTATACGACGCACAATGGGGCGTATACTAAATTAGCCTCATCATTTCGTACGTATCTACATATAAAACAGCATGAGATTAAAATGATATTACAACTAAGGATATTTCAAAAAAAAGAAGATAAATATATTTATGTAATAGTCAACAAATTTAATTAAGTTTAAAGGAAATAAAGTAACAACTAAAAGTTACGATTCGCAAAACTAGACTTTCTTCAAGGAATCGTCCTAAAACGAAAAAAAAAACTTTATATTTAAAAAAAAATCTACGAACTTCCGTGAAAGTATCCTATTCTGCTTCACATCAGCTGTTAATATGTTACTCCAAAAACTTTAATTTTCTTTCTTTCTTTTTTCTTTTCTTTTGCATAAATACAGTAAAAACTCTCTTTTATAAAATTTAGGTATTCAACAAACGATATTATTTAAATTTAAAGTAAATATTAACTTACATAGGATAGATTTTTAAGCTGATATTCATATAATACAACATAAAATATATCTTACTTTTTGCTAATATACAAATTGAAAGATTAAAGTCCTTAGCAAATAATTTCGAATTGACATACGTGCGGAGTGTAAAAAAAATGTCATAATACTTAAAAATAATTTTACCAAGATATTTTAAATTTTCCCAAATTGACAACGCTGAAAGACACAAAACCTACATATTGTATTTGAAAAATATCCTTATTAAGTCATATATATTTTGCTTTTAAAACAAACGTCAGCAAATTTTCTTTATCAACGACAATAATTTTTGTAAAATCTGAGTACTTAAGATTGCGTATATTTTTTATAATCATATTCCGTATCAATTCCTAATTTCCTGTTACCGATTGCTATGCATTTGCAGAACCACCTTTACTGCGTATCAGCTGGAGGAATTGGAACGAGCGTTTGAGCGTGCTCCATACCCGGATGTCTTTGCACGCGAGGAGTTGGCCATTAAGTTGAGTCTGAGCGAATCAAGGGTGCAAGTCTGGTTCCAGAATCGTCGGGCCAAGTGGCGCAAGCATGAACCTCCACGGAAGACTGGATACATTAAGACAAACACTCCACCGACGGCGGCAATGAACAGCACACTGGCGCCACCTTTTGCCAGTTTTCCGCAGACGACAACTGTGACACCGCCGGGTAGCATGGATAGCTGGACAAGCTATCAGACACCGTACGAGTTGAGCCCACAGTTTAGTCTACTATCGCCTGCAGCGAGTCCCTATGGCACCTACTCCGGCCAGTATGGCACCTACGTGCACGAATCTCAACTCTTTCCTATGCGTCACTTTGACTATGGCAGCCCCCCACGCATTGAGATGAACGGTGCTGGTGGCGGTGGTGGCACATCTAATGGCGCTGCAGAAGCTGGTGAAACTGTAAATGGTTATCAGCCCACAGATCTGCAGCAGCAGCAGCAGCAACAACATTTGGATGGAACGAACAGCACACAGCAACAATTGGCGGATGGAACGCTGGTAACTGTGCATCAGCAGCTTAATGGCAAGTATCTCAGTGCCGAGGAGGCTAAGTATGTTCAGGTACAGTGCCAGCCACCATCAGGGCTGGACAACAACAATTCCGCTGCCTGTCACATGGAAACACATCATTACGTCACAGCGGCAGCAGCGGCGGTGTCCGCTGCAGCAGCGGGATCTAGCAGCGATGACAATGACAGCGGCCTGCATACTGTGATCAAGAGCGAAGATGCAGGAGTCTCTGTGCAACAGCAACAGCAGCAGCAGGCGCAAAACTATGTCCTGCCGCCTTTTTTGAACTAAGGGAAATGCTCACACACCGACATCAGCAGCAGCAGAGACGCTCTGCCTCTGTCAACGCAACAGTGCGTTTCAAGCGGCCATATTAAGTAGTAAATTGAGTTTGCAACTCTGTTAACGAACGTTTGTCGCTTTTAACGAATTCAGGCGATATCGCCAAGACAAAACTTTGTTATTTCTTTGGGAAATATAAATAAGTTTGACAAAATGTGCTCATTATACTGCTTGTATTTTATAAAAAACTTGCAGATTACTATTAGCTTTGTTTTGTTTACATAATCAGACAGCTTTTGTCTATTGCGACAAACAGGTGTAACAGAGTAGTATGTTAATTTTCAGTCTAAATGTTACTAAACGCGTTTGTGTGCAGCATTTCAAGCCAGTCCTCGAAGTGTTAGAAAATACCAAAATCACTAGATTAAATATAGGGTAAATGTTTTGCCATAGGTTCCTTGTTACTTTTAAGCATAGTGTTTTTAGTTGACCGACAACAACAAAATCGACAAGTCTTGCCAAAACTTAATGCCTTTTTATTAGTTTTAGTTAATAACAGGTGTTGGTCTTTATCATTGACCAGCACATCATACTGAATGCATTCCGAATGTGCCTTACTAACAAGTAACCAGATGGATGAGACAAAAAATATCCCTTTGTTTCAATTCTGGTACTGAATATGCCTCACATGCCCCTAGTTGTCTGTTTGTATGTATGTACATATGTATATCAAAATCTGTTGTGAAGATAGACAATAAAATGTTTGTATGCATGATTTGTATAATTTAGCTGCTCCAGTTTTCCCAATTCTTAGCATTATGTTTCTTTTTAATATTAAACACTAATTGCAATAAATAATGTACATATAATACATACACATCAAAATAAATAATTGTAAATTTATAAATAAAGTAACATATTTTGTACAACAACTTTGAGACTCGAGGCATTGTCGATTGATCGATTCCTAACTTAATTAATATTGTAATTTGTTTTCTTTCTGAATATAATCTGTGAGTTTCATCACATTTTACAATAAACCTAACTCTATAGTAAATAAAGTTCACTATAGAGAAGATCGACTGTATTCAAATTGAGGTGCCACATTTGTACGAATTCGATTCAATTAACTACCCTGCTTTAGAACTGCCTGCCAATCGATGCCCTCAAAGAAGGGATGAGCCTGCAGCTGATCATAATCCAAGCGTAGATCTGGGGTCAGTTGAAGAAGTTGCTCCAGTAAGTTACGCGCATTATCCGATATATCCAAAGCATCTGTTGGATAAAGCACACACCTATATAGCTCCAGATGTCCGGGATGTATAGATTTGTATGACTAAATATAAAAAGAATTTTTTCAGTTATAAGGTTAAGGTAGCATATGTATTGTAAGGCATTTAATAGCTTACCTCGCCCAATAAAAGCTGATAGAGAACTACGCCGTAGCTCCACCAATCGGATCGGAAGCTAAGTGGTCGTTCAGGTGCCACAAAATGATTGCTTAGGGCTATAAAACTAAGTGCCTTGTGTATATAATTGTCATCAGAACTGAGTCCCTCGTTCTGATAGAAATACGTAAGCATTAATTGTCCAAAATTTCCAAGCAATATGTTTTCCATGTGAAGATCCCTCAGTATGATACCTTTGCCATGCAAACTATGGACGGAGACAGCTAGCTCGCAGGCCCATTGACGCAAACAGACCTCTGGCAAACGCCGGCCATTTATTATTGATTTCGGTTGTCGACTGTTCGGAGTCAGTGGACCCGTCTGCAAGGGGCTTAACGTTCGTGAGACTGACTTCAGAAGTTGGTGTGAATTGCTCAACAGATCGGTGACATCGGTCTCTTTGGCTGTTAGCGGCTTATCTTCTGGAAACAGATCGGCGTAGTCGCCACACTTGCTAGCTGTAGGTGTATAGCTTTGTATATAGTCATAGAGGCGTCCACCCTCCGCCTGCTTGAGCAAGAGGAATATTTTCTGATCCGACTGAAAGTAGGCCAGCAATTGGCACATGTACGGCACACGCTGGGGCAGAAAGATGCTTTGAGTAGGTGAATTACTTGCCGGTTTTTCTATGCCCTTCATTACGGCTGTTGGCTGCGTTAGGGGCTGTGTGATGCAATGCACCTGCATGACACATTGCCCCAACACTTGCAGCACTTTGTATTTGGCCAACTGATTCCAGGCACACTCCAACTGCGAGATATTGTCCACCTCATCGAGGGAGAGCTGAAATTGCAACTTTCTGCCAGATTGATTATGAACAGAGTCAGAGCGTAAGAAATTAGCATAAATTTCATCGGCACGTGCCAAATACTTGGCTATTTTGGCTTTGGCTATAAACTTGCGATCCTCGTTAGCATCATTCTTGGCGCCGACAAGTAACAGTTCCACACCATGCTTATAGCGCTTATGTGCCTCCTCATACTCCAGATTAACCTCTGCCTGTACAGCATAGCTAAATTCCAAGGCCGCCTCATAAATGTAATCGCTATCTTCACTCTCCACCGAGACCATGGGTGTTAGAAGACGTGTGTAGTCGCGCTTAGATTGCTGTATTTTTTCATGTGCTTCATCAAGAGGCTTATCTTTGTATGGCTGCTGCTCGTCACTTTCGTTAATTTGGGTGTCGCAGCGCGGATCCAAGGGGGTTATGCCATTTGCATTGTGGGGATCGTAGGGCAAATCAAGTTTATCGCAAATCTCAGCTATGGCTCCACTGCCAGGCGGCTTCAGCGAACGTTCCACATACAATTTGTGTAGCGGCGATTCATTTGGAGATTGCGCCTCGCTAAAGAACTGCGTAAATGTGTTACATTTATACAGCACCGGATGCTGAGCAGCAAAGTCAAGTAGTTGAAGTATGTAATCCTTACGTCGCTGGATCACAGCTGCATCGAAACGTTTAAAGTAGCTGCTGTCTGTTGGTTCGGGCAGCTTGCCCGGCAACTGCATCGTTTTGTGTCGGCGATTAAGCTCCCGATGCAGACGCTTTATTTCATGAAACCGTTTCCATACAACCAAACAGGTTAATGCTTGAGGCACCGAGCGGGGAAATACCTAACCATATGTTCAACTTAATTAAGATTTCTATTAACTTTTCGTTTTTATTTACTTACAACCGATGTAATTTTGTATATTGTGTAGCCTCCCTTGTGCTGTTGCGTGTCGGTAACAGTAAAACTGTGAATCCAACCTCCAAGATTGAGACTCATAGCGGCAAATGAATGGATAGATTCCTTTTCACAGTACAGTTCGATTCACTTTAAAGATGCAATGAAAATGTGGTACAGAATCCGATTGTTCTGATTCCTTGATAGCCGATGAGAGTACATCATTCATTCTTTTAATTTGGAAGAAATATTCTTTTTTATAAACTTCTTTACATTTTTAACGACACCTAAGTTTTGGTTTTCCCTCTAAACTGAATGGACTGGGAGGAGGAATAACAGAGCCTTAACATTAACATTTTCAAAAATATTGATAGCGATGAGCACAAAAATGTTTGAATAAAAATAGATCGGCATTTGTTAAGCCAAGTTAGACACCAAATGGATTGCAGAAAAAATTTGTACATCAATTTTTAGGATTCTTTTTAATGGTCATGCTGAATATAAACAATATTTTTTGTTAAACAATGAATGGATATTGATTTTCATTAAACAGCCTTTAATTTTGTAATAGACGATTGCGAGGCCCTATTTTGTCGCTCTATAATCGCACGTTCATGGATACAATCTCTTTAATTTTAATAATTGCATTACAAGATTAAATATTAAAAAATATTGCATCTACAACTTATAATTTATTAGATGTTTACCGATATTTTGTTCGCTAGCGGATTATTAAAAATAATAGACACAACATAAGAGTATTTAAGGATTATATTAATACAAATTTTGAATATTTCCTCCTTTTGAAAAAAAAAATATATAAATCAATGGCCTGTCTAAATCTGTATCCAAAATATATGATATTTAAAACCTATTGCTTATAAATCTTTGATGCGATTATTTCTAGCTGCGTAAAAGTTGCTCGATAAAATGGTCTTATCGATGAAATACGATGTTTTGTGCAGCTCTATTGAAGAGCCATCTTTTTTTTGCCGCGCCTCTGCCTCTCATTCTCAGACATTTTTGAGCAAACGACGATATAGTATGCATTTGAAAATCAATCTAATTATTCAAATTAACATTGTATAGTGTGTAAATGTGTACGGAAAGATAGTTAACAATATAAATAGTTTTAAAAACTATAAAACTTTTACGACGCACACTCGCTCTCAGTGCATAAATTATTCATTTTACCCCCAAAACGTTCTTTACTGTACTCGCAGATTCGTGTAGCGTCCACGACGACATTGAAAACGGAACGGCAGCCGAACCGAGCGTGCGAGTGAGCTAAGCAGAGCGCTTGTCAACTCAAAAAGCAGTAGAGAAAAAGAAGGCGACGAAGACAGCAGCAGAATCGACGCCGCACGTACCGGGAGCATTTAAAATAATTTTTTCTGTGGATTAAGTTTACTAAAAAGGATTTAAACACAATGACTGAACGTGAAAATAACGTGTACAAGGCAAAATTGGCCGAACAGGCCGAGCGTTACGATGGTAAGTACAAAAAACTGGTTTAAAAAAAAAAATTTGTATGTGAAAGGAGCGCCAACTTTGGGGAGGGGTCCAAAAGCATTACGTCGCGTGGCCTGCGCCTTGTCGAAAATTGCTGAAAATGTCCACAATTAATATAGCGGATGACGAAAAAAGAGTAGGAATTATTAATTTTGCAGCCATTTGTGTGTAGGTGCGCCTCGCTGCCAATGACTTTCGTCGGCAGAAGCGTCGAGACGGCGTCGCCACTGCCGATGAGTAGTGTTTCTGTGAAAAGACCGAATACCGAATGAAAAAGAAGACGACGAGGAGGCGAGGCAGCAATGCTGTAGAAAAGGCAAAGAAAGACTGGAAAAGAAAAATGTAAAACAAACCTGATTTTTACCGGCAAAAATTCGCGTGGTTTTCGTTTTTTGTGTTAGCCTTTGCAAAAAGCAACTTAGTTGCGTATTATATATACTTATGTATATATGTAGTAGTACGTAGTTGTTCACCTAAAAAAATATTTTGGTTGGAGAGAGGGGAAAATTTTCGAGTTGAAATTTTGTGTATTTAGTGCTGGTAATAGGCGCGCAAGGGCTGCGCGACTGTAAAACTTCATCGTTGCTAAGGGCTGTTTTGTAGTTATTTTGTGTTGAAAGCAGAATTATTTTTTTTAATAATGTAAAGCCTTATCGGTGTTAGGTAGCATTATAATTTGTTGGTTATTTGAATATAACATCTAGTGGGGTTTTGGCTTCGCCAAAATCGATCAGGCAAATATTTTCCTCATTCCCTTGTTCCTTCCGCTCTATTTCATTGTCACTCAAAATGTGCTTTGCTGCGCAGCAGCAGCAAGGCGGCGACGTCGTACTGCGAAAAATCGATGAATGAATCGATTGTGTGACTGGCCTACAATAATCGTTGGAGTAATGATCAGCGGTAGGAGTCAGGCATCCATGCTATTTCATTACATTTGGCTTATTGAAAATTTAGTTATTTTTCTTAAATTTCTTTATGCGAATGTTTCCAATATATTGACTCTGGCAACTCTGCTTGATAGTGCAGAAAATAAAAAATTTTGCAATAGCATTACTCATGCTTCTCTGCGCATGTGTGTGCTTGTATGTATGTGTGCCTTAGAGAGGAATACGCACGCACGGTCAACGCTACTGTCTTAACTACTCACACCGTCACTCTTGACAATTTTTTTACTGTTGGTGGCTGCTGCTGCTTATTTAATTAAAAATACTTCAATTAATTTAAATACTGTGGCTGCTCAAAATGCAAAGCGTTAGGCAGCAAACGGCGATTTTGGCATTTGACATAAAAAGCGCGCGCGCTCTCGACACATACATAGCTCAAGAGAGTTGCCGTATGCGCTAAAACGAGATAACTACTGTGTTGTCGACAACGATATAGATTCCTCTTCTGCCCCAATACAGTGCTGGTCAGAAGATTGCTAATGTTTTCTGTATTTAAAGTTAAGCAATGAAAGTAGTAATTACATCAAAAATTTGTTGACAATTGGCAGCAAAACATACACACTCGGCATTCGTATCTCCTTCTCTCCCCTGTTGCGGCAGTGGTTCTTTAGGCGGTCCAAAGAAGTCAATCAACTATTAGCAGCTACTGCGGGCACACACACATACATATGCACATTTACAAACACGCACTCGGGCACATATACGCTAACATTCAAGTCTGTATCACATGTTTTTCTTCTTATTTTCGCCTGCGTGAGCTCCAAGCTGCCTCCGTCTGTGTATTTGTGCGAGCACTTGGCGTTGGCCTTGTCGCACTTGCACAGCTTTGGTCATGCTGGAGAGACTAATACAAATGCATTTCAGGCAGCCGGCAACGTCTGGCTCTCTTAGTCTCTACCCAGGCCCGATTCCTCCCTGCCTTTTGCAACTGCGGCGCCCCCACAACGCCAACTTTTTTAACCCCTCTCTTCCCGATTGTACACATTAACGCCTGTGACGGCAGCTACAGTTTTTCTGTCAGCCTTGTAAGTGTGATTTCAGGTGCTGAATACTGATGCTCCGCTTGTGTTCTGGGTGATTTTTTGCTTTTTGAGATCGCTGCCGTGCATTCTGTTTTTATACCCTGAACCCATAAAATGGGTATAAAGGGTATAATGGTTTTGTGCAAAAGTATGTAACAGGCACAGGGAAGCATCTCCGACCCCGTAAAGTATATATATTCTTGATCAGCATCAACAGCCGAGTCGATATAGCCATGTTTGTCTGTCCGTCTGTATAACGCGTCGATCTCAGAGACTACAAGAGCTAGAGAGTTAAAATTTTGAATATAAGTTCTCCTATACCATAAGCAGAACAAGTTTGTTTCAAATTATCGATAACTATTAACTATATGCAATCGATCAACAAAAAAAATATCGAATTTTAAAAATGTAAAAATGGGGGTTGAAATAATGGGTAACAATAGAACTTTTCTGAAAATTTCGTCAAAATCGGTTAAGAAAGACCGGAGATATCGAGCTTAATCGATTGAAGTTAAGTCAGTATACGAAAGTCTTTTATAAATTTAATATATTTATTGCAACTGGGTTCAGGGTATCTTCTAGTCGGGCTCTCCCGACTAGAGCCTTACTTGTTTATTTTGTAATACTGATGTTCATCCTAATGTCGTCAATGAAAATCAATAAATGGAGAGCGCGGCTTAATTTTATATTTGCTTATTACCCAAAAAAAGCTATGAATATGTTTGTAAAATTAAGAATTTATGTAAAATCTCATATAAATCTTATATATATATATATATTTTTTTTTTTGGATGAACCCACGACCATATAAGTACATATAACTTAAAGGTCAAGCAACTCTTTTTGTGATCCTTTAGTTTGGGTCCTCTCTTTAACGCGCCCGTATATTTTTAAATACATGAAGTTGCACGACTTTCATCATATATTAGTTCGGAGTGACGTGTTACGGTTCTGAGTGTTTGTGTGGTGTGGGGTGTGTTCGTTGAGGTTGTGTTGGGCGGATAGATTTGAATTTTTCCGTTGTTGACTTCGGGTTTTGTAGCATATCTTTGCAGTCCCTTTGCGTTTTTTATGCCGTGGGATTTTTTTTTGTCTGAATAACAGTAAGTACGTATATCTTTGTTGGCTTATGCAAATTGATTATGCTATGCTTTTGAAAAACTAAATGTTATTTTCACTTGAGACGCATGGAAGCTCAAATGTTTATTGAGTAGATTGGACAGAACATGTGCTCCTTGTTTGTCTGCCTTGTTCTCTTTGCAAGTTGCACCATTTTAGCAACCTCACGGCGGTGACTGCCGCCTGTCGACGCTTTGCCTAATGGGGCACAGTGTTGCAAAATGCATTTGCAGTTTTGTGCCAATGCCAAACAACAATTTTGAAGTTCACCAAAAAACAAACCGAACAACAAGATGTGCTACTAAATTGAGCACAATGAATCACGCAGCCAACTTTATTCCAATTTTCACAGCTACGTGCTATAGCTATAACAGCAATTCGAATAACAAAGCTCCCGCTGCTTGAACGTAAAAGCGTGAAGAGGATTGTAGGGATGATGGGGGCTACGTACAAACATATATATACATGCATACGTCAGCAGCTGGCTGCGGAAGAGAGTACGAAACTAAAATGCTGGCGCAAAGGCAATATTCTGCAATTACTCTGTTTAGCGCTTATTTCTTGTGCTATGTGTGTGTGAGTTGATGTGTTATCAGCACGCACACGAAAATAACGGTGACTTATAACGTTGCAGCTGCTGGCATTCGTTTCAGAGTCACTGCGAATGCATGTGATTCATGACGCGCTTTTAGCACAATATCGTCGGCTACTTTTGTTATTTGGCTTTAAGAAAAATAAAGTGCAACAATATGTCTGGGTGGGTGGGTGATAGCTGTTATCAACCTCATAACCAAATTGGTCTAGAACGGGCAAAGACTCGTCACGGAAACACGAAAAGCTATGCATTAAATATATGTATATTTTTGTTTTGATAAGTTATGTCTTTTAAGATTGGGTGGGTGCGTGCTCAACCATAGATAGTAGAAGCGTTTTTTATGTGTATTAAATGGTTGACAAGTACACATATTTCAACAAATACTCTGTATACGGTCTATAGGTGACTTATGTTTGGGGTATTAGTTTAAAATAAATAATGAAGTTCGATAACAAAAAAAGAAGCTTTTACAATTCTGGCGAAATGGTCCAAAATGTAAGTAAAATATTCAGGAGTTATAAGTTCATCGTATTTTGCCATAATAACTTTATTTACTGATGTAAATGCCTCATAATTTTATGGTTTTTTTTTTATTTTTTTTTTTTTGCAGAAATGGTGGAAGCCATGAAGAAGGTCGCCTCCATGGACGTTGAGCTGACCGTTGAGGAGCGTAATTTGCTCTCGGTTGCCTACAAGAATGTGATTGGAGCACGTCGTGCCTCGTGGCGCATTATCACCTCCATTGAACAGAAGGAGGAGAACAAGGGCGCCGAGGAGAAATTGGAGATGATTAAGACCTATCGTGGTCAGGTGGAAAAGGAGCTGCGCGACATTTGCTCGGATATATTAAATGTGCTCGAGAAACATCTCATTCCATGCGCCACGTCCGGCGAAAGTAAAGTATTCTACTATAAGATGAAGGGCGATTATCATCGCTATTTGGCCGAATTCGCAACTGGTTCAGATCGTAAGGATGCGGCAGAGAACTCGCTGATTGCTTATAAGGCAGCTAGTGATATCGCCATGAACGATCTGCCACCAACACACCCCATTCGATTGGGCCTGGCTTTGAACTTCTCGGTAAGTCATTTCAAATCATTACAAATTGTGGGTGCTCCATTAACGCTTTTTATTATCATATAGGTGTTTTACTATGAGATCCTCAATTCGCCGGATCGCGCTTGCCGCTTGGCGAAAGCCGCATTTGATGATGCCATCGCTGAGTTGGATACGCTAAGCGAAGAGAGCTACAAAGACTCGACCCTAATTATGCAGCTTCTGCGGGACAACCTCACATTATGGACGTCCGATATGCAAGCAGATGGTTCGTAAATACATACTACTAACATGCACATATTTCAAGTATTTAACATTTTTATGAAATAAATCCTGTGTTTTGTTCTATAGACTCGACAACAGGTGATGGCGAGCCCAAACAAGAAATTCAGGATGTTGAGGATCAGGATGTGTCGTAATTTAAGTAAACCCCCGCCCTTCCAATTAAAAACACACAAAACAAAAAAAAAAACATATACCTTCTAAAGTAAATATAATACATATAATATATATGCATACAACAATAAAAACAACAACACGCAACCGGTTAGTAAACAACAACAGCAACATCAACAACTAGAATCAACGGCAACAAGATATACGCAAGAACTACAGGGGCAACAGCAACACCAAACAGAAAACACCAACAGCAGCAGCAGCAAGTAACAAACATCAGGCAATCAAACACCACATATAAGCAATGCAGAAGATGGAAAACCACAAACCACCAACCAACAAGCATACAAAAAATAGCTGCACAACAAACTCTGAGGGTGGTCGGAGAAAAGGGGCGTGGCTGTTGTTGGCATAAAGAGAAAGAGGTGCAGCCGTCGTCACCGTTTTAGCTGTGTGCTATGCGAATCTTTGTCCAGGCTACTCAAGAAAAGCAAAAAGGCTACACAACAACAAGCAAAATCTACTACATTTGAAATTTTGTGCATTCGAGAAACGTATAAGCATTATATTATATTCAAATAAATATTATATTTAATTCTGAGAAGCGAAAACAAAATATACTTCATTTCAAAAACCAATCTAACTTCAAAACGCATCAACACACACTCACTCGACAGACAACACAATACTAAAACAACATAACGTAAATTTCATCAAAAAGTTGGCATAATATTAATTTAACAACAATCTATCAGCATGGAAATAAGAACACATTATAATACACAACGTTAATTTTAAGCCAGTCATAAAAGTAATTAAAACAAATAAATTAAAAAGGTAATTACACTCGAAAAGAAACACAAAAATTAATATGCGCAAATTGAATATGAGCAAATAATGCATGCAAATGCGTAAATTTAAAACGAAATGTAAGAAGCAAACGCAGAAATTATGAAAGAAAAACAGCAGCAATTAATATTAATTTAATACAAAACACGAAAAAGCAAATGTGAAGTAAGAATGAAATGAGCAAACAAAAACAAAGTCAAGTATAAAAGAAACTAATGAAAAACAAAAGGAATGTTAGTTGAAGCGAAATTCGAATGGATAAAAGTAAAACGAATTCTTAAGCTAAAATCTGTATGTGTGTTGTTCACAACACGCACACACTCTTATCACACACACAAACAAAACAACACTCACAGTGTAACCAATCACCATTAATGCAAATAGAAAAGCTTTCATATCGTTTTACTCTTAAATTATCTCTCACCTGTCTCTTATTCGCATGCTAATCAAAACAAAACAGATTATGTTAGTGTTTATTATTATGTACAAGAGTTTGTTTAAAAGTTTTTTAATTCACTTCTCCACAAACATTTCATATATATAAATATTTAAAAGAAGAAAAAAAAAACTAAAGTATTTGTAGCTGCTAAACAAATGGTACACATTTATATTGTATACACTTAGTATATATGCATTCGTATATATGTACTTGTATATTTTCTATGCCTACCACTTATGTAATTTGTAGAGATTTCGAATTTTTCCAAGTGAAAACACAACGCCCCCTTTGAAAAATCCAAAATACAACAACCCGCGACAAAATGTTTGCATTTAACACTCTCGAAACAATATCCACAAAAAAAGGCAGTTAAAATATTATTTGATTTGGCTAAAAACAAAAGAATATTTTCCCTTGTGTTGCTGCATGCCATGCTAACAATTTGGCCAAAACACAACAACAGGAAAATACCAATAACCAAATGGAACACCACTTTTTGTTCACACATTAGGCTATTTCAATACTTTCCGCTTGTATTTTTCCGCAAAATGATCCGCGCAAAGTGAGAACCATAAGTTGTTTATGAATATAGTATGTATGTAAGTACAATACATACACATATTGTAGTTACACATATTTAAAAAATCGCATCCGTGAAAAGCCAAGCAGAAAGTTGATTAGCATTGGGCAGCAGCAAATATATATATATACATTTATATATATATAATTAATAACGAAACACAAAAACAAAGGTTCTTAAATGAAAAGTCAACAAAATCAGCTAAACTGACATTCGTATTCATTTCAAATAAAAATAATTAAAAAAAAGTTTACGCTTATTTTTATTACATTAATGAACAATACTAGAAAGAAAATATTGAAAATTTTTGTACACTCAATTTTCTAGATCAATTACTTAAATCCTTAAGGTAGGACAATGTGGTATAAAGGTCAAAAGCAAAAAATTAGTTGTGCTTTATTGGTTGCAAACAGAAAGATGTATTGTTTTTTCAACACAAAGGAAACTAAAGATAATTCGTAGGATATCTATTTATTTCTTTTATCATTTAAATCATTTTTACAGCCAAGCATTTTGGTTATATGGTTATAATGCGAAACGTTTAAAATTTTGTGGATCCAGATATGATTCGTTAAAATAATGATTTGTCATATCAACCAATCAGACGATAAATTATTTATATGATCATGAATAAATATAAAAAATGTAGTTAGCTTCTTCGGTGAAGTAATATCGCCAGAGAGCTTCAGAATGTCCACTCCGATAGCAGAAGCCTAAAACTACGCCTCTTTGGGTCTGGTCATGAAGGCGCAACGGACAATAATCTTTTAGTATTATATCTGTTGAAAATGTTAAAGGTGGTATAAAATGATGATTATTCCCGAATACCGCAAGTAAAGAGTAGATTGGTTACCAAATAGAGTTACCAAATTTTGTAAGAAGATAGTTGTCCCAAAAAATGAATCAGAAATTTTAGCGCCTCGCCCACCCCGTTTTTGAAACCCGAAACGCCTTTATCTTCCACTGTTTTTGAACTAGAGACACTTAACTTCATCAAAAGCTTGTAGGCAAAGCCTGCTCCATCAGGGCACCATCGGGCTTGTAAAATCGGAATTGCCCATGCCTCTGACATTTGTTAAGCGAGTCACAAAATTTGGTAGGAAGATGGCTGGTGAAATCCCACAAAGAACTTTATCAAAAATTGGATGACACGCTCAACCATTCCGCCCGCCTTTTTAAATCGAAATAAAAATCTTTCCACGCACAACCCCTGCCGCCCCGTACTTCCTACTTTTTCTAGTATCAGAGTATACCGCAGCCGTCCAGTCAAGAAAATTTTTGATACAGTTTTTTGTGGGACGCCAGTAGCTATCTCCTTACCGAACTTGGTAACTCTAGCAGTACGGAGTTGGGAAATATGTGGCTTGCGTTCATGCATTCATTCGACGGACAGCCGAATAGACAGACACCAGGACGGGCATTGCACAAAACCAATATACTCTTTACCTTCGGTATCGAGTATAATTATGGTAAAAATATTTAAAATTTAGCGTTAACGATCTGGGAAATTCAACAAAAATATAAGTTGTCCAACATTTGTTGTGTGGATTGGAAAAATCGCAGAAAACCCTAATCAGGCCAGCGGCAGATAATTAAACTAGTAAATTACATACGATAAAGGTTGAGGAGTTAAAAGTTACTGGAAGATATAATTGGGACAGTTAGTTTTATTCGAATCAAATTTTTTTCGTTAGACTTAAAATAACTTTAATGGAGTAAAATAAAAAAGGACTCCTGCCATATGTCGGGAAACACAGGGGAGTCACCTGATAAGTTAATTAATAAATTAAGTAAGGGTCTACACACTGTATCCGCACAGCACCTAAGAACACCACCTGGTACTCCATCAGGACAAGGGAAGTAGCTAGGTTTGATAGAGTTAAAATCATTTGTGAGCGTACAGTGTACAGTGTACGCCGTACACTCGGTAATATCTGGGACAAATATGCAATTTGACGTTCGAATTTGAAAAGGATAGGAATTACTGCAAATATAAAAACTCGATGAGTTTTCGGACTGCAAATACTTAGCCAATAGATCGGCCACTGCTTGATTGGAACTTGCTTATTATTATTATCGAGGTAAACCGAGGATGGCAAGCACGAGTTAGCTTTGAGTTAACAAATTTTTAAATACGGTTTCGGATCACGGGAAAATGAAAGGTATTCCCATATGTTAATCGTTGCAAGTCAATTAAATAGGACTGTAGGAATACATCTGCGATTTTAAGTAAAGATAAATCCGGATTTAGTTTCTACGATAAGCCTTTCGCTTATAGGACAATAGCCATTAAATTTAATAAAATAAAAACTATGCAACATTATTTTTGTGTCAGACATCGCAGTAAATTCGATTATGACTTGTCAAAACAAAAATTACAAAAAACAATTTTTGTATTGATATGTTTTTGAGATATTCCAACTTAAGTTGCAAAAACTCGATTTTATTTTTTATGTTGGGGGTCATGCCACATAAAAAAATGTTTTTTTCTAATTTGATTTTTTGCACCAGAAAGTATAATATAATATTAATAAGTTAATATACCCGCTGACCTTATATGCATAGAAGTTATACAATTATGCGCAGCCAATGACACGTGCAACAATATTCCGTTTCAAGATGTGTGTTAAGATGTGTTTGTTGTCCACTTCAGTTCAATGCCAAAGCCAACGGGGCATTGAATATAAATTTCACTTTTATACCTTGGCCGCACTGCTACACTATAACTAGGTCTAGTGGCCATTGTTTGGGTTATGCATACACCCAACACCCACAGCACCACAAACTACCCCATAAACAGAATACATAACAAAAGACATGTGCCACATATGACCACATACATGTATGTATATAAAAATGCGTACATATATCAATATTTGCAAATCTAGGCGAACAGCACAAAGTGGACGAGCCGAAACGGGCCTAACGATTTATTTGTGAAACGTCGCTGGACGGGAGACAACATTCGCCGAGAGATATGACGCTGCAACTGCAAATTGATAAGTTGAAAGGCCTGGACAACTACAAAGCATGGTCGATGACGGTACGGGCATATCTGGAGTCTGAAGACCTATGGAGTGTAGTTGATAATGGCCCAGAAAATAATGAAGAGGTGATGACAGTTTATATAATAATTGAGAGATCACACTCATTGCCAAAGTTGCATCCATTTGTACAGTCACTTCTGAAGGACAAACGTGCCAAATTTATTATACTGTGCCTGATAGAGACGAAACTGTGCCAGTTTATGGTCAGTATACGTACAGCCAAAGATCTTTGGCATTATTTGCGCTCCCAGCATTCGCTACGCTAAATGATGACCCTGGAAAAAAGCAGACATCAATAAAAAAAAACAATGCCAATAATGTTTAACAAATGTGTTTATTACTTAAGAATAGCTCATTGTGACAGCTCGATAAGCACCGGCTGCTCCTCGGGATCCTCGTCGAGTAGTCCATCAAAATGCCAGTTCAGCTGCTTGTTCAGACGCTTTATCAGACGTTCAGCGTTTACCAAGAGACCACCAGCATATAGATTCACCAACAGCTCGCGCACATCCTTGAAGACGGTGTTGTTCATGGTGGGCACCATCAGTTCCTCGGGCAGATGAGGTAGCTGGTGGGCCAGCACTTCACTATATTTCATATAGACCAATTTGTGTTTGCCAACGGCTGTCTCCGAGTGCGCCAACAGTACCAGCAACTTGCGCCAGTGATCTAACGATTCTACCGAATAACCGACCAAAAAGAACACAAACGCCAGCTGTAGCTCCTCAATAAGTGCATCGGGATTGTTGTTAAAATTATCGAGCAGTGTATCCACAGCTGCTATGCAGTCAATGGCATGACGCGAAATATCCGCTGGTGGTGCATTTTGTGGAACACGTGCCGGCACCACACTAAAACGTGGCGCTGTGCCCTCCACGGGTTTCAGATGAGGAAGCATATCGCTCTCATCCAGCAGCAATTTGGCTGCTGTGTTGCGTCTGCTGATGCTGTCGACACCGCCACGTGGCCGGTCGGCATCTGTGCAGGATTGCAACTCAATGTTAGTGCGTATGGTGCCCAGCTCGGGTCGACAACGGTTTACACACTGCTCAGTTACGCAACCCGTGAGATTTTTCCACTGGCACACATATCGAAAGTCATAGGGGGCCAGGACGCGTTCCAGTTGCGCAAGGTTTTTTCGTATGCGTTCGCGTTCCAACTCTGGATCGGCTGTTTGCCGTGGACGCAGCTCCTCAAGGTCATTATCCCATTCACGCACAAGAATCTCATTTTGATGGAAGAAATGGACGAAACCAACACGTGGTGCCGCATCACCATATGGTCCACGGGATGCGCACCACACATAATGTACGCCAGGTGGTATCATTTTGACTCCACGAAAATCCGGGCCTATTGTGTATGCACACAAATCAATTCCAAATTCTGTGCCCACTGGAACGCCAGCTATGGCCAAGACGGCGCCATCTGCGAGCAGACGTATTGCCAACTCGGGGTCCATTTGCATTGGCGAATTGTCTTTGTTCATCTTGTATATTTTAGCTTAATTATTTGTTTGGTTTTTGATTCGTATGTTGTTGTATTCGTTTAATCGTTGGCTTTTATTTATGTTTGTCGTTTATTTTTGAACTAGCTCATTTGAATTGCTTTGCGGCCGAGTCGCACATTTAAATCTACGACCATAGACTAATAATAATACTATGATCTTTTCTGTGCATCAGTTACTTAGTAAAACGCTCAATAAATAAAATAAAAGAACTCAATTTAAAAAAACTGAATATGTTATGCAAAATATATAACTTTACGTTTTGGATTCTTGGTTAAATAGTGCCGACTCGATCGATATTTTTGCAGCTCTCGTGCCGCCTAGTTCGATAGTCTTTAAACAGTGTTGCCAATCACCGATAGCTCATAGTAAACGGAAAGACAAGTTAAACGACCAAAATTTGACACAGAATATTAAAATTATAATTTAATTCTGAGATTTGCAGAATTTTTGCATATTAAAATTATCAAAGAATGGCTCTTTAAATAAATGGCTCTAAAAATAGTAATATCCAACAAAAGTAATATAATTTATGTGGTAATGAAATGTGTAGTATTTATCGTTTTATGCTTAAATTTAAGTTTATTTTAAGAATATGTTGTATCGTTTTATGCTTAGTACATTTTAAGCAGAATATACAGTTATGATTTTCGGTAAAAATAAATAGAGGCCACTTAGTACTGCAAGCTACGTTTAGTGCCAATATCGTCAAGTATTTGGCGGAGCTCTTCATCTTCAAAACGACCCTCCAGCGATGGTATCAAAGCCTTGGCCTCCTCGGGTGCCTCCGGGCACAGGTTGCCCAGTGCGGCTAGCTCGAATTTGTGCAATTTTTTCTGCATAAGCAAACTGAAAGTAAAATATTATGTACTGAATTGTACTTTGAGTATATGGAGCCGACCGAGTTACCTTCGCACGGACATGATAGTTTCCTTGTTCTTAAACTTACGAAAACTGTCTGTGTAGGCATAGGTTTTCATGAAGACCTCTGAAAATTCCTGCTCTTCGTCGGCAGATTCGTTTTGGCGTTTGCGATGATCAAGCAGCATATGTACCTCCGATATCAACAGTGTTTCGGCGCTCTCGAACTCTGAAAAATTCACCATCAAGCTTGTTAGAACATTAAATATATAGAAAACGTTTTATCTTTTTGTGCAATTTACAAGTGAAACACAAAGTCAAGCTACAAGTTTAGCCAAAAGAATGCGGTCGAATGTGTCCATTCTCAATTAAGAAATCATATATCTGGCGCGTTTTGTTCACGTCGATCTTGATGAGCCGCCGAGCATCTCCCAGCCGTAGATGACCCAATTTGGCCTGCTCCGCAATCAACTGGTTTTTGTACTCCAAATAAGCCTGCGGAATCAGACGCGCGACGCTGCAAAGTGTGCGCTCGCCAGCGTCCAGCTTCGAATAACCAGGCAGATCTACAATGCAAGTGAAGCATAGTTTTAAGCGATTTTTAGCCACAGAAGTCTAGAGTTTGCTGGCTTACCGGATATTTCTATGGGACTGGCCTTGCGACGCGGATGTAACATATACACTCTGGAGCTGCTGCCCTGCAGCAACTGCTCGGCGTTTTGATTATGTTCGTAATGGTGCACCAATTGCTGCCAGTCTTGAGCATCGTTTTGCCGTTGTCGCGCATAATCACGCTGCGACTGCTGCCGTTGCTTGTAAAGACGAGTATAAAGTGCGCCACCCTGAAGTGTGCGCACACCTTGCTGGCGAAGATCATGCAACCAATATAGTCTGTTTTGCAGCTGACGATAGTAGCTCAGCGACTCCACCAGCATGTCAAACTCAATAGGCTGGCAAACTTGCATGAGAGCGAGGAAGCGCATGCAGCTGGCATCGCTGCGAAACGCGTTCACATATTTAGTTATCCAGCTAACGGTACGATTCGGCATGATGAGGCCATGCTTACGCATAATGCAGTAACGGCGCTGCCGTTCCCTATAAATAAACACATATTTTAGGGAAAAGAACATGAGGACAGTTATATCTAAGGGCACCTCAAGCGATTGTTGTAGGCAACGGCAAGCGCACACTGAAGCTGATCGGTAATATCTTTGTCCAATGCTTCGCTCTCAAGTTCATCATCAGCGACTACGCGTGACTTGTCGAGCATTATAGTTAGCAAACTTTCGGCCGAAGCATCGTATGGTGTGTCAAAGTCTCCACGGGCGCATCTGTAGCCTGCATTGATTTTAAATTGCATTGATGCAATATCATCGTGTCGCGGTGGCTCGACAGATCGCATTTTAAATACATAAGGCATACGCTCTGGCATATAGCAATTTCGGGCATGCAGAAGCCCCAGCAATCGCTCAAAGATCCCACCAAAGTAGCAGTCATGATAGTGTCGACGTATTTCCTCCGGCTTATGACGTCCTTCAAGTGCTTTTTCGATGGCTGGCCAGTTTCCGTAGCCGTGCGTGCGCAATGCTTGAAGCAGTGTGTGTTCATCCCGCGCTGTCCAACCAGGCTCAGTGGCAAACACCTGAACATCATCCCGCACTATTATGTAGGCGTGGCAGTTACGATGCGAGCTCATTTCACGACCTCGCGCAAAACACTGCAAGCAGATTAGGAAGTCAATGCACTCGTAACACTTTATGTAGGGTTCTGTCATGCCACAACGACACAAAGCACATGTCGACTGGAAAGAGTTCCCTTTATTTTGTTTGCTTATATCGTCAATGGCGGCACTTTTCTCCAATTTGCTGTGAAATGCATGTGCATTGTAAAAAAGTGTTAGGCGATTTGTTTTCTCGTCGCTGCGGGCGCGGTAAATCTGCCGGGGTTTTGGCTTCTCTGTAAAAAGGGAATCGAACATGCTATGGTAAACATGTGGCCCTTTCAGCCACAGTAACAATATTGTTTGCTTTCACTTGTAAGTTGCAATATGAGCAAATTCATTATTTGTTGTCGCTATTTTCATTACCTTTGGGAAACTGCAAATCTGCGGCGTCCTCGTCTACCATGTCCACTGGATTCATGAAGGACATTGTGTTTTAATTTTATTAAGTGAATTTAATACACAACTTAAAATGAAATCTTAGTTTGTTTTCTCTCAATGCCGCTTTTAGTTAACCAGGGATACATTAAGTACAGCTTGTGCCCGATAACAATTAAATAACTGTGACTTTTAAGTGTTGTTAAAACATTCTTTTGGGTAACTGCTATTGCATCTTAATTTTACTGTTGTAATTTACAGCACTGGCTGGTGCACATTTCTGTTTTTGGCCGCATATAACTCAATTTCTAGGAAATCTACAGATTGTTATACAAATATAATTTAATGAGCGACGTTGACGATTTAGCAGTTGATCTGCCTAAATACTGTGTCTTTTTTGAACATAAGCTAGTGGAGGAACTGGTCCTAGAGCCCGATTACCGACACATACACTACGGAAAGTGCGCAATAATTGGACGTTTGTCTGCAGTTCCAGACTATTTTAAACTGGAAAACGTTACCGTACCCCACCTGCCGAAGTAAGTATTTATAAATATGTTTTTATTCTATGAAATGCTCACCTGCCCTTTGTTGTGGTAATCTAGTGCACACTCGCTCCCCACTGGCGCAGTTTCCTTGCTGCTACTGAACTTTACCTACGACAACACTGGCTTTGAAAAGTTGGCACACGGTTGCTATTGCATTGTGCGGGGAGAGGTTGTACTATGTAACGTTCAGAAGCCAAACAGTCACACGTTAACTACACGTGGTTTGCACGAACAGTTGCTGCAGCTGGGAAATAACGAAGAAGCTAAATCGAAGTTACTAGAGGAACTGCAGGTAACTCACAGGCCGGCGCTCTATGTGTGGCACACAAATCGCATTGATCAAACCGAGGAGCTGATTCAACGCCGTCTCGAGATGCGAGTGCTGTTTAAGGAAAGGCAGTGAGATGAACTCGCATTTTTTGAGCACGTCGCGCAATAATCCACAGTTTTACACCTTCTCTCAGCTCATTGAGTCTGCAGCAGATGTTGATTGGCAGGAGCAGATACAACAAGCATCTTGGCTTGATTTCTGGCAGCGTGAGGGTCACGATTTGCTCGAAGAGGAGTGGCATAAGCAACACCCCGACTACAAGCAGGCAATTGAGCTAGCAACCGTTGAAGAGCGTACATCCTGGCAGCAACGCTGGGAGGAGCACGCTTGTGATCTAAGCAATTACCTTTGGCACATTTTAACCTGTGTCTTTGAAAACTACGAACGGGATCTAAAAAAAGGATTGCAAGGCATTGCGCAAGTTTTAGAAGAAGTAGATGATAACTTTATGCATTTAAATATTAATCGAAGCGAAGAGAATGCAATAAGCACAGCAAGTAGCGGAGAAGACGACCAATATCTCGATTCCGAGTCGCTGGACGATGAGCAGCAGCAGCTAAGATTGCTAGGTCTACCCACGTCGTTTGGTGTGCAAACAGTTAATGATCAACCAAGATCAAAGCTAAAACCTTTAGGTGATACCGAGAGTGACAACAAGTCAAATACGTTTGAGATGGCCAAAGATAAAGATGAGATGCTGCACGTCGTGCAATCGCATGCCATTAAAAAAATCAAGAAGAAAAAGAACTCAAAAATTCCACAGTTTATGCAGGACGAGAATCCATTGTTAAAGTATTGGTTTAAGCGCTTTTCGCTTTTTTCACGCTTCGACCAGGGCATACAGTTGGACCGGGAGAGTTGGTTCTCCGTGACACCAGAGAAAATTGCCAAGCAGACGGCCAAACGTCTGGCCTGCGATGTCATTGTGGATGCCTTTTGCGGCTGCGGTGGCAATGCCATACAATTTGCTAGCACATGCGGCCAAGTGATAGCCGTTGACATCGATGCTAGTAAACTGGCGATGGCGAAGCATAATGCTAACATTTATGGTGTGGCGCACAAGATTGACTTTATACATGCGGATTTCTTGCAGTTTGCCAGTAGCACAAGCTTGCGTCCCGATGTAATATTCCTTAGTCCGCCTTGGGGCGGGCCGGATTATCAAAAGCAAGCCACTTTTGACATTGAGCTGAATCTATTGCCGCTGGGAGCCAAACCCTTAATGCAACTTGCACGACGTTTAACGAATAACATTGGATTTTTTCTGCCACGCAACTCAAACCTAAAACAGGTGATTGCACTTACCAACCCAGGTCAGCAGTGCGAAATGGAGCACAACTATTTGGATACACGTTTGGTGGCAATAACAGCATACTATGGCGATAGCTTAATAACTAAAAAAAAATAAATAATAAGTAGGAGGTTTATTGATGCGTTATTAATAATGATAGCTACACTAAGAAGACTGTAGTTTTAATTTATTTGTTACTGATATAATAAATAAATAACCTTAATTAAAATTGTTGTCCTGTTAACAAAAACAGCTACATACATCTAAGTGTATAAATTTCTCACAAATTTTCATTAAGCATACAGTATTTATTAATAATAATAATCTTTCAAATTACGTCAATTTTATAAGTTTGGTTTTATTTTAAAATGTTTTAATAGAATAAAGCCTCAACGCACTCACTTAATTTGTCATCATTACATATGTACATTACACAATTTTAAGTGAAGCACCGAAATAAGAAAACTGAACTATTTTGTGCTGGTGGATTAACAGTTTTAACAAGTTTGCTCGAAATTAACTTTTTTGTCAACGATATGTGTGCGATTTCTTGTAACAAGGGTTTTTATCTGACTTCTCTATAAGAAATAGTACTACATCAACCCTTAGAGCTATAAAATATTTGCGGTAGCTGTCTGTTTGTATTTGTGAGTATATAATATGCCGTAAGATACATATTATTAGTTAATAATACTTTTGCGCAAGGAAAATACAAATAAAATAAATAAATAATAGATAAAACATTGTTAGGTTTTTGGATATGCGGTATTAGAGCTTTAAATTGCTGAAAATCCGAAAAATAAAATGTTTTTGATGTTTAATCAATTCGCAAATAACGGTTCCAAAACCACGCATAAGGAGGTGATATATAAACATTAAGAAACCGAGCAGCTTATTCCTCCATCTGTGGAGATGGGTTTTAAAATACATATTAGATATGTATGTATTCTGTTAAAACAAGAACAAGAATACTCTGATGAAAAGCGCGATACATAAATACTTTTTGCGGTTCATGCAAAATGTTGCAGCATACATACATATATTCATTATACATTCTCATATAAGAAACCAAAAAATAAATAAAATTGTAAAATATTTACTGTTTATTTTCTTTATTTATAATCTCATATCTAAGCAAACATGTCTGCTTGGAACTTGAAGGACGTTCTTGTCATAAGGCTTGTTTTGCTGCTGCATTTGCAATTGTTGATATTTGGCTGTAGTTTCTTCTACACATTTATGATTGCAACCCGACGCAGAACCAAAAATATCTTCTCTTTAATCCAATCCTTGTTGTAGGGAGCATATGTTTTAGTGTTACTCTGATAGACCAAGCAACTAATATCCCTGAGCGCATCAATGAAGTCAAACAGCTGACTGATGTCATAGGTAATAGTAGGCATGTTCGGATTACACTTTTTCAGATGCTCCTCGAAGATATCACACAAGCCCTGCATGCACTGGCTGACGCTCTCGTAGTCGCAAAATGTGCGCGTATCCAGACGACCGGCTGGCTGAACGAGCAAAATCGTATGAGACATTTTAAGAACTCGTAATTTCTTACAAGCAGTTTCACTAAAAATCAAAACTATGTTATCGTTCTGCTGCTGCTGATGTCGTTAGATTCCGAGCTTGAAATAATAAAAAAGGACTTTTAGTAACGATTCAAAATACAAAAATAACAAAACAATGCCACAGCGTCAAACGTAAATTGTGTAATAGAGGGACTCCTTGAAATAATTTCGATTTCGTAGAAGCTAATCTTATAGCCGATTTTCACTGCAAAGCGTTAAGTATAAAGCAATATTAATCGAAAAGCACTTTTACATGTTTTTATGGCAAATTGTGTTGTTTGATAAATAATTATTGAACAATTTTGTTAACTTACAAACAATTTGCTGGTTTGTTGACTGCAATGGCTTAATAATAATAATAAACCCATATGTACACGATTCAGCTGTTGTCACTTTCTTCGCTGAATAAATAAAACGTTTTGTTCCAATGACTGACTGCTATCAAGGCACAGCACAAACGGTAAAATATAGAGAGCTAATTCTTTGGCGAAATAATAGCTTAGTGTGTGATTTTTACAAAATCCACCAAGTGGATCAATTGTGGTATAACAACGCATCTAGGATTTAAAGTTTCATTTGAATCAGTAAAAATAAAAAAGGTTATCGTTCTATTTCCAAACATTTCAGCCAAACAATGGTCAATAAATAGAGCACAAATCACTTTTTTTCTAATGAGAACATTTATCATGCAGGACACTACTAAGAACTAGAACGCAGCCGTAGATTGTATATATTGCGTATACCATACAAGAAACAAGTGGGAACGTTGCAGTCGAACCGACTGCTGTATAGTCGATTCCTGTTTAGAAACGGGTTTGGGCCAGATTGTAAAAGGCCTTACCAAATTTCGTAACAATAACTTTTCGGATGTGGGAAATATGTGGAATTATCTATTTTTACCTATCGATTTGTCAGCCCTTAGGAGGCGTAAGTCCCGGCCATAGAAAAAGATTTTTGCAAAGTTTCAGGTCTCTAGCTTTACGGGAGTCGAAAGAAGTTGAATTCATACAGACGGACAGACTGACAGGCACTATGACGGACATTGTACAAAACAATATACTCTTTATATATAGTGCGTTTTTAACAATTTACATATACATATCGATATGGACAACAAACATCCCAAAACAATTGCGAGCTATAGAGTGCGCATTATAATTGTTTGATAAAAAAGTTAGTTCTAATAATGTTATTTTCTGAGTGGCTATTGGCATTTTTAAACTCTGAAGGTAAAGAGTATATTGGTCTTGTACAATGTCCGTCATGGTGTCTGTCAGTCTTTCTGTTTGCACGAACGCAATTTTTCTTCAACATCCGTAAAGCAAGAGACTTGAAACTCTTCAAAAATCTTTCGCTATGGGCGGTACAAATAAAGTGTCTAGATTGTGTTTCTGAAAATCAATTATTCCACATATTTTCCACATCCTTACAGCTAGAGTTACCAATATTGGTAAGAAGATAGCTCCCAGCCGCTCCACCGCCCTGTGAAATCGGAATCGCCTGTATCTCGTGGTGATATTCCACAAAGATCTGCATAACAATTTTGGATGCCACGCCCACATATACCGTCCGCCTTTTTAAATCGAATAAATACCTTGCACAGTACCAATTTTCTCTTTAATTTCGGTATCATTTATAACATTAGTCAAATCCTTTGCTTCTTAAGTGGAGTTAAGCAAAAAAGTTCCTCAAATTAAGAATATATTATTGCATTTTTAACAATTTACATATATCCCAAAACAATTTGGAGTTATAGAGTCACAAAATATGGTGGCAATATAGGGCGTGCCCATTTTTATACAGGTATCGGAGTATACTGCAGAAGATTGCGTCTTACTGCAACAAAGTTGCTTGTTTTTTGGAAGATTTTATCATATTTAATAGCTTAAAGCATCAAACTAACAACTAATTATTTTGATATATACATATACATACATATACATATATAAGTATAGACACGTAATTTGTTGTAAGTTGATGGTTGAAATAAGCTGTAAGCCACTTTATGATGTTAGCATTTGGCATCTAGTTACAAATTGATAAAGACTTGACTTGACTAAGTAAAAACTGTCTCTTAATGGCAAATCCTGGTTCTGCTGGTGTTTGTGTACATACATATGTATGTGTGAGAATGATTCAATGTGTTGCACGAACAAAAGATGCCAAGTCAGCAGCCAAAGCGCAAGCACTTTATCCAATTTAGACAGCTTAAAATGCTGCCTTTGCTCGATGCTCTGAAGCTCAGGTTGCCTTCTTTTTTTTTTTTTTTTTTGTGGTAAGCTGGACCTGACCAATGGTCATAACCAAACCCATCCCCTCCTGACCCTTTGATGCACTACGACTTTTAATTAAAAAGCAAACGAAACAAAACGAGCGCCAATTTTTAAGAACATTGTAAAACAACTCTAAGCCTGGCAACCAGGCGGGGCAATTAACATGTTCCATGTCAACAAAAGTTGCCCATAAATTCCAACGTACACCAGATAACAACAACAGCAGCATCAACCCTTTTCATTGTTAACAACATACTTAGAGCATCATCCGGTGGATTGGGGTGGGGATGTATTTGCGGAATTTATAGCTGCTAACTGCTGGAAATGGCATTCTCTTCGTTGCTTGTGGGTAGTTATTGTTGCTTTTGCTGGCTTTCGAAATTTTTGGTTGCAAGTTCTAATATTCTCAGACAGCCCGTCTAATTAGTTTGATTAACTTATAAGTGGATAATTTCTAATGGAAGCCGTGGCGCTTTTTTTTTTGAAGTATGCTTTTAAACGCTAAAATCGTTGAATGTTTTCAGTCATAAACTAATTTGTTCATAAATATAGCTATTTGCTTTCTACGTGAATAGAGTTTAATATGGGCGGACTGGACTTAACTGGCAGTGATCAAATATAGAAATCAATATTAGACAACCGGCGAGTCGATTAAGCCATGACCCTTTTTATGGAAGCGTCTATCTCAGTGACTTTGAGAGATAGATGCCAAGATTACAAGTTCTAGTATAACACGGGCAGATTAAGTTTATTTCAAGTTGTCGATAACTCTTTCCATTTCTGATAGCAATAAAATAAAAATAAACTAAATTCACCATAACAAACTTTTCTTTAAGCCGAGTTAATTTTGAGTGTTTCAATTTTCCCTATAGCGATTATTTCTCTATTAAAAATTTTTTTCTGACCTCAAACTAGTCTGCTTTTTTTGACCTCTATATAACGAATTTTAATTTTTATATCTTATAATGCACGAACGCATGCAAAACAGAAAACAAGATAATAACACAATTCTGCATTTACCGTTTTGTTGTCGTGCTCTTAGCTTTTTCTTTAATCTTTGCTTGTTGCGAAAGCCGTCATTGAAATTTGTTGTTGGTATGTTTTTAAGGTCAGCACTATCGTAAAAAAATGTTAATCATATACAATTCTAAAAAAAAGTGTAGATTTGCTTCTAAGCGAATTAAAGCATACACAAATTAGTGGATGATGGGCTGCTCAGTGCACACGGACTTGGTGACTTAACCAGCAGTTAAAGTACTTTGAACCTTTATGGGGAGGAACAACAGGCTGACTAAGATGAATTAGCTTCACTTGACGTGCTTGAAGTATTTGTAGAGGAAGCGAAGTGGGTAAACCACACAGATACTAAAATTATTGATTATCTTTACATATATAAATGAATGTTTGTCTGTATGTGCTTTAAAGAATCGTAAACTATGCATTTGATCATGTGATGATCATAAGTTTTATTTTTATGACAAACAACATTCATAACATTAAGTACATCTCCCAGCCTGATTGGTTTCAGGCGTTCTCTTTGGTAAGCTAGCTATTGTAGTAGATCCTTGAATGACCTGCGCTTTAATCGTCTAACTACGCTTCTCCCTGAAAGCTTACTAGCCAGCCGGCTATGGTTTCGCTGGGTTATATTTGATGCCTGGCAATCTGTTGTGTCCATTCTGAGGTCATTGTGAAAGGTTGTATTTCATACGTACCAGTCAGATCCAGTCATTCGACGCAAGGCCAAATTCTGGAGTGTCTGGATGCGTCTTCGACTTGTCCGACACGCAATGCCCCAAATCTCCCATTTCTCCAAGTCAAAGCAACCAAAGTGTTATACACCGCCCGTTTGCAGCGCAGCGGCAATGCGCTCTTGACGTTAATCAGTCAGTTGACCTTGGCCAGCTTGCACCGACAGAGCTTAAGGAGTCCGTGAATGTGCGGACGAAAACAGATTCTTCTGTCCAATGTGATCCCCAGGTACTTAGCTTGTCAAGCCAGACTGCTGGAGCATCTCCACGTCTAAGTGTGAAGTTCACGGCCTGGTTCTTCGAGGAGTTGAGCTTGCTGTTTCAACAGCGAGCCCAGCTCTCGAGCAGGTGGATATAATCCTGTGCTCCACCAGCAGCCACGTATTCGCAAGGGGCAGAGTGGAACCCTACCACGTCATCAGCGAATGTGACAATAAGAAATTTGCTCGGTGCAACGAAGTTCTCGAGGTCATCCACAGCGGGAATGTCCGCACTAGTGATATGAACAGATTTCTGCAAAACAAACAAATTTGATTTGGCTAGCTTTCTCGTTAAAACTATGGAACATTTATTGCTTAGCACATTGCAGTGGCTCAAGTTGATAATTTCGCCAACTTGTGTACCAAGAATTTCGACGATGGAAGCGCAGGTCAAATAAGACTGCATAGGATAGTATCAATAAGAATCTATAGATACTCAGAGATAAGATATTGTTTTGGGTGCGATACTCCAGTCAAATATTCGATAACTTTTATCACATTTCCATACAAAATAAGTACAAAAGCCCCTGAAGATATGGACTAAGCTGAACGCTAAGGTCGAAAAATTTCATAGTTTTTGGCATTCTCGCGGTTTTTGATTAGTTCAGGTTTGTTTGTTTTGCAGTTTTAAGGCTTAAATCGAACTTACCGAACTTACTTCATTAAAATAAAAAGCCTTTTATGTAGCCAATTTGACAAAGTTGTATCAGAAATAATTGTTGAATCTTATTTGGATTGATATGATTCGAAAAACTGAAACTTTTTAAATAATGCAACAATGTAAGAAAACAATAAATAACTTTTTAATTTTAACAAAAATTGTTTCCCTTTTTTGTAAGAATCATAAATCAGCTCTCAACAATTTCCACTATCCGTTGTGGCTGCTCATCACGCTAAATTAGCTGCGCCCCGGAGCCCGCACCTGCACAAAACTATTTAGGTACATATGAATGTATGCGTATAGAGCGTCGACTTGCTTTACGGTGTAATCGCATTTGGTATTGTCAAAACTTGTCGCACAAATAAACCACCCTGCCGTTTAGGTTTGGGCGAAGGCTAAGCTTCTAAGCCATCCTCATCATCATCATTGTCAAGTGGCACAAATTACAGATCAAACATGCAGTCATAGTTGCAAGTTGAGTTTGCGTTGGCTTGGATTGACTGACTGGCGGGGTGACCATTTATCAAGGCCGTTGACAATATTACGCTCAAATTAAATAGCGTAATAAAAGGGTGACTTAATTTGTTTTTTGCCCCGGGCAGACGTCGCTGCTACTTCCGATTACGATTTCGAGAGATGAGCTGTGAACACGTGCTTGCCTTTCTAATAAAATATTTGGTAATGCTCGTATAAACAACAACAGATTAAAGTGAATATTTCTTTTTATGCAGAGAGCCCTTGTTATTGAATTTTTTTATTCTTTATTTTCAACCCAACGACAATATGCGGCGGCTGTAAAACGACAATTACACATACATATACTCTTGTAAAGATTTAAGAAGCCGATTATTCCTCCTAGATTGACGCGTGGCACAATTTGTTTGTCTTTTATTAACAATTGCTGCAAACCTTAACTGGTTTTCTCCCTGACTGCGAAGTACTTTGGAGTTTACGGTTTCCAACAGCAAATGTGTCAATATTTTGTTTGCCTCTTAACAGCTTAGTAAATTAAACATAACTTTCGTAAGAATTTATATTAAATCAAAAAAAAAAGTTGTCTTCAATAAGTATCTTTTACAATTTATTTCGTAAGAGTTGAGACATTTCTTGCTATAATATGCATAACTTCGGTCATGATCCTACAAGAGTATTTCGGAATTGCAAATAGACAACAACACTGTAATTTGGGAACAAAATTTACAATGAGCTTGGCGTCTTCTGTTGAGTAAGTTGCTCAGACAAGTTGCTAGAAAAGTTTGATTTCGGAACTGAATATGACTGCCGAAACGAATAGCAATTACAAAGTCCACTTGTAGTATTAAAAACAAAACAAAAAGCAATACTTAATCGATGGCTGCTTGCGTGAGAACGTTATGTGCAGCTTCCTGCACAACTCTCTATGCAGTCTGCCATGCAATCTCCGGGGTAGCTTTCGTGTGCAGCTTGCTGGCTATCTGCTTTCTGTTGTACCTTCTGGCCATTCTGCTGTGTAATGGTGTTCGCAGCCTTTTGAACAGCTTTCTTTAGATTAATAATCTTGAATTCGTGAAGCGTCAGACCATTTGAATACAAATCCTCCATTTTTGCCATATTTAAAATCTCTGTCAAACGACGATTTCTTACAAAATGAACCGACAAAAGAGAGATGAGTGCTGTTTCGATAAGCGTGAGAAATTGGGATGGAAGCTCACGGCCTCATATTAATCGTGATATTAAGATGGAACATATGGAATGAAACGAAAAGTATAGATTTGGTTATTAGAGCGTTTTAAAGCCGGAAAGATTGGTTTTTTTTACAGTCGGTAATCGAACAAACAGACGGACATGACAAGATCGCGTTCTATAATATAAAGTAGCTAGCTTACTCTCAAAATCAGGTTGAAAATATATAAAAATACATAATTTGGAATACTTACGTGTTAAAAAATATTTGATGTTTTGCCAATAAAATGGCTTTTCATATGACTTTATTGATTAAGCGTTATTCATTGCCGTGACATTAAAAGTAATAAATGTTACCACACAACAAAAACAACAACATTAACAATAAGCAGTAACTGCCACTTACATATACATATACACACATACATAGTATAAAGACCAGCCAACCACAACAATACCAACATGTCTCGGGGGCAATAAAAAATGCCAAGAGCATGCCACAAAATAAGAGCAATAATATTTAATAAATGTGCACATAGTAAATACAGAGAGGCATACAATATGTTTTTATTTTGGTGGTTGAATGCGAAAAACCATAAATAAATACACACACACACACTCACACTTATGTATATGTATGTGCACATAAAAGAGCAGCAAGCGAGAAATAAGCGCATAAAAAGATTAAAACGTGTTGGCATCTCCGTTGTACTACTATAGGTAGGCAGGCTTTCTATATATGCGTCATATATACATATGTGTGTGTGTGTGTCTGCTATGCCTTTTTGGTTGAACGCTTAAGCAAGGCGGGCACTCCGCGCATCCCTTGCAGCCCTCGCCCACTGCAACCCTCGGGACATCCGACATCATTCTTCATGGCATTTTGGTGAAAAAGAATGCTTTTGATCTTCACAAGCGAATGATTTTTAATATGACTTTTTACTGATGGTGACGCTGAGGTCGGTGTTGTTGTTCTTGTTTTGATTTTTTACTCGTTTTTGGTGCTTTCAGTTCGAAAATATGTTTACTTCAAAAAACATATTTGCGTCAAAAGAAAAGCGAGCAGACAGCAGTTAATCAGTCCATTTGATTGACGCATAAACGTATGCAACAATTAATTTGTTTTTTGTATGTACATATATGCAAACAGTCAATGAGCTTAATTAAACAAACGCTTAATGTAATGCAGTTTATAGAAATACATAAGTACACATATAGATAAACATATACACTCATACACGCACACACACCCACACATACACAGAGTAGCGAAAACCGCAGCACCTAAAATTAGACAAACTCAAAGGCCCTGATTTGCGTTTTGAGGGATTGGACACGATGGCAGGGGATGAGGTTAGGTGGGCGGCATTTGGGTGGTTGGCGTTACCGCACACAGGCATAATGATGGTAATTTGTTGGTTTGGTCTAAAAGAGCAAACGGCATTGCTTGGAATTTCAATTAATTTCCATAATTTCCAACGCTTTATGAACGAAGGGAAAGAAGCAGCGAACTCGTCGCTATTACGAGAAGTGGAGTACTAAAAGCGACCGGAGTCCACCCTGTGTATAGACAGCATAGACGGGTATTTACGGTATATCTAAGCAAAGCTTTTATTCATGCTATGGAGGCTGCATCAATAATCCTTCAAGATAGAGCTCTGGATATCGGCTGATAGCCAGTGTTGTCAAAAGCTCCCACTTCGTTCAAAAAGGAGCACACAGCAATTTCCCTAGACTTGAAGGCTTTCTCGATTTTTGCAAATTGGAAGACGAGGGACTTTTTGGTCTGCATGACTTTGGTTGCTCTAGAGCCCGGACTCCCTGCTTAGGTATGTATACCACGTTAACTCTCCTCCAAGATTGCGGTATGTGTCCCCTTGCAAAGCTAGCTTTAAACAGGTCGACAAGTGGTGTAATTATCACTTTGATGCTGTGGTGCAGCAAGGTAGGAAAAACTTGATCTACCCCTGGAACTTTAAAAGGTTTGAAAACTTTGACTGCCCAGCTGACCATGTCATGGTCAAAGATGATACCCGATAGGCTGTGATTCTGACACATCCCAAAAATCCCACATCCGTGTTTCCTTCCGGTCTTGAGTGTATGAACCATTTGTTTGTTTATACTTACTAATTTCAAACATTTTCAAATTTAATAGTTAACTGTAACTGATATCGAAAACAAGCATACTTATCGGTAGTTTGAAACAAACTCGATCTGGTTATGTTTTATTTTTCAAGTCCAACCAATTAGCCCGCACAAATATCTAATTCGTAGCTAAGACAATCCAGGACCTAATTTAATAGAACTTCGATTGCTTTATTTTAATTAAAACGCCTTGGTTATTCTTTTAGTTTGAGTATTTGAAAACACGCACTTTTTTCATGACCTTAGTAAGATGACCTCGTATACGGAACGGATCAGATAAATGATCAAGATTTGGGCACTGATTTTCCTGGCCTGCGAGCTCGTCAACGTCCTGTGCAGTTTGATGGACAACATCCTGATCAGCATGCTGTTCAACCTTCTGGTCAGTGTTGTTGTTGGCGTTTTGGAAAACCCTCTGGTCAGAGCGCGTTGGGGTCTCCACAACGTTCAATAATTTGCACGGAAACTGATTTGGTGTCTCGAGCAAAATTTCACTCGTTTTCTTTTTGCAGTTCATGCTTAAAAACTTTGACAGTCAACGACTTCTTACAATGTTCACCAACAAATGAGAGGTGGGTGTTATTACGATATACTCGGATATTTATCGATAGGCAATTTTCAATATTAGAAGTCAATATGATGTTTTAATTTTAGCCATTCCGCATTCCCACCGATCTGTCCTTATTTAAATTAACTTACCCAATAAAGTTGTTGCTCCATAGAAATCTCCGAGTATAGGAAAAACAGATGAGATCGCTAGGGAATATATGTTTTATGTTTATTTTGTGTTTATATATATATATATTTATTTATTTAAAAGCTATTTTTTTTTTTTTGTTTTTTTTATTTTTTTTTTCCCTAATTTTTCTTTTTTTAAAATTTAAAAGTGAATTAGTGAATTCTTGTTGATAGTAAATTAAAGTGTCAAGATTGCGATTCTACGATAACTGGGGGGCTGGCAAATCGATAAATTTGATAACTCAAAACCGATAAATCTACATATTTCGCACATCCTTACAGCTAGAACTACAAAATTTGGTAAGAAGATAGCTACTAGCAACCCCCAAAAAACTTCATCAAAGTTTTGGAGCCACGCCCACCCATTCTGCCCCCAGCCCCCCGAATTTTTAAATCATAAAAGCCTATATCTCCCACAGTTTTTGAGCTATAGCCACCAAATTTGGTGCCAAGATAGGTGATGATGACCCCCAAAAACTGCATCAAAAGTTTGGATGCCACGCCCACCAATACTGCCCTAGCCGCCCACATCCGCCCCAACGCTTCGTCAAAAACGGGAATGCGTGTATCTTCCAGAGTTGTGAAGCTAGAGCCACCAAATTTGGTAGGAAGACAGCTGGTAATGGTTTTGGAGCCACGCCCACCCGTTTCGCCCCCCTTTCCCCACCTTATACAAACTTTGAGCTAGAGTCACCAAATTTAGTATGAAGATAGCAATTGACATTCCACATAGATCTGCATCAAAAATATGGATGCCACACCCACCCAATCCGCCCCCAGCCCCCCTTTCCCCACTTTTTACAAACTTTGAGCTAGAATCACCAAATTTGGAAGGAAGATAGCCAATGACATTCCACAAAGATCTGCATCAAAAATTTGGATGCCACGCCCACCCATACCGCCCCAGCCCCCCTTTCCCCCACCTTTTACAAACTTTGAGCTAGAGTCACCAAATTTGGAAGGAAGATAGCTGGTGGCATCCTAATCAGCATCTGAGAATCTTTAAGGCAGCGTACACCCCTGCCGCATCCGTACCCCTTTGCAATCTGGCCTCTTTTTACCGGTTTTAATACTGGTAACGAGTATACCGCAGTCGGTTGCGTCCGACTGCAACGTTTCCTCTTGTTAGGATTAGGTTTTACAGCTTTAGTTGTTTATCATTTTGATAATTTTTGCTATTATTACTAGCTTATATAAAGATCACATTAGCCCGTAAGCAGTAAATATCAGTTACAAAATTTTAAAATTTTTGAAGTTGACATTGATCTCTCCAATTTCGATTAAAATTTCAGGAAATGTTTTCCAGAATTGATCTTTAAACAAGTGTAAGATTTCGAGACAAATCCATAAAGGCATTAGGAAAACAAAACTTTACCAATGCCAAACGAATTTAAAAATAATAAACTTAATATGTATACTAAATGTTATTAATTTTCTAAGAGTTATGGTTTAAAATTTACACCATCGTTGTTGCGTATTTGAATATACATAGTTCCGAATCGATTTTTTTTTTTTTCGGTTAGCAGGAATTGCGCGAAAAGTCATGGCTAATTACTTCTTGTGAGACATTCAAAATTAAAAAAGAAATTTCTAGGAATCTATTGCCCGAGCCATTGTGCTACTATATCACGGACATGACGTTCGTGAACAGTGAAATGTGAAAAAATTGATTGTTAGGTGTGGATTAGGCCAAAAAAGTCAGCTCCATGTTTTTCTATGCATATCGATTAATAATGCAGGAGAATCAATAGATTGATATCAGAGGCTTTAAAAGCTGGAGATTTCAGACTTGAAAAATAAACTTTCCCTTAAATTGGGGGAAAAAATAATGTATTCAAATATCTTTAACTCTTCCGATATTCGATGTGATCGATAACATTAAACTACAAAAACTTGAAAATTGTTTCAGAAATAATGAAGTTTTGATTGAAAATGGAAGAGAAACACCCTGTTTATTGAGGTCGATTCTTAGATGCACTAGCGCAGAAGTGCAGGAATGACCGCACTCGTAATTAAAGGGATTGATTTTCTGATGTTTTTGTTGATAACGATGTATCGATGATTTGCAAAACATCGGTTGTTTTAATTTCCCTAGAAGTGCGTTTATAGTAATTTGAGCAGTGTTTACAATGTCAAAGTAAGTAAATTTATTAAAATTGGTCAAATATACTATAGCTACGTAAGGCCGAATATTAAGTTCTCACTTAAAACACTTCATGTAGGTTGTTTATATTATTACAACAAAAGCATTTATGTCAGAATAGCAACAAAGAAGCATTTGCTGGAAGCAACTGTATTGAAATCCTTGGAAACTGTGATGCGGTAGAGTTTCGTTGATTTAATGCTGCTTTTAATGCAGATGCACGAAATGTTTTTAACAGACCAATGCAATGTAACTATTTCAATTAAACCTGATATAGTGGATTAGTTGACGAGTGCTCATATATCTACATAAAGTATTGACTACCCAAAATGCTGGTTATTGTATTGTTGATTTCGTCATATGTTTGTTCGTCGTCGCAACGAACAGGTAACCTACTCTGCCCTAGAAATAGGTTGTTTGTCTCTGAGCGACAATTTTACATACATTTTATTTTGCTATTGAGCAGCCTGCCTAAAGCATTGAAGACCATTAAAATCACACTTAAAATATTACTTATAATAATAATACTTATAATAACAATAACAATAGTAAAAATAATTATAATAATATTAAATATAATAATGATGGTAATCATCCTCCTTAACAGCTTCCACGGCGAAAATCAGGAATTATAATAAGAAAAATATTGAAACGAAGAATATTAAAAAGAGCGTAGGGAAAAGGCGACTAAAACGAATTAGCAGAACAAAGCAAATTAGATTTAAAACTCTCTCACTGCATGTCTTTTGCGCTTCGTACATTAAGGTCATACCAGGGATAAAAGTTAACAAAAAAAAAAAATTTATCACCTTGGGACGGATTTACTTTGGCAATCACCGCTATCACCGCACAGCCCAAGTGGTAAGACATAGCAGCCAAATTTGCGAAATAATAGCAATAGGTGAACACTAAGATTAAATTTTTCCGAAATGCATCTGCGAATGGATACATTTTATACACGACTGCCGTGCTGATATAAGTATGTATTTAAGGAAATTAATATAAAAACAGCATCATACGACACACATGTCCTTCAAAAACTTACATGACAAGTATAAAAACCAAATGTGTTTTGTTTTTTGTGAACTTTTTCTCATAATAATAACGTTGTTTGGGTGTTTTGCATAATGCGCTTAAAAATTAATAGTTAATGGTACGCTTACTAACAAGCTCGAATTAATTTAGAAATTTGTCAAAAACTGCTGGTTAGTTTCCTGGCCTCGCCTGTTTACGAATGGAATATTTTTTAAAAGGCAAGAACTGAAACAGACAAACGAGCAATTCGAGTAGTGTTTATTGTAATAAGAAAGTTTACAACATTTTAAAAGTTCAATGTTAATGTTTATAATTAATCAAACATTTGCAACACAGACTGATATTTTGATACGCCACAGAAAGCACTACACAATTTTAATTAAATGTGCCGTGCAATATGCAATTAAAAAGTCAGTTATTAGAGTGCAAAAACCAAATAAATTTCTAATTACATCAGCAAAACAACTTTTGCCAATTGGATAATTGGCGAAAACTAATTTTTGACTGTACCCGCAACATTTTGAAGTAGCCAAGGCACCAAAAACTCATTTCGACAATGGCTACTGTTCAAAATTGGAGTGGCTACAACCTCTAGCAATAACAACAACAGCAAAAACAATGATAGCAACAATAATAACAGATGCTGTATCGGACAAAACGCGATTTAATTAAAAACTAAAATGGCGGCTTAGTACCTGCTTTGTGCGTGTGTTTTGTTTTTGTGGCCAAGTGGCCTGGCGAATTGGCCGAATGAAGAAATTTTTGAAAATTACACTCATTATGGGTTTGGATTTTTGAGTGCCTATTTGATGATATTCTAATTAAATTTGTTGGGTTTGGCATTTATTGAAAAATGCGCACATAAAACACAAAAGGCTTTTTTGGCAGCCATAAAATGTTTTGCAGTAATTGCCTAGAGAAAATGACCGAAATAAAACAGATTTAACGGCATTTGTTTCGAGCCACTGCCCCAAAGCCCATAAAAGGCATTTTATATAAATTCATCAAAAAAAATAAACAAAAATCAACAGCACAAAAGAGAGAAACAGATGAGAAAAAAATCGACATTATAAACAACATTATTAAAAACATGCCGCAAATGTTTTGCTACGCTCAAATTTTTGAGTCCATTTTGTTGTCGGCTGCGACTCTGTGGGTGCTGGGTCGATGGTGGGTGGTGGTTGTTGGGAAGCTCATTATGATGTTCAGCTGGTAAATGAATGTGGCTGCATCTCTTTCTTTCTCTCTTTGTCGCTCTCGCTCTATCTCGCAGTCTCCCTCTTTTCCCTTCTTTCACTTACACATTGCCAGGCTAATAAAATTAAATTCTGCCAAAAGCGAGAGTAAGAGAGCACAACTGAGAGAAAGAAGATTTTATATTCTGTGCTGTGTGTTCGTGTCTGTTAGGTCATGTGAACGCGTGTGTGTGTGTGCGTGTGTGTGCTTTGGCATGCAGTAACGTAGTGTAGCTCAATAATAATAAAAATATTTTCATGAAATGCGGCTTCTGCTTTGAAGCTTAAGAAGATATTCATATAAGGGGAGCAAAAAAAGGTGTGCATATGGAACTATCTAAAATTAAGATTAAAAAGAATTCTAAATATTTTTAATGTTTTGACGTGCATTAAGAAAATATGTATGACGACAATCTGTGTTAGCTCTGTGAAGCTCAGAAAATCCATGAAACATAAATTAATAACATGAAAAATACCATCCACATATACAAGTTTATGACATTTAATTGAAAAGACATTAGAATCATTTATAATTTAAATAAAGTAAAACCAAAACTATATATGTAAATATTTATTTTTAAAGTGTGTACATCAATTTTGTGTTAAAAACAAAACAGTATATGTATTAAATATTTATTTTTAAATTGTATAATTTTTGTGTCAACAACTTATGCCGAACGGCTTAAATGTTTTGTTCCACTTAAGTCAAAACCATTTTCGAGGCAACTTCAGCCCAATTAAGTAGGCAACAGTTTTTATCAGACTTTTAATGAAACCCGCAATGCAGTCCTGTACTGTATAATAAAATAAAAGGTATAATATCCTTTTCGTTTCTCCATGTTCTACCCCAACAACGTTCCTTTGAATTTTGCGTAATAATTCATAATGAAAAAACTTTTTGCCTGTGCGGAAGTTTGTTTGCCTACATTTCTTTTGGTTTTTTATTAAATATATTTTTATTTGAAAATAAATAAATATTATGGTCATGGCAACGAAACAACAACAGCTACAGTGGCAACAGAGGCAACCCGAAGAGCATTATCATTCTTAATCTCATCATCATTATCATTATGTTGAGCAGCTTCAGCAAACGGTGAAGTTTATCAAAAAGACCAAACAGAAAGGACGACGCAGGCAGCGACGGCTCATCGTTCCAAACTCGCATCATACAGATACACGGGCACATGCGCACAAGCAATTTATTTACACACAGACACATAAACATTAACATGAGTCACTTGTAACGTGTGGATTATTTTTTACCCTTAACTCTCTTGACGCAAGCAAAGTTCAAAAATATTTAAATTGTGGTAAATAAGCAAAATGTCGAGCATAATGCAATATACATAAATACGTTTGCCCTTTACTAACCACTCACACACGCTCATTAAGTGCTCTCTCTCTCTCTCTCATTCTGTGTGTTTTTGTGTGCGTATATATGTATAAACTTATTTTACTCTTTCGTTTATGTCTGCATTCTCTTTGTGTGTTCTTCCGCTCTCACCGAATTTGCTTTCTCTCCTTCGCTGGGGATGCCATAAGCCCACTCTGTGATAAAATTGGCTGCCCAATTCTTGTGGGTACATTAGCACTAATGATGATTGAAACGACAAACGTGTCGCCTCAGTCTGAGCCTCATCTTCAGCCCCAATGGGTGGCACACAGAGAGCCGAAATAAGGCGAAGAGAGAGAAAGAGAGTGAGAGAGAGAGGGGTATAGAAAGGAAGAGACGAGCGCCACTTTCTGTACGCCAAATTCCTGGCTTTTTTTTTAAAATTCGAATCTCGTGGCGGATTTAAAGACCAAAGAGCAACAAGATGGGGAAAAACTCATGCTCTCCACGTCCACGACCAAAAACACTTTGAATCCCTTTTTCCTTTTCGTTTGGCATTTCAAATTTTGCATTGATTTACTTTAACGGACGCTAATTAGGGGTTTTGTGGCCGTAATGATTGTTGGTATTTAGTGTAGTTTATCAAGTGGTCAATTTTCTATTAAATTTTAAAATTAGCACGCAACCTGTGATTAAATTGCGTTTCGTGTAAAACAATTGTTCAAATTTGAGAAACACAAAGGTGTCTTTTCTGCTATTGAGATGTTTGTATAAAACTTCAGATTAATAACATTTAAAATAAATTTTTTTAATGCCACGTTCAATTTTATTTTATTTACTTGAGTTCCAAACAAATGACACAATAGTTACCGCTTGCGAAAGTTTGAAATTTTGCTTTTTCGACTAGAACATTCATAATGTTTTGTCTTTAAATTGTCAAACACTTTAATATTTTTGTTATCGTTAGTTGTAAAAGTTTTATAATACAAATAATTATATGAACAATACAAGTATAATTGATTTGTTAAAGATTTTACAGGCTAGGGCGACGCTTTCTAAAGTCTCAAAATTTTTGTTTTAAAATTTTGTTACGACTGATATTCAATTCTATAAGATAACGGATTCGCCCATTACGCAAAATGACTTATTTTATGTGTAGCTTGAAATAAAATTTTGTGCTGAACCAAATGTTTGCTACCGAAGATAAATACTATATTGGTTTTGTGCAAAAACCGTCAATTTTCGTCTGTATAAACGCCATTTTTTTCGACACCCGTAAGGATTTGAAACTTTGCAAATATCTTTGTATATGGGCTGGTCAGATAAAGTGTTAGATGCTGGAAAAACAATAAAATTTCTAGCTAAAAATCGATAACACCATATGCTTAATATATCCTTACAGCTATAGTTACCAAATTTTGTGTAAAGATAGCTAATGGTGTCCTTCAAAAAACTGCATCAAAAATTTCGCAAAATGGAACACCCATATCTTCCACAGTTTCTGGCTTAGCTGGCGATTTTCCCCAAAGGTCTGAATCAAAATTATTTAAACGCTGCGCAACCGTTTTATACTGTTATCAGATTATAGAGTAATAAAGTATATTTAATTTATATTGATATAATTTATTTTTTGTTTCCATATGCCACCACCCATATCCGCCCAACGGCCCCATAAAATTAAAAAAATTAATATTTCTTTGTTCAATAAGCCATATCCCATCAACCAGGTCAGCTACCAAAACTCGAATTCTTCTCTTTTAAATTGAAACGATATATTTCGATTGCTATATCAACCAATCTGAATGTCAAGTTCGAAAAATACGGAACATTAAAGGGCGATGTAACAAAATCAAGATACAATTTATTATAAAATTTGTTAAACACAAATACTATAATGGAAAATATATTATTACGGTATTTGTTGATACTTGAGACTAGGCCTTAGCATCTCAGACTTAGCTTTGTATGTATGTGTGTCTATGAGTTCTTATTACCGTAATTTTGTTCGCTTATTGCTTAATTAATTATGAGGTACAATGCCGTTTATCTTTTCGGTCGTTGCGCTCGTTTATCGGAAAATATTATTAATGCCGCGACGCCATATTGTTTTTTCCAACGCCGCCCACTAGCTCATCCACTTAACCATTCGCACATCCACTTCTTGCCCCGGCAACCAGCCAATTACCCATTTATTTAATAATTTCAATAACTTTTCATACACTCGCGTATGCGGCACAAATGAGCAGAGCAGAAAGGACCAGTGGATAAAGAGCGGAAGGATGTTCGCTGCAATAATAGGTGGGTGGTGTTTGGGTTGGTTTGGTGGGTGGTTGCGTTTTTATGTAACTGCTTGCTGGTGGTTGCTTCTGACAGTCTGAATGATGATGATGTTACGCAGTTGCTGCTTTTGCCTCTGTCTCTTCTTTGTAAATCCTGGAAAAAAGAGGAGCACGCGGGATGAGAGCCGCATCCCACACAAGCATGAGAAAAATCACAGCGACTATTCATACACACACATAAACACACACACACATACACAGAAAGCTGCGCAGCTGCGTCGACGTCGACGTCGTTTGTTTCTGCAGATATTGTAAAAATTTTACGGCCAGAAACTTTTGAATTCAGTTGAGTTTGCAACACGTTCACGTTCGCATGCGGCCAAAAACGAAGCTCTGTTTTCCGATAACCCAAAAGCCGATTTCACATTTCCCCGACTTTCGATTCACCATTGTTGAAACGCGCGTAATTTTAGGCAACATTTCTTTGCCGTCGGCAAATTTCAGTATTAAAGTTCAAAATGGCAAAGTGATTAAGTGAACGCATTATAAATGCAAAAACAAAAATGAATTTTACAACATAGCTGGCAATCATTAAGTTAAATATCGAAACCCACCTTTGGATAATCATCACCTAAATATTGCGGAATTTTTGGATTCTTTAATTAGGAATATAGAGGTTTGTTTGCTATGCCTGCAAATAATTTGTTTGTTCTTTTATTCTGTGAATTAAACAAATGATAAAATTCAGTTAGTAAACTTTAATACTCTTAATAAGCTCTAAAAAACACTATAAACAAGTGCCGCATAGTTAATTTTGGCTATGCCAAGACTATGATACCTTTCACACATGGATTAATTTTTTTTTACATAATTTTCAATAAATTTAATTTGAATTTACTATTTTTTAACAATTGTTGTGGTTTGGCTGTTATTGTCAGCTAGACGGTAGACAGTCAGCCAAATCAATGCTCTCCCCTCTTATTTATGTTTCTGTGCAGTTGTTGGTAATTTTACGCACGACAGCAACAACAATTGATAGTACGATATGGTCAATTTGTATGGTGGCTATGTCTTAGAATGCTCCGATCGGGATGAAATTTCATAGTGAACAAACCCGACATGATCTAAGCAATCTGTGAAAGTTTCATCAAGATCGGTTCAGCAGTTTGGCCGGAAATCGTGTTGAAACAGACGGGCTGAAGGACAGACGGACTGACGGACACGCGGAAATAAATTCCTAAGCTCGTCCTGATAATTTTGATATACAGTTTATGGGGTCTCCCATCATTCCTTTAAGGCGTTACAGATTCATGACAAACTCAATATACCCTGTTTCACATGTGTGAAGGGTATAAAAATGAGATTTTTAAAAATATATATGTATGTATGGATTTAATACATGAATCCATTTTTAAGGAATAAATATTATTATATGCCATGTTAGTGCATATATAGTACTTACAATTAGAATTGATACTCTTAAACCGAATATAGAAGATTAAGTATAATGAGCGTTATGTCGCCCGTCTGTATGAACGCAAGTGTCTTCGACACTCTTAGAGCTATCGACTTGAAATAAGAGATGGGAACGGGATGTGTTTCGGGTCGTATTCCTAAACTTTGGTAACGATGGAGCAGTTTTGCTGTTTAATGTCTGCTGTTTAAAAAATTTATGCTTTAATTTGATTGCTGATACCAACACGGATGTGTTGATATTTTGGAAAAGTGCATTTTTAAGCAGTTCCAGGCAGCTTGGCTACAAGCAGTCTACTTTAAAAAATAAAAAAATAATAATAAATATATAGATACTAAATATACTTCATTTAATATAGATTTATTTTGAGTGGTAATTTATTGTCCATCTCTACTTGAAACCTTGCAATTATCTTGGTCCATCATCTGTTATTGAAAATCGATAACAAGTCGATTCACCTCGACGTGCAAATCGATAAAACTCATGTATACATACATATATCCCACAATTACCCATGTTTTAGCAGCTTGAGTCTCAAAATTTGATAGGAAGAAACCTCCCTCAAGATCTGCATCAAATTTGGATGCCACACCTTTCAAAATGAAAATGCTTTTATCTCCCACAATTTTTGAGCTTGAATCAATCTTAACTTTTGACTGGTAACGTCTTCTAATATCTGCATTGATTTTCTAATCACGCCCAACCACAAAGTCCTTTATACTAAAACGTTAATTTACATTTGATAGCTTTTAAGCTACAGTCACAAAATTTGGTGAAAAGATAGCTAGCGACGTTACACAAAGATTTGAATTCAATATGAATTCATCAAAGACAGTTTGACAAATAAACATGTCGTCTACCGGTCGGTAGTTTCCACTTCATAATAACATTCTTCAAGAGTGGTTTAGAACTCAGAAACAAGTTTCGTACCGATATGAAAAAGTGACAACTACTAGACCTTTTGTTATATAAGTATATACTATTCTATGCATGCACTTAAAGCATCTTCACCTCATAACGTATGCATGTACCAATTTGCTTGGCTTCAAGTTAAAAAAAAAATCGCATAAGTTGTAGTAATAGATGTAATTTTTATGTTAATGGCTTTAAATTACATATAGATTAAAGTCCAGTGTATCGAAAAAGCTCTCATCCCTTATTTGTCGGTGCAATTTTTGAGGTATGTCAAAAGGGAAATTGCTCAGATGGCTTCAATTGAAAGAAACTTGCCCATCAAGCTGCCAAACAAACTTAGAAGGAAAATCAATAGGAAGCTGAAAAATCAGCTGTCCGTGATACACAGGCGGCACAGGAACATAACCGCGCAGCTACACAGAAGGTTATCTAAAAACTTTCCAATCACCTTTCTTCGTATAGAGATATTGTGCATAATAATGTTATAATACTATGCAATTAATATTTGGCAACCGTTTTAAGTTCTGGAAAGTAGAACTCCTTCTACAATTTAGACGCCAATCCCAAAGGATATATTGGGACAGCACTTTATTTTATTGTTTGCCTTTGCTAATATTTTTGTTATTTTCGCTTAAAGACTTCATCGCAATCAAGTCGATATCGAAAAAAAAAAAAAATAAATTTTGTTTTTGAGTAAGGGGTGAGAATAACAACGATTTGCTCCACCAACAATTTTGGATTCCGGCCCGTTTAGTTTGCACAGAAAAAAACGGATAGACAGATATGGCTTCATTGACTCAGCTCGCGATGCTGATCAAAAATATCTTTAGTCGATATCTGTATAAAAACGGGAACGCCCTGGGGTTTGATGCACATCTTGGAGGACATCGTCAGCTGAATTGCTACCAAGAGTGGGCATGGCTTAAAATCTGTGGAAGATATGGGCATTCCGATTTCAAAATGAGGGTGCCTCGTGGCGGAATGGGTGGGCCTTGCACTAAAATTGATGATCCAGTGCTTTAGGGGACATAAGTAGCTATCTCTTTATCAAATTGGGTAGCTCTAGCTGTATGGATGTGTGAAATATGTAGAGTTATTGATTTTCAGTCCCCAAGTAAGCGTGGAAACCCAATCTTGGCTTATTATCTGTCCCGCCCATAGGTACATACATATATTTGCAAAGTTTAAAGTCTCTAGCTTTACGGCTGTCGATTTAAGTTACGTTCATACAGACGGACAGACGGGCAGGCGACTTGACGGACATTGCTCAAAACAAATACATATACTCTTTACCGTATTTATACTCGATTAATAATATACGCCATTTGCTACGTTCTTTAATGTTTATAAATTTGACAATTAACAACAATTTTGTCTTAAGAAAAACTTCAATGAGCTGATTTATTTAAAAGAAATTTAAAAATGCTCTCATTTTCATTTTTCAGTTAGTTTGCAATTTAACGCTATCACTAAAAACGATTAACACCTCATGCTATGAATGCTTGAATACTACACACAGTTATTTATACTATGTTTATCGTCTAATGAACCAAATGTATTTGATAAAAGTTAAAAAGTAGTTTGGGTTTTACTTTACACTTATGTTTTTAATACACACAACTCTTTATGTTTGATTAGTGTACTATTGTGTGTGTGTCTAGAAGATGGATATTTAACGCACCTTGGCCAAAAACCACAACAACAGCAACAATTAAGCAGCTAGCTGTGACAAAGTCTCAATTAGGCTATCAAATTGCCAGGCATAGTGACTGAGCAACTGAACGAAACAGACAATAGGAGAGAGGGAGTAAGGGACATAGAGCGTGAATGAGAGGCAAAGAAAAGCATTGCAATTAAGTGCAATGAATGCACTCACTCTGCCAACTAACTGTGTGTGCAGAAAGAGAGAGCTTGCATACATATTCATATATGCACATACATATGAGTGTGTGTTTAAAGCAGTCTGCAGTCCGTTTGCTGTTGGACTATTTGCCTGCCTCAACCTGTTGTTCAAACCATTCCATGTTGGGTCAATTGTTTGGCTAAGCTACGCCAGTTTGCACACATATCGAGATTCTCGGCTCGGTAAAAGCAACACATTTAAATGACCCCAGCATTTCCACTTCACGCTGCATCGTTTCAAGGAGCTCAGATTACACGCTTTACCGCTGTGGCTTTATAAGTGACACTTAATTGTGGGCATAATCTTAGCCGAAGACAATGACAATGGCCAATTCTATATACACACTCACCTGAAATTGCAGTCGTTGACACAACCTGAACAACCTTACACTGGAAACAATAAATGAGAAATCCTCGTTACAAACTTTGGGAATTAATTGACATTGAACTGTTTTTTAAATCAATGCAAGACTTACATTATTTGTGAAAATGATGTGGATATAATTTCGTTCAGTCAATCAACGCAAAACTATTTTATAATACATTTAAAAATAATAATATTGTTCTTTTCCGATACTCCAAACTTTGAGAATATATTTTAATTATGTATTTATTCAAATTTTTATGAAATATGTATTATTTACTAAAGGGCAATCCACTAGAAATTGTTGTAATACCTTTGTAACTTGTTTAAAGAAAACTTTACATGATTTATATTTATTCGATTGTCAAAATAACATTCATATATCACTAGATACATACATACATCCCATTTTTAAATTTTAATAATTTCTTAAGTTCTCTATGTTTTTATTTGTTTTTTTTTTTTTTTTTTGAGTGCATGTGGTCTACCATTGAAAGAGATAGTTTAACATTTAACATTTCACAACTCTTGCATTTTCCAGTTAACCGACAAGCGAGACAGGCGGAGGTGACAACCACTCTTGGAACTCTTGGAATTGCCGTCTTGTATGTGACTTGTGCAAAATACTCTAAGCATGTTGCAGAATCCTTCCAAATATCACGCAAATCCCTTGTCACACTTCCTGGCATTGCATAATACGCAACACGCCAACAGTGTGGCACATGCACACGGGCAAGGACACGGACACGGACATGGACATGGACATGGACATGGACATGGACAGTTGCAACCACATCATACACTGCCAACGGCGGCGTTAGCTGCAGCAGCAGCGGCAGCTGCAGTGACGGCTGCGGGTCAAAGTTCATACCAAATGGGGCAGCAGCAGCAACTTCCTATTGGCCTCCCACCACCACCACCACCCATAACACAGACACACAACACAACACACAGGGAGCATGTGGCGACTGCGACGTCGCACGCGCAGCTCATTGAGGCAGCCGCGGCGCATACCTCCCTTGATGTAGGCAAGTCGTTCACAATAGCCGCCATTTTGGGTTTGCAACAAAAACAGCAACAACAACATCAGCAACAACAACAGCAACAGCATAGCAAGGAGTTTAATAATGCCATTAATCTGTCGCTTAATGGCGGCAATTCAGGCGGAGGTGGAGGTGGAGGGGGAAGCCATGCTGCTGCAGACATCGTTGACCAGGACAACAACAACAGCAAGTGTTACAATAACAACAACAACAACAGCTATGAGAATAGCAACAACAACAAAAACAATAACAGTCAAAGTGTAAATAACTTCAACTGTGATAGCAGCAGCAACAGCAGCAATCGTTATCTAACCACATTGCAACACTCTCATGCACATTCACATTCGCAAACGCATCCTCACTCCCAACAATCGCAACAACAGCGAGCGAATTTTGCAGCTGCTGCTGCTGTTGCCGCGGCAGTAAGCGGTGCTCCCTCCGCATTGCAAAGTCTACAGCAACTGCATCAGCATCACGCACAGCAGGCATCGCTCAGTTTTCAACGTGACAAACTCAAGTCAGGTAAGTTTGTATCCTTTTTGTTTAAAAATGGAAAATTTATCTTTAAAAAAAATTGTTACTGTTATAACCTAAATGTTATCATCAGCTTTGGGTTTTGGGTACATATTTGGTTTTAAACGTCTTTTGATACTTAAAATATAAATAAAGAGAAATTTTATTACATTTGGAATTTATTTACACAAAAAAATATTCGACATTTCTCAAAACTTAATATATTTTTTTTTTCTATACTTTCGAGATTATTTTTCTTTACATCCGTGTCTTTTCATTAAATTTTGTTTATTTTCGGGTTATATTATTATTATTTTTATAAAAAAAAAAAAAATTAATTCTTGCGTCACTCACATTTATTTTTAATTAATTAAATAATGAACAATAAATAAAAAACATTTACTTTCACATTTTATTCAAATACAGACTCCCAAAAAAGAGCGCATTAAAGAATAAGCGAGTGCGAACGATATTCACACCGGAGCAACTGGAATGCCTGGAGGCTGAATTTGAGCGGCAACAGTATATGGTCGGTCCGGAGCGTTTATATTTGGCGCATACGCTTAAGCTGACGGAAGCACAGGTAAAAGTCTGGTTTCAAAATCGGCGAATTAAATGGCGAAAACATCATTTGGAACTAACACAGCAGCGTCTGGCACTGATTAGACAAACTCAGTTGCCCGGGGGAACTGCAACTGAGTCGGCAACATCATCAGCAACAACATGTGTTGAGTTGCCATTGACTGCTGCCTGTAGCACTGGCTCTCCCAGTCTGCTCGAGGAGGATAACGAAGATAGTAAACAATCGCTTTCTCTGCCACTTCGACCGTTGAGTCGTGCGGCCTCCGAATCGGATTTGTCTATTTGCAATGATTCGCTAGATATGGATGGTGACAGTCTAATGGATGGCAGTGAGGAGGCATAAACATATTGTGCAGCCATTCACATTTGTAAATATAGCAAAATAAATAAGTATAATATTCTATCGTATAATGAATATCATCAAATTAAAACATATGTTTGTTTTCTATCAAAGCTTTTTTCATTTTACCGGTAGTAGTAATTTTAAAAAGCATATTTTATCATAGTTTATTTGCGTGATTTGCAGCTTAGTTGAAAAGCTGTATAGTTTGATTTACAATCATTCTTTTTTTCTCGGTAGACTAAATATTTATTAAAGAAATATTCTATGCATAAATTAATTTTCTCTACCAGAAAAAGCTTGCTTATAAGTATGGGGAATTATCACAATTAAAAATAATTTATTTATTGCTTTGTCGCCTTCACGGCTCTGTCGTAGCAGGAAAGATGCACCACCTGGCCATCGGGATAGCGCACGAAGGCAGTTTCGTTAGCAAAGCGCTTCTTACATTCCGGGCACATCGTAAACTCGTTCATTTCGAAGCTCTTTTTCTTTTCCTTCTGGACAGCGGCTTGCAGTCGCGCTGCCTCCGCTTGTAGAAGACCGCGCATAACTTGTCTTTGATGTCTCTCTGCCAACTGTGTACGAACCACTGTCTCCAAATAGTTTTGTATCTCAGAAATGAGAACATCATCGGGCAGATACTGCAAATGAAACATCTGATTTAGACAAAAATGTAATAATAATAACATATGTGTCCCACTCACTTCCAATATCTTTGTAGGCTCGATTTTCACTGTATAAATATTTAACAACTCAAGTGCAACTTGTTTGTTTGGTCTAAGAAAGTCAGGATGTAGAGCCACACCCTCGTAGGGCGGTTGTTGTTGCATTGGTTTCAATATGATCTGAAGCAGCATATTAAAGACCTCTTTGTCGTCCTCATAGTTTGCCTCCGCATAGGCTCTAGCTTTTCCTACGTCCCCTAGCACTCGTATATAAATGGCCAAAACCTTTTCATGCTTTTTGAGACGGCCCAAAATTATTGCACGCTCCTCTAGTAGAACAGTTGTAGGAAAAGCGTCCAACACGCGATCTGGTGAGTAATATTGAGATTCTTCCAGCATCGTGTACATCTTGGCACGCAATGTCTGCAGCTGTGGTGTGGCTTTCCTAAAAGAATTTGATAGTTTCACATACATCATAGCTTTCAATGCTAACTTACCCCTCGCTCTGTTCCACCAGCATTCGTTGCACTTGCTCGCTATATTGCATCAGCAGTGCATTGTGTCGCAGGGTATTTGTGTCATTCCACTCATTGATAACATGCTCCAAGTAGGGTATGACCATTGACTTATGTTTACTAACTAAGAAGTCAAGCACTTTTGCACGTGGCAGTGCCTCTACCGCGATTAACTTTTCAGTGAAAATGCTAAGACCATCGAAGGGATCTTCCGCTAATACCCAATCGGCGAACTCAAAGATCAGCGGCAGATTATCGGCGCCCAGTGCCTGAAGATAACTTATGGTACGTTTACGTCCCTGCAATACGGATCCCTCTATGTTAGCCTGTTCTTTAAGTAGCGTCAGAGCTTTATTGTGCTTCCCTTTTCCATCATAGAGAATAATCAGTTCGGAGAGTTTGTTATATTTCTTGAGCATTTTCTCCGACTCCTCCAGGTGGCATTGATTAAGTCGCAGCAGCGGTGCAATTAGAGCATCGTTTGTCTGCAGATAGCACTTAAGCAAAGTTGTGTCAATGATCTGCAGCAGTGATTTGGAGCTGTTATTAGTGTCAAGCAATTTGACCACCTCTCGTTGGCGAGCTTGTGCCAGAAATTCAATGAGGGCTTTGTTTGCATTCTCTATTTCATGATCCTCCAATTTTGGAACGCTCGACGTGGGAACAGCTGCACCGATACTGCTTTTTGGCTCCGGCACAAGGCTTGGGTATAACCTTATCACGTCATACGGATCGATGGCGGCTTTTTCAAATTCCTTCATGGCTGCTGAGAAGTCTTTATTGGCAAATAGCTCCTTGGCATAAAGCATATGTATCTGGCGTACTGTCTGTGCTTTATCATTGGCTTCCTCCTCGGAGGTTTCCTAAAAATAGATGTCATTGTGCTATTAGGCAACTAAGATATTATTTTAGTAAACTCACTGTCAGTTTTATAGCTAGTTGAAATTTCTTTTGTTGCAACAACTCCACCCGCTGCGTTGGAATGTCCACAAGTCGCATGCACCACAGCTCTGATGATGAGGCGGCGAAAATGGTGCCCTTATCTGAGCGTACAAGGAACCTGGCATTTCTTAACTCCGGCAGGGACTGCACAGTCTCTTTGTCATCCAAGCTACGCACCTCGATGGTATTTTTTATGCGTCCCACTGCAAACGGCTCATCCCAAACTGAAAGACAGAATTCTCTTAAGTATTTCAAGAAAACCAAAAAATATATGACTACAAAATTACCCAAGCCTAACAGCGGACTTGTCCATGGCATCAACGAAGTCTTATTGTTCATTCCTCCATCAGTGGCACCATCCTTTGATTTGTATTGACTGAGATCAATTAAAATTAGGTAGTTGTCCTTGGATATGCCAAGCATAGAATTTCGTATCAGGCAAATATTGGGCTCTTGGCTAACAGCGGAGGAAGTAAGTATGAGCTTGTGCATCTTCGGTGGATCGCAGGATATCTAGTAATATAAAAAAATATAAACCGTAAGTATAGAAAAAAAAAAACTGCTAACTTGTTTACGATTTGCAAGAAAACGTTATTTGCGTTATGGAACAATTCTTAACAATTAAAGTTCAATTCCTATCAACAAGTTCATTTTTCTTTGTGCTATTTACATCGTATAAAACGTATTCATCCTTGTAGCCAACACATACGAGCTGGCTAACCCAGCACATTGCCCGTGGCACATCAATTAGATCGATTGCAAGCTCCAACGAGACAAGCTTATCCTCCTTCCAAAAGAAAAACACTAATCTGCGTCGTATAGCACATGCGATTCTTATGAACGTGGCCACTTCACCCGTAGTGGATTTTCTTGTATCGACATCCATTGTGAACAACGTACAACCCTTTGTCTCTGCCGAGCTGTGCATAAATTCAAAATTATTTTCGATCCGGCCAATATCACAAACATGAATCATATTCTCGGTTAGCACAAACAGCAAGTTTTCTGAAGAGACAACCTCCAATTGAGTAATGGGTTTCTTTTTAAAATTTTTGTTGAACATTCGCATATCGACATCTGTTTGTCTGTCCACTGAGTACATGATAAGTTGACCGCTCCTGGTCCCCAAAATAACATGATTTCCTATTCAAAACAATTTGGATGTATTAAAGATGTGTTTTTGGAAATTAGGTAACTTACAACTTACCATACGCTGCAATGGCTTCAATTTCAACTCCCTGCTTGAGTATTGACTGGACATTGTATGCCTTATGCATATTATTAGTTCAAATGTACATAAATGTTGAAGCGAAAACCAAACGAAAGTTATGGTATTGTTGCGAACTCATAAGCCCCACCCAGCTTAAAAAGAACACAGCTGTTATCGGTCCCACACACGTATTTAAGTGTATGATAAGCAGCATGACAATTGTCCAATTACTGTCTTACAAATTTTGAATATTTTCTTAATCATTATTCAAACAAAATTCAATTGAAAACAAAACGTACAATGGGTACGCTTTGTTTATTCATTTATACATTTATCGCTAGTCTCTTTGTCGTAAAGTTGAAATCAGCTAAAGTTTGAAGGTTTCCAACACTGACAAGGCACTGCCACCCTGGGTAAAATATCATGACCAGCCAAATCAAGCGCGCGATTTCTGACCAGGTGAATACACTAAATATTTGATGTGGATGTATTGTAATAACTTGTAATGAATGTTAAACGCAGCTGCCACAGCTCAAAAGTATTTATCATGCGCTGGAAGTGCCTTCCAAAGCGCAACAAATCGTTGCTGCTCGACCATTGTTGCAATGGATTTTGCCGGCGGCTGTTGCACAACAAGAACACGAAATATTGGAGTCGGTGAAAATTCAACAATTTGATACCACTTACATAGAACAAGTGCGAGTGGTGCCCCGAACGGGTCGCAATGCGGCAAAAGTGGAATTCCATCTACAGCCAGATGCATTTACAGCCCACCTTTTGCAAGCAGAACTTGTTCCCTCAATGGCACCGGCTTTCAACGAGGAGCACATTATTGTTGAGTACAGCTCACCGAATATAGCAAAGCCTTTCCACGTTGGACATTTGCGCTCAACAATCATTGGCAACGTACTAGCCAATCTACATCAGTATTTGGGCTACCGAACAACACGTCTGAACTATCTGGGCGATTGGGGCACTCAGTTTGGTTTGCTGGCACTTGGCGTCCAATTAGGCAACGTAAGCGATGCTCAAATGCAGTCTGCACCCATTGAAACGCTATACAATGCCTACGTAGTGGCCAATAAAGCAGCCAGCGATGATCCAAAGTTAGCTCAACAAGCACGTGATTTGTTTAGTGCTCTAGAAGCCGGTACAGATGCCGTCATGGCCGGCCAATGGCAGCAGTATCGTCAGTACACAATAGATGAGCTCAAAGGCGTTTACGAGCGCCTTGGAGTGTCTTTTGACAGTTACGAGTGGGAATCACAGTACTCGCAGCGAGATATTGGAGAAGTTCTTGCAAATCTTCGATCAGCCGGACTACTCCAGCGGGAGGAGGATGGTCGTGAGATTGTTGTTGTTAATCAGCGACGTGTTCCCGTCATTAAGAGCGATGGGTCGACTTTGTATTTGGCACGTGATATAGCTGCACTGTTGGAGCGCCAGAAACGATTTCAATTCTCACGCATGCTTTATGTCGTCGACAATGGCCAGACGGATCATTTTGATGCCCTTATCCAAACGGCTGTGGGCTTAGATAATTTCCTTAATGACAAGCTACAGCATGTAAAATTCGGTCGCATTCATGGCATGAGCACCCGCCAAGGCAAAGCCATCTTCCTAAGCGACGTCCTGAACGAGGCGCGGGATATAATGCGCGAGAAGCGCAGCATCAGTTCAAGTGAGTATAAAACTTTTGCACAAGTTCAAACTCTTTTGATTTATTTATGTTCTCTCTTGTAGCCACTAAGGTTAATGCCTCTTTGGACGATGATCATCTTTGCGATATTTTGGGCGTGTCAGCGGTTCTGGTAAACGTGCTGAAATACCGACGGCAGCGGGATTATGAGTTTAGTTGGCAGCAAGCTTTACAAGTAAACGGGGATACGGGCATTAAGCTACAATACACACATTGTCGTCTAAGCAACCTGCTTGCAAATTTTAACCACATTGAGCTGGCTGAAATAAAGCCTAGCTGGCAGCATTTAACTCAAGAGACATCAGATGCTCTGGATGTGCTATATGAGCTAGCTCGCTTTGAGCAATGTGTTTGGCAGGCCAAGGAGCAACTCGAGGCATGTGTGCTAGTTAACTATCTGTTTGGTTTGTGGTGCGTGTTTAAGCATAAACTGTCAATCCCTAAGCTAATCGTTAATACCTTTGGTTACAGCAATACGACAAGTCGGGCACTAAAACGCTTGCCAGTGAAGCAGGAGAAGTGCCTACAGAAGCAACTGCAGCGTCTCCTGCTTTTCCATGCAGCCAAACGCACATTGCAGCAAGGCATGCAGCTGCTGGGCCTCAAGCCTTTAAACCAAATGTAGTTTAAGCTCAATACTTAATTTAACTTTTGTAGTTTTATTGAACATTTGATCGGAAAAGCAAACGCTACTTTGTAGTTTTCCGCTTAGCGCTTCTTCCACGTGTATTTGCGACGTGCGCCTTCCTGTCCGAACTTCTTGCGCTCTCGTCTACGATAGTCACGTGTCAGCAAGCCGGCTGCAAAAATAAATACATATGTATAAATGTGCGAGCAATTAGTGACAATGATACGTTTAAGAACGGTACTTACCCAAACGCATTGACTCAATCATCTCTTGATCAACGAAGCTGCGCAAACTCATCGCAATGCCCCAACGAATGGCGCCCGCCTGACCGGATGGACCACCGCCCTCCACATTGGCCTCCACATCAACTTTGCCAAGCATTTCGCTAAAGCTCAGAGGGAAGAGAAGCTACAAAAGAAAACATATAAACAAAATTTGTATCAAGTCAAGTTCAGAGCGCTCGAGGCGGCTATTGTTTATATTATTTATGTATGTACTAGATGCACATGCATGTGCCTAAATGGAGACTACGTACATATGTACTAAATTACATTTTCGTGTACGTTATGCAAAATTAAACAGCGAGAGTATTTCCTGTACTACAATATGTATGTTTAGCAACAATAGCTGCATTGAAATAATGACAAAATCGATAGCCAAATTTAATGGTTGTTAGCCACAGCGAGAAACTGCAACAAACTGTTGCAAATCTGCGAACGAGGCAATTAAATGCCTACGTTATAGGCGGGTGTGATGTTAATAAGAACCGCTTAAAAAACTCTGAAATGGTAGATCCCTGTAAACTGTCTATAATATTATTATATTAACAAGAAAAGTTATTAGTTATGATCCTATAACATTTTTCTAATTAAAATATTTAAAACGTGCACAAAAATGTATTAAAGTTTACTTAAGCCTTAGTTTCAAGGTTGTTCATTTAAACAAATTATTTTAGTTGTACTGTAAACCACGTTCCGCATCAACTATTTTTATACACACAGTCTACTCATTTCCACATTTGTTTGGCTTTGACATTTTAATATTTAAATAAATTATTCACTTAGTCCAATTTTATTATATGATGAAATATGAATAGTTACAGCTGAGCTTTAAAGTTTAGACCACATATTTGGCATGTTATGGAAAGTTATTGTGCTAAAGGTTGTGTTATTAAGGGACAAATTTTAAACTTTTTTTTTTGATTAATAATCATCTAAGAATACGCCCTCCAAATTTCAAGTTGAAGAAGAAGAATTTGTGGCGTAGTTAATGCACCGGTTGAAAACAACTGAACCGATCTTTTTCAATTGTTGCAGGCTAATTCAGTTTATAAAAAGTCATAGTTTTTTCTTCTTCTTGAATTTCGAAATTTAGAATATAAATGTATGAGATTTAAAAAAAATTCATAATTTTTAACATCCTTCCATCGAAGACTAGCATATATTTTTATTACATATATTTAAAAACATAAAAAAACGGCTTTTTTTATCTTTAAACAATAACATGACAATTTCCCTTTCTTTGGGGTAACCCCTTAAGATATTCTAAACTTATTTCATCATAAATTTTAATGGAGTTTTCAATAGATTTATCGTTATTGCTTCTGGTTCGAATAGTTTCGATTATACGCAATGATGACCTAAATTGGGTATATTTTAAAATTAAATATTAAGATTCTTATTTTATTGTTTTGACTTTTTTTAAGTAATGTTGGTTTTTTTCCGAGTTTTTCTGTTTTATTTTATCATTCGATAACACATTTTAATTAATTTTAATTGGTAAAGGGTTTATTTGCTTCACAACACGGTGATAAATACTAACCGCAGGCTAAGCAACTTAAGCAGCGTGTTAATTAAAGTGTTGCCCAATGAACTAGCATATATGCTTTCAGGGGCTGCATTAGGCGCAGCAGTAACTGTAAACAGTTCCTTTATAATAATTGAATTTTGAAATCCGCAATTTTTATATTAATTGCCAGCTGAATATTGAAAGCTATTGAGCGCCAGTTGAAACTGGTCAAAAACCGGTGCTAATTTATGGACAAGGAAGAAAAATGTTGCGTTTAGCTAAAATCTTGTTATTTGTTTATATAAGTACTACGCATGAATATTTTGCGAAATTTTTACTTGTGTTGGTAGCAATATGAAATATTGAATACTGAATTGTGGGCTCATTGTTTTATCTTTTTCATTCATGTAAATAAGTAAAAATTATCAAAGAAATTACAGTATATCGATTTAGATATTATTGTATAGCAATAATCGTATGGAAATACAATTTTGAGCTCTGTATCAAAGTCCAAATTGTGAGTTTTTTTTGTCTTATTTGGGCTATTTGAAAATTGCGTGGGAAAGCCAGTTAACGACATTGCAAACCGCATACAACTAAACAAACAATATGGTCTACGGCACACAGACAATAAACGTTATGATTAAAAACGAATAAACAATAAATAAATAATAAAGGCGCAAACAAAGCAGCGACCACAAATATAAAAACAAACAAAAAAGTAGCTGCAAAAAAGAAGCGACAAAAAAGAAACAATCAATCATTGCAGATTCGACAAAATTATTTTGATTTGTTTGTGTATCTATAATTTGTTTAGGCAAATTGTCAGATGACTTCACGCAACGACAAATAATCAGCTTTAGAGAGAGACAATAGCGAACAAGACTTTTAAATTAGAGACATAGGCAATTAAAGTAAAACACACACAAAAATAAACCAAGCATGCTAACAGGAGGGGACATTTTCGTAAATGTAGTATGTATAGAACAGGTTCCCCAAAAACTATACAAGAAAGCTCTGTGAATATTTATAGACGAGGAGAAAATTCTTCTGGCTAGCCGGTTAAGAAAACAAAGAATAATTCGAATCGGCGGCGCTTTAAAAAATCTCGTGTCGCGTTATATTATGATTTAAATGAATTTGATAGCTGAATAACTCTGAAGCGTTCGAAAAAATTGCTCATAACGGCAACTGTACAAAGCGTGTGTATAGAAAGATATGAATAAGTAAGACAGAGATGACGACGATGTTGATGATGATACTGTTGATAGCATTTGGAGGGCATATAGTATATATACTAAGTGAACATTCAGCCTCATTGGCGCGCGCACTCAACGTGGATACTGTGATCCACCCACCGCCCATATTCGCATCCACATCGCAAAGCATTGATAATTTCGGCGCAGTTCTTTTTATCAGTCCAATCCACGAAGTTGTCGCGTTTTAAGTCGCGGAAAATTCTACACCAAACTCGACTCTTTTTTAACACCCGAGCTGAAGAGTGTTTAAATATCGATCGGCTTTTGCTTATTCCTTTTTGGATTTGGAAAAATATGCCGCTTCATTTGCAGATGCAACGGCATTGGCCAAACTATTTATAAAGTACTTAATCAGTTTCAAGTGAAGAATTAAGACGTTTTCAAAATGAGACTTACGGTTTCCGCAATTCATTCAATATTTATTTCTTACCGATCAAAGGAATATTCCTAAATTTTAAGCTATGCAAATCAAACAAACAAAAAACCATATAAGTTTTGAATTAATTATTGTTTCTTCATTTTGCAAAACAAACTTTTTAATTATGAATTTTTAACGTTGACAGTTTGACAAGCGTTGAACCCCTTTTATGTTCACATATACTAATTATATATGCACAAAATTGAGTTTATATAAATTATTTTGTATTTTTATTTGTTTGCATGAATTTTCCAAGGAAAAAAATATCTTTTCATTTCATTGCATGCACAAATGTGTTTAAATTTTTTGTGGTACATATTATCCTTTAATTTGTTGAGATTGAATTGATGAGTGCACCGATCGTTGGCGGGTGGAAGGCGTCAGGTTCAAGGGCATTTTGAAAGCAATGCTAAAATAAAAATCGTCTCAGAAATGCTTCGCCCCTCCAATGGGCACAACAACACAACAAAACTCGCATCGTTGCACCCCTCTTGTTACCCGAAGCCATTCGTCATCATCATAAAGATCATAGAAATACAAATTAGATTCAATTCTAATTGAATCAACGCAAGCCGAAGCGAACGAACTAAACGAAACGACACGACAAGACATCAACCGAACGAAGGAACGAGTAAACAATCGAAACGATTCGAAACTAAACTAAGGCAGAGTTGCTTTTTGGGGGCGGCGTAGTTTCAAAATGACGTTGCATTGTCGCATCCAAACGGTAAATTGCAAATGGCGCTTCCGGCTCATTTATATTGCTTATGATCTGATCCCTTATTTTATGAGACAGAGCAATTCGATTTTATCTGTAAATAAACTTTCAACTGGCACTGGAATTTAAACCTCTTGAGAACTGCAAACTGGTTTTTCAACTCGATGGCCTCTCAAAGAATTTTATTAATTAGTGCGCATAATTTAGCAGTTTTTTCTTCTCCATGAGATCCGTTTCGATTTATGATAGACCACCAAATTGGCAATAATAACTCAACTCTTTCGAACCGTATGCGTAAGTAAAGAAAGTTTTTTTCGAAGTCATTTTCAACCAACGAACGGGTACTTAGCTAACATTTTGTTTTGATTGTGATTATCCTGTATTTTTGATTTAATGGTTAACCTTTTTATGTTCGCAACCAGGTTGAATCATTCCCCAAAAAGCTTCCTAAACAATTTTAATAATTTGCAAATTATTGAACAATTATTTGCAACAAAACAAAACTTATCAAAAGCAAACAAATCGAAACAATTTCATGTAATTCTCATACAAATCTTTTTGAATGAGCAAAGAAAAGATTGCGTAATCGCATTTGCACTAAAAAGCTGCAACTGCAATCAAACAAACAAATAGATAAATTAAAATAACTTAGCATGCCTAAAAAAAAACTAATTGAGGTTTGCTTTAGGAACACAACATGCTTTAGGAACAGAACAGGTTACGGTAGACTGGGTTTTAAGGTTTTCAGAGAATGCTTTAATTTTTAGTCATCATCACACATTTTTTAAAGCTTCTTCTTTAGCCAACAAGTGCTACGGAATACCGGCACATAAATTTATCATTAACTGTTGTCTTTAATGGAATTTGACTGAAATTACCGAAATACGTTTTACAAACTTGAAGCACACTACGAACAAAGTCGCTGCCTGGTTCCACATGATACCAAATGAAATTTACTCAACAAATTACTGAATACATAGCCCAGCAGCCGAACCAAGCGGACTTTGACATAAATTGTAAATAATGTGAACAAACAAAATCTGGCTAGAAATAATCAGAGATGCAAACGCTTCATAGATGTGAATTTTTTGTGTGGCTTTTTGTGGGTGTCTCGAAGAAAATACAGACATAAAAAACTTATTTAGTGTACAAAAAGGTTGTACAAAGTACAAGAGGAAGAATAAACATAAATCTGAAAAAAATCAAACAAAGATTGCCTTTTAAATCAATTAAAATTTATGAAAAAGTTTTAACTGTAAACTTCTAAGCATTAGAAAGACAAAACCATTTGTATCCAAAATAATTATGAGAACATAAGCTGCATAAGGCTTAAGGCGTAACAACGAAGTTTTTTACATTAAGAATTTATTTCCATACTGCAATTTAGTTTAATAAAAAACCCATTCTATGTAACGATTTTTCTTTATAACGAAGCATTTTCATGTCCTGTTGAGATTCGTTCTATGAGAGCTCGTCAGTATATAAGTTTTCTTTAGAAGTAAAATAGTTTCTGGAAATTTTACAAGAAACTTTTTTCTTGGTTTATAATTCCCTTTAGAGAAACTTCAGTACAAATAAAATAACAAAGCAGACACTGTTCGCATACATTAATATTATATAAAACTAGATTTCTCTTGACTGCGCATGCGTTTATTTGAATGACTTTATTGAATTGGTTTTTCACAATATACAAAGTATTTTTAAATCTCGTTTACTAAACCTTCTTGTTCATTCTTCTCCTAACCCAGACATTGCCGAATTTTGTTATTATGATCGAAACCACTCGATAATTAAGCTTAGCGGATTAAGTTTTGGTTCATAGTAAACAACAATGAATGTAGGTCGCTAAAAATATTTATTTTTCTACTAAAATTTTTTTGTGAAAAATTAAATTAAATAATAATAAAATAAATAATAGTGTAAAACAGCCCCTGCAGCCACTGCCCTTAGTCTATAATAAAAACGCCAACCAGTAGCAGATACAGATAAATCCACAATACACAATAATGTTCTAGCTGGAATCTACCGACTTTCAAATACTGTGTACAGCTTCCAACAACTGAAAGTTATTCTGAAATTGATTGTGCAATGCGATTTATATAAATTTTTACATCAATTAAATTTAATTTGTTGGTTTTATGAACTTAAGTTTGAAAATATTAGAAAAAGTATCGGTGTGTTAATTTATTTTCGTTTTGAGAAAACAGAGCACCAAATTTTGATTGTGTCCCACTATGCTGATGATAATACTACTGTTTATTTAGCCAGCCTTATCGCTGCGTCAAATAAGATGAGTGCTTAGATAATTCCCTGCCAAGATTGTCGCATTCGGCGTGCGCAAAAAGAAAACCAAAGCAAGTCCGAAAGGAAAAAGCCAGGGAAAGTCAGTCAAATGTTATCATTTGGTTAATCTCTGTGCAGATTATGTGCTAAGTTTGAGCCCGAAAATAATTGCAAATTGGTTTGAATTAGTTGTGATCTAATCCCGCATTGGATCACGCACAGAGAGTGCGAAAAACTCTTCTATAAAAGTGTAAAAAAAAGACTCCTGTTTTTCATTACAGCTGAGCCCGATCAAAACAAAGTTTTGGCCACAAACGTTACTAAAACAGGTCTGCAAAATTTGCTTGGCTGATATTGGAAAGTTTTCTTTGTTTTTTGGTTTTTATTATATATGTATTTGCAACGTATATATGCAAGTGCAGCGCTACGAATCGACTTGGGCTAAAATTTTTGTGCATATTTGCGCGTTTTAATTACAAACAAGACCAACAACAACAACTTTAACAACTTCAGCTGCAAGTGGAAACTAGTAAAGCAACAAGGTCTTTGTGGTCGCCATGGAGAATCTTGGGTACAAGGAGGGCAGCACGAAGCCGCGTCGCATGACACGTTCCATCAGCGTCGTTACCAAGACCGAAGTGGAGCAGCCGCTCAATGAAAATAATGCGAACAACCGGTAAGTGCCAGTTTGTGGCCAAAAGGCCAGCAATGCACTTTTAAGCGCACCCATTTAGTTATTTATTCACATACATTTTAATATTCGAGACGATTCCCAAAAAAATACTTGAAAGAGAAAACAACTGGAATATGCAAAAGATAAAATGTTGTGCACGTTGTCGAGGATCGTTCGGTTTCTGATGAGGCAGGGAAAATACAAATTGAGGGAGGCGTTTGTCAAAAAGTGCGAAACGTTTTGTGGCGAGTATAACATAAAAAAAAACAGGTTTGATGTTTTTAGCTTACGCAAGCTGGTGAAAATTTAAATCGTACCTCAGTAACAGTTAGCTATTTAGTGGTTCCAATCACTTTCGTTGTTCACACGCTTGCACATTTATGAAAAAATAAATACTTGAAATTGTAATGCACATCAGTAACAAAAATTTAGGCACATTATTTGAGCAAATAAATAAATTTGGATAGCACCAAGCACAATTTTAATAATAGTAGTGTGACCTCAGAAAAGGGTGATTTGGCATATTCATTCAATTTTATTGTAAAAATGCCATTGATGATATGGTGCTTGTTTTATTATTTGAAAGATTTGATTCGATTCACATTTGAAGTCTATAAGGCATATTTTTCTTTGTTTAATTTGTATAAATATAAACAGGCTCGTAAGAGGATTGAGACTTGAAAAACATTAACAAAAATAATATTTTGACTCCACTTCGCTTTAATATCTATATTTGTTTACTTGTATACGATATTGACTAAAGTAACGATATTCGAGTTATGGGAACAAATTTAACTCTTGTTACGAAGTTAGAGTTCGAATTGCTAAAGTTCGAGTTATAGAAGTTCGACAGTATAATTTTCGATTAGGTGTTGTCTCAAGGCGCTCTTTGAAAACGAAAATGATTGCAAGACTCCTACTTTAAAGTTAAAACTTTAATTGACACAGTTTGAAATGCAATCAAATTTTCTTTTAACTTTAACTAAGTAACTAAAAATAATCAAGTCTAGGTTGCATTCCAGTCTCTCCCTCTCGTTTTGTCTGCTACTTTTGCGATCTACTCACTCCAACTCTCACTTACTAGATTCACCTTCTCTCTTGTTTTGGAAGTTATTTTTTGGCAGTTTGGCTCTCGCGTTCAATTTCTCTCCAACATGTATGTGTATTTGTGTTTGTGTGAGGCGCTTTAAGCTCGATCGTTTCGAGCTGGCACTGAGCAGCGTTTACCGTTTTCCATCCATCAGTCGGTATTGAAACAACAAAGCAGGCGGACGCGTTAGTTGCTGTGTATAAAAAAAATTATTCTCTAAAACGCGTTCGCAGTTCGAAGTTCCGTCAGATAACTACTCGTATATAGGCGATACATCAAAACGGAAGTGAAAAATTCGCGTTTTTCACACAACGTTAATTATTATTTTTTTTTTTGATTTTTCCATTTTCCGCCAGTTAGACACAATTGTTTAAAAAGCCACAAAAGGTTTCTATTGTAAGCCACTTGGCCTGATTGTCTATTTGTTTATAGTATATCAGATCAGTCTGTAGATGGGTCACTCAGTCAGTGGACTTACGGTCCGGGCTATCTCCTATGTGTGTACCAACGACGTCGCATTTTGGAAATGAAATTAGAAATTGAAAACAGTTCACTAGCGAATTGGCATCATCCGTGGATATGGCTGCAAACGGTGTACGTAAATGAACAGATGTCTTTCCATAAGCCACTTAGTAAAGAACAAAACCTTCAAGATTAGAAAACAGTCTCTGGCCTTTCGGTGTTTCCCCGCGACTTATGCAAAGATTGCATTTGAATTTAACTGTGAATAAACACCTGACATAAGAAAAACCGGCGGCAGTTGAAGCAGCTGTCTCGCTAAATGACAAATGTGATTTAGCTTTAACAAAGTGCAAGCCATATAGTATACAATTAATAAATATATAAATAAATAATGTTAAAAAATACTTAAGAAACTTGCCGCTTTTGCATAACTCAATATTTTATGTTGATAAACTACCTTCTTAATTATGCATGCCTCAAAGTCAGCAAACGTGCAGCAAGCGAACTTTCAGTGCCATTTCAACCATAAACATCAAAAGTACTACTATAAAGCAGCGACCATTATCATTATAAGTTATACTATAAATATTACATGATAAAATCTTAATTGCTTACTATTTTTTCAATGAACATCATTACTTTTGAGTAATTTTATAAAATGTTGACCATAATCACCATAAAATAAATTGATAAAAAAAATTAAAACTTAAAAACTTTTAATTATTTGAGATTTTTATTCTTTTCAATCAAAATAAAACTGAACAGTACTTAACGGCTTCTGTGCTTATATTTTTTTTTACAAAAATAAAGATTTTTGTGTGAATAATTTTTATAAAAGTCTGTTTTTTGTTTTGAATAAAAAAAAATATCTTTACTTATGGAGACCTTGTAATAAAGTAAAAGAAAATTTAAAAAAACATTTGAGTCTGCTAGAACTTTTAAGCTTCACGTCATATAAAGTGCCGAAGAAATAATACTCTTGCTGACATATTAGTAAAAATGCTTTTGGCTTTTAGCTTGTTAGTCTAATTTGTCATGTGTCAAAGACAAAACCACTTATGAGTTGGATGATGAAAGGAGAATGCTGAGTCAATCAAAAACGTTAATTTCATGCTCAAGAAAAATAATACTCAAAATAGAGGTTCTAATAAACAAATTCGATTATGAGTTCTATTGCACTCAAAAGTTTTAAAAAAATTTAAAATGTATTACTTCCCCTAGGGCTAAAAGTATTATTTAGTGCCTTTTGTGCACGAATCCAGTTTAACGTTTAATAATATAACATTCATAACTAAATGAACAAACTGAGAAAGGGATTATCATTAAAGGTCTATCGATAATTTGATGAACGACTGGACAGATTGATTAGAAGATTTAATCAACGTTTCGCTATTCTTTTGTGTATAGGAGATTGAATTTTTAAAATTACTTTTAAATGCCGAATAAATGTTTTACTGCTTGGTTGTCCTAATAAAATATAATTATAGCTATGTCATTTTTGTGGCTTTAGTTTCAAGCTTAACAGGACAAAAAACACATTTAGCCCAAACATTATATAAAGGAAATTACAGGTCATCTCATGTCCCCAGTTTCAAATAATATTTTAATCGGCAAAGAACATAAAACAAAACAATGAAGCTAAATTCCACATAAGCAAGAATTTTAATTTCATTAGAAAGATCAAAGCGCTTATAACGTAGCTATAACTAATGTCTTAATTCGTTTCAATAACCATAGCGATGTCATCCACTATAGCTAATGGCAATTATGCGTGTGATTTCTATTTTGCAACAGTTTCAAATCGATTCCACCCAATCTGATGGTGCGATGGCGCAACAACACTGACGCCATGATCGAAGCCCAGTATCCGACAGCTGGTGAATTCGAATACATGGAGTGTGGTCCATCCCCGCCGGCGGAGAGTGCGCCGAGCATGTACGATAGCTTTGAGGAGCCAACAAGTGAGCTGAGCGTTCAGATTTGCAATGATACGCTTAGGATTAGTCTGATTGAGCAGATTAAAAACGCAGCTGGCCGGGTACGCCTGCTGGAGGACATTGAGCAAGGCAATGTGGTTGCTGAAAACCTTGCTACACACTTTGAGAACGCCTCGAAACTAGAGAAGAATCTTAGCTTTTTGTGGGCAGCATTTCTCAAGCGTTGGGATCTATTAGAAGGATTGCTAAAAACTGGAGCCGATTTGCACTTTTGCGATCAAAATGGCATCTCAGCATTGCATTTGGGCGCATTTAGTGGATGTTTGGCAACACTAGACCTTCTTGTGTCCAAGGGCATCAATGTCAATGTGCAGCCCAAGTGCTATACACCGTTGCATTGTGCCGCCTTTGGCAATGCCGCCGATGCCGCGAAGCTTCTCATAAATAGTGGAGCACTCATCACCAAAGATACGAACAAGCCCAATTGCGAGGAGAGTTTGCTTCATTGTGCTGTTCGTTCCAATGCTCTGGAGTGTCTGCAGCTGTTTATTGCTGAGGGTGCCGATGTAAATTCCCTGAAGCCCAATGGCACCAATGCCATACACTTGGCTGCTGATCTTGGTCATCTGCAGTGTTTGGAGGCACTTTTGAATGCTCCTAATGCCGATGCCAATGTTAGGATCTGTATAAGGGAAAAGGAGTCAACCGCTTTACATCTTGCTGCCGATGAAGGTAATGTGGAGTGTGTGGATCTTTTGCTATCCAAGGGTGCCGATGCCAAGCTAAAGAATCATCGCGGATTCACACCACTTCATCTGGCAGCACGCACCTCTAGCTTGGAGTGCGTGGAGTCTCTACTTCGCAATGGTAATGCAGATCCTAATGCCGAGGATTTTGATCATCGGACTCCGTTGCATGCCGCTGTGGGTAAATCCGAGAATGCCTATGACATAATGGAGACTCTGATCCAATGGGGTGCGAATGTAAATCATAAGGATATCTATGGCTTTACCGCACTCCATTTGGCCGCCCTCGATGGACTCGTTCAGTGTGTCGAGATGCTCATCTTCCATGGCGCCGATGTTACCACCAAGTCAAAAAAGGGCACATCCGCTTTAAATGTCATCACACGCAAGACACCAGCATCGGTGGCGATGATCCGACAGAAATTGGACGCAGCCATAACATTGCATCATTCCCAGGTGAGTTACACTAAGAGGGAATCATCAAGTAAGATCCTTATTTAATTTCTCTCTCTCATCTATCCCTTAGGATCCCGTGAATCGCGAGGTGGAACTTGAGCTTGACTTTCGCCAGCTGCTGCAGCATTGTCATCCACGTGAGATTAGTTATTTAAATACCTTCGTGGATGAGGGTCAAAAGGAGATATTGGAGCATCCGTTGTGCTCATCCTTTCTATACATAAAGTGGGGCAAGATTCGAAAGTATTATATAGGTCGCCTGATCTTTTGCTTCAGTTTTGTGCTCTTCCTAACACTTTACGTGCTGACAGCATTGGCTCACAATTGTTATAACGGCAGCAAGGATGACAATACAACGATCCAGGCACAGGAGCTGTGCCAGAAGCAATCCATGCTTGGCGATATGCTGCGCAATAATCCGTTTGTGATGGAAATGCAATGGTGGGTACTGGTCGCCATTACCATAGTGGAGATATTTCGTAAGCTCTATGGTATTACGGGCTACTCCTCTTTTCGACATTACGTTACACAAGTGGAGAACATTATGGAGTGGTTTGTCATCACCAGCGTTTTTGTCATATCCTACATCTATACCAAACAGACGTACACGTTCCAGAATCATATTGGTGCGTTTGCTGTCCTGCTTGGCTGGACAAATCTGATGTTGATGATTGGACAGCTGCCCGTCTTCGATGTATATGTGGCGATGTATACGCGAGTCCAGGGAGAGTTTGCCAAACTGTTTATGGCCTATTCGTGTATGCTGATTGGATTTACCATAAGCTTTTGTGTGATCTTTCCATCATCGTCGTCGTTTGCCAATCCCTTTATGGGCTTCATTACTGTGCTGGTGATGATGATTGGTGAACAGGACTTATCGCTGCTCATCAATGATCCCGATGGCAAGGATCCACCCTTTTTACTAGAGGTCAGTGCACAAATAACCTTTGTGCTCTTCCTGCTGTTTGTGACGATAATTTTAATGAATCTCCTGGTTGGCATTGCGGTGCATGATATTCAAGGTCTCAAGAAGACCGCCGGCCTTTCCAAGTTGGTGCGACAGACGAAGTTGATTAGTTACATTGAGTCGGCATTGTTCAATGGATATTTGCCCACTTGGTTACGTAATTTACTGCATTACACGGCACTTGTTTCCCCGCAGGTGTACCGCGTAGTGCTCTGCGTAAAGCCATTAAATCCAAGCGAGAAACGGCTTCCTCGCGACATACTAATGAAAGCCTACGAGGTGGGTAAGATGCGCAAGCAGTTCGGTCATACAATCTCCTCTAAGAACCCAGCAGAGAATTATTTGACGTACAAGAACAAGTACAACAATAATAATAGATGTGTAACAACCGGATATGCGATGCCCGATTCAGATCCTGACTCCACGCAATTGACCACATTGACAAGCAAGATCGATGAGAATGCAGATCGCATTGAGTACCTTACACAGGAGATTCAGGACTTGAAGCAGGTGCTCATCTCACAGCAGCAGCAGGCCACCAAAGTGATTGACAAGCTGCTCATCGTCATCTCCAACCAACAGAAGCAGCATCTGCGCAAGTAGCTATAAAAGCTTCTGGTTCATGCCATTAACTGATATTATCTTATTAATCTATTCATCTAAATCACCATTTTGCTACATAATTAATAAGTACGAAATTCCCTTAGCCCCTTGACTCTTCTTGTGTGTGAAGCCACCCCCAAGATTCCGTAAAATTGTTGATATTATATTGTAGTTAGCGTATTTGATATCGAAGCGTTCGACGATCGACGCTCCACATATTTATGCAATTTAGCCATATACTAAAATCTATACTTTACCTACTATATTATAAAGAAATTAGTTTGATAGGCTACGTAAAAGGCGAGAAGATTGACAGCTTTGATTGAGTCTATGTCTGTGCCTGATTTTAGGCTGTGTCTTTGTTGTTTGGCGTTGTCGTTCGAGAAGCGTTTAAATGATAATTATATGTGAAAGTTATATATGTGTTTTCTTATTATAATAAACTATCTATACAAATATTGTTATAATGGGCAAGGAGCCTTCTATTTCTAAATTGTCTATTCTGCAAAAAGTAAGCTCTTTGAGTACGCGTTTCAAGTTATCTGAATTACAAAGTTTTTTTCTTAAATATTACGAATATAAAATGGCTCGAGCCACATGATAAGCAAATAAAAATTAATAATAATTACTATTTTCCAGCATACTCTTGTAAAACCTGGTAGTATCAACAAGAATGTATAACATTATATAAAACTGTATACAACTGCGAAAATGAAATCACTTAGCAACATTTTTTTACAGTTCTAAAAACAAACATCAAGTTTTGCAATTTCTTCAAGGATTTTTTATTAATGCTTAGAGCTTCCCCTAAACGCAGAGTTTAAGCTTTTATTGAAACGATAATTGAAACTTTTTTTTTTATTCTTGTGTTTTGGAAAAAGTGGTAAAAGCATGCGAAAACGAAAATAGCATTACTAATGCAATCTACGCAAAAATCGTTATGTTTACCAAATCTACCTTTATAAAATGTGTTGATTATATTTGACAGCTTATAACTATTATTTCGGTAGTTGAAGAGTAAATAGGCCAACATTTAATTGTAATTGGTAGTAAAATGCACTATAAAGTTGAAAAAGGACCAAATCATCAAAAAATGCATATACATATTTTTGAAAATCACACAGAAAATTTGGTCGATTGGTTAGGTTTTAGATTTAAATAATACAAAACAGTAAAAAACTCTAAATAAAAGCCAAATACAAGAGATTAATAAAGTGTTTTGAACTAAATTTCTTGACAAAAAGTTGATTTGCTACAGCATTTGAGGTCCTTTAAGGACTGCAACAATACAACGAACTGTCCTAAATATTAAAGCAATAGCGCAAAACGTTGCTAATATCTCAGAGAACATATTAAAAAACCAGACGCTTTCGGAGATGCAAACTTTTTTAGTTCTGTAAGTAAAATCAACAGTTTTCAAACGAAGGAAGTTGAAAAAATTTGTCTAAATTGGTCAAACTATGCATATATTGTATATTATTATAGCCAGATGCGATGAAGGTCGATTTGATTGTTGAAAATGACTTTGGGCCTTCTTTTAAGCCTATTTTTACCATTCGTTCCGACCTTAACCGCATCTGGCCATTTTCATTTTCGCAGTTGCTCATTCTTGTTGCAAGAGCTAGTATACCTTCAAAATTAATACAAACTGTATCATCTCGGCTATAATGATGGTAAAAAGTATTAATATATTCCATTTCCTCTCAATTAATTTCTGCACCCAGTGGAATAACTGATCTGCCATTTTGTCAACAGAATCTAACTACAATTGTAGAAGAAGACAGTTGCAGCACATTCGGATTAAGAATGTATTTCTTTTTACTAAATTATTACACACTTTGTAAGAAATTTATATTTGTTGATGCTTATATAATTAAATCCGTCAGCTTATCATAAGTTTCAAGTCCAAAAGGTTGTCAATGTGTCAGAAATGCGAATTAAAACTCACCTGCTCTTTGTGTTGTTCGTCAGTAAAATAGGAGATATCGTTTCCGTTAATTGTTATCTTTCCAGTACCGGGCAGGCGCACTGTAACATCCGCTCGAGCAGTTTTTCGTAGACACTCGTAAGAAGTTATGTACTGACGACCCTGTTCGTCAATTTTCGGCTTTGGCACCTCCAGTTGCTTGGATTGATCCATCAAAGGCTTTAAAAAGCGCTCAATAAATAATTTGCTTTTATACGCATACGGCGAAGAAATTAAACGCTCCATCGTATTGCAAAAATTTTGATACTCAATGTCCGCTATTTGTTCCACAAGCATCCGTTCGAGTTGCTCTTTTGGCATCAGTTGGAAGCCGGCAGTTTCACTTCATAAACATTAAAATTTTAAGTTTCATCTAACAAGTTAAGTAAGAATAACCTACAGTTTTTGGTTTTCATCCGGTTTATTTCCACGTCGCAGCATACGCTCTTCTAGATCATAAAGATTATTTGTTTCCTTTACAATATCCTTCAAACAAATTTTGAAAATAACGTTAGATTTTACCACCTTAAAAGTTCAAAACTCACATGCAGAAGTTGGAAAAAGTTTGGTTTGCCTGTATAGAACATGCTGTGAAAGGGACGACCCGTCTCATCGAACTCGGCTGCTTTTCGTGCTGGAAAAACCTCGTCTGGCGATCTCATTGCTGGACGAGCGCGTTTATCATACAGACCGGAGGGAAATAGGTAGGCGATAGCTTCCTGCAAGTACAATAGCTAGTAATCCACTCTTTTTTTTTATCATATATCCTTTTATGTTCTTACATCAACGTCATCTTGCGTAAATGTCTCTACATCGGCACCCATCATGTTAGCTAAGTGTCGCTTTCCAATTTGGAACTCCAGGTGCTGGGTTTTCATGAATTCATCGTGCTCATTGGCCCGCTCGAGATATGCCTTCATTGCCTTGCTCACCTTTTGCTTCTGAACCGCTGCAGGCGTGGCTTGGACAGTAACCTGGGTTGCATATGGAGCTACAGCTACCTGAAATGTTATGCAAACGTTGTGTTGTTTGTACAGCTTATAATTGCGCCTTTACGAAAATATAAAAAGTGGCATCACACCTACCGATTGCACGTTGGAGGCACTGTTTGTTTTAACAGCATTTTGTAACAAATTTCTGTTAGTTTTAATTATATTTAAACCAAAAACACGCAGTGCCAATGTCATTATGTTCAGCGCACGATGAGGCAGGAAGAGTAAAATAGAAATCAGCTGTACCATAGTGTCAGTGCTGTACAATGGCTTAAAACAAGTTGGCAGCTCTATTTTAATCAAAAAAATTGCGCCAAATTTCACATTCATTTATTATTCGTGTTTATTAGTTTAATCAGTACTTACAATTTATTAAAAGTAATTTGGCTTTGTTTTCTTTTATCCGTGCAGAGAGGTTGTTAGGTGTAACATACAATTTTGAATGTGTATTCCCGAATTTCCAATTAAGTTGAGCAAAAAAAAAAAAATATGGAAATGCTTTTTACTTAACTAATTATATTTTCTCCCACGGCTAGCAATAATTATTAATGAGCACGATAAAGTGTGCTTATTCATAGATAATTATTACCAGAATGTCCGCCGGAATGGTAAATTTATATCATTTATGTCAATTAAAACTCAGTAAGTCACCATTGTCTTTCTTACATATTTTTCATTTTATTGACTAATTTCCAAACACACAATTTCAATGCTGATACTTTGAAGTATGGACATGGGAACACAAAATGAAACTAAAATACAATGAAAATTCTTTCAACAGCTAATTAATTGTTTTTACTCTACATAAAGTATATAGTTTATATTAAATAATTGCCTATGCTTAGAAAAAAACTGTTATTATTTGCATTATTAGGTAAAATGCAGCCACTTCAATTTATTCTCTTTCGTCTACTTCACTTGCTACTCATTTTTAATCTTTTTGGTCGTAGTACACTTTATATAAAGCAATTATTTAGGAATTTATAATAATGAAACTTCTATTTCCACGCCTGTTTGAGCAACTTACGCGACGCTAGATGCCTAACAATCAAAGAGCCAGAAGTGAGCACGACTAGCACTATTGAAATTAACATATAATCGAAATCCTCCTTTAGCAAATCAAACGTTTTTGAAGGTGAAACGCGGGTAACAAACAAATCTGTAATCAAATAAACTTAATGAATTTTTATTCAATTTTATAATTTCGTGCACTAGACTTACCTAAGCCCGTGGCAACGACTAGACAGGTACTCTCAAGGCCACTGGGAGCGGTATAAATATGACGCAAACGAGCAACCGTCTGATTGTAGTTTATATAATTTTCCGTAGGCAAAGGCAGCTCGGGTATATATGGAATGGCGCCCTCTTCACGTCCCTGCGTGCTCGATGATATTGGGCGACGTGGGTCCAGCAAGTGCCAGGGCATTTCAACAATGGCACCGCTGGCGGTACCAACTACATCAAAAGAAATTATATTTATAAAAAAACCAAAGCCCATTATTTCATAATGTGATGTCTTACTTAGAACATGTTTGTTGGTAATGCCGCGTTCAGTGATTGTCTCGCGCATAGCCTCTACAATAGTGGGTATGATGTAAGACTGACGCTCAACAAGCGGCATGGACGGTGCCTGCAAGGAGCTCCAAACGCTGTTGTTGGCCTGGGCGTTGCCCTCATATAGTTCAATGGTAGCTGATTGGAGTAAAAACACTTGTCAATCAAAAAAATAAATTATATCATATTTATTTTACTTACTGATCTCAGTGCGTCGCACTTTGTCGTTAAAATACGAGTAGGCCAGCCAATTCTCTGAGTGCACAATGTGCAGCGGTGGACGCACTTTGCGATGTGTCATCGAAAAGATTACGGAGCCGGAAACAACATCAATTAAATATAAATTGAGCAACGCTTAGATGTGTTAAGAAAGGATGGAAAATTAGACAAGGTGCCAAAGTGGTGCATTTTATATGACCTACATTTGTGTGTTACATCTGGAGCCTGCGTGACAAAGGCCACCAAATTCGGATTGATGTACTTGTAGAGCACCGAGCGATCACCAAGTACGCGACCCTGGGAGTGAACGTGCTCAATTGGATTTTTGCTAGCAACACTAATAATTTGCTGCTCGGAACTGTGACCGCCGAGACGCACATTCCAAATTGGCAAGCATGACAGTTCCTGCAAAAGAATGAAATGATTGAATGCTGTCACACAATGCTCGAATTTGTAACTTACCCCGCCCGCATATTTGACAATGTAGCCTTCGAGCTCAGCAGTCTTCAAATCAGCTGTGTACAAATACATGCCATCCGCCTGAAACATTATTGTTGTATTGCGGGTTAAGATACATATGTTCAAATGATTAAATTTCTTTGATTTACCAGATTCGTTGCATGCTTTGGTTCCACATGAACTTGATTAGTCCCATCTAATATTAGTATGCCCTTAACAAAATCTATTTCTGATTCAGGCAAAAGCGCTAGTTGCTTGATTTGATAATCAAGCTTCAATAATCCACCTTCGGCAGCTTGACCAGTTATGGGGTTGAATCGAAACAAGACACCATTGCTATTACTCTGCAGTAAGAAATCAGCGTTTAAGCTTCTTTAAAGTTTAACAAAGAATCTATTTAAGTTTTACCTCAAACTTGGCGACAATTGCGCAAAGCGGCTGCAGTGGAAAGTGCTTGGAGCTTCGCTGTACAATCAGGCGCATTTGTTCGGCATTTTCAAACCCAGCAACATTTGGCAGATAGAGTTTCCAATGATGTTTTCCGGTAATGTTGTCCATGCCAAAGATTTTGCCAGCGCGTGTCAGCAGCACCAGCATCTTGTGTAGGCCAAATGAGTCGCGCACAAGTCCAGCGCGTTGCCTGTCCGTTGGTGGTGGGCTCAGCCCGACAACATGCAAGAACATGCTCTTTATTTGTAGGGCTTGTGCAGTAACGCGACGCATTAAGGCGCTTGCAATGTCCCCTATCAAATAGAAAATATGTTAAGCTCATAAATGTGGAGTTTCATAATAAAGCAATCTTTTCTTATCTTACAAAATTTCTATCTCATAGATCATGCATGCGATTAAAAAGGATAACAAAATGTAACCAAAAACATTTAAGTCATGCAAAAATTTAAGTACTTAAAAATTATTGACTTTCTTTAAAATTTGCAGGCCAGAGAGCGAAAATATTATTAATACTACATCAAATCAATACGTTTTCAAATCACATACACTTATACAAAATTCTAATTAAAGGAAATTTTAAGTATTAGTTTGATATCTACAAACTGTATTTTAACCAATTACTTACGCTTTAAATTGTTTGCATCCACTTTGAAAAGCATTACAGAAATGTGATATGATTTTTTTTTGCTTAGGTGAATATTTATAGAGGCACATAGAAACTTACCTGCTTTGCCCTTCATTTCGTTTTCCAGTGTGCCCTCTGTGTCTGCTAAAGGCAAGTCAATGAACTGGGTATCAATTATATTCGCCAATGACTCTTCGCGTGACCAACGGATGCGTCCTTGCTGCACAGCAACAATGGACTCAGCGCTGGTGGAAATCAAATAGAGACAACTTTTGCCATCGTCATTGCGCTTCAGTTTGCAGTCAAATGATTGCAGACTAGGCGTTCCATAGTCCTCAGCAAATGCAACGCTCTGCTGTAGTTCAGGCACATGAGAACAGTTCTCCACGTAAACTGCGTTTATTTTAAGCAGCTAAGAAATTAAACTTGTTTAAATAAAACAATCTTGAAATAGGTTTTAAGAATACAGTAACTTACGCCATCTACCAAGTCTGCGTAGACTACAACTTTGCGGTGATTAAAGCTGCCAACAACGTAACTAGAGCCTGTCAGCTCTGGACATACAGCCTGAGCCTTGTTTACGCTAACAAGTTTCTTGTTGACAACTAGCACGCCATTTAAACCCTGTGGAAATTGACCGTATTAACTTTCATATCTATTTATAACGTCTTACAATTCATCCAACTTACCGAAAGAGGTAGAATTTTACTGGTGGGCTCAGCCGCCAACGTTGTGGCGATGACTTGTGTGCTTTTGGCTACCAAGTCCAAGCTGATTAGCTGCTTTCCATCTAAGCAAACAAAGTAGGTACCGCTGAGCAAACAGCTTTTGGGCTTGATCCATGCAGCCATTATTTTGCTGGTGCTGCCCGTTGTGTGTCCCGAAGTAGCAAAGTATGCGGTTACCTCGATATGACTGCGCCATGCAGGCACAACGTGATACAGTATTGAATTGCTATAGAACCACACCGCATCTTGAGCCCTTTCTGTATGTAATGGCATTATGGACCATTCCCATTCGATTGTCCCAATATTGGTGTTCCAGCCACGGACCAGAGCAGGCGCATGACCCTGCACCGTAAGCATGTCAAAGCCTAAATGCGAGTCCATTGGAGCGGCTGCCGTGTCGCTGCTATCGTCAGTAAAGCCGCTCACCTGTAGCAGCTTAATATCTCCGCGTGCCCGTTGCTCCAGAACTTGTCGCCATGTAATCTCACCGGTTTTTGGACATAACGAGGCAATCACTTGTTCGTGCGTGCTTACCAGCACACGGGGCTGAAAATGTTTTATGTCCACAAGACCTTGCTTAAGAGCACCCACATGAAGGCTGCGCCTATTTTTTTGGAGAGCAGAAGGTTAGAAAATGTAAATAAGCGGTCAACGTTCAATTTTTCTGTGACTTGCCAGTCAAATTTTTTTATCTGGTCCTCGTATAGCGCAGAGCAGGTGCTCAGAAGTAGCAGAAGCAGTGAGAGTGAAATTAGCGCACGGTTTGACAGCTGTGGAAAACGCATGTTTGTGTGAGTGCGGTTTTCTGTGGAACCTCTTTGAAGCTATCTTATGCACAAACAGTGCAGTGACCGACAAGTTTTTAAGTTATAAATTAATGAAAACGTCAGTAATTTGTGTTTTCCGTCATAGTAAAGAGGGATGAGATGACAATTTTTGCAGAGCTGTAGCTGACAAGCTGTATCGATATCGAAAGCTTGAACAGACGTTGTTTAGCACTGCCTTGCGATATCGGTCTTATACCGTCTTTTACCTCTGATATATTAGCGGCAAACATTTGATTTTAAAAACTATTAACTAAAAATGGTTTTGTTTAGATTAAAAGCTTTTCATTCTCAATCTTACATGAGGGCTTAGCACAGATAAAACTATGAAAAGCAAGAAGGTAAGAACGTATATTTCTTTTAAAATGATAGAAATGGCCATGAAATAACTAGAATACAAGCATTCTTATGTTGACAACTGTCTTTTTACGACTGGTTTTCTGCGTTGATCTAGATATGAACCGTTGCATGCAAATTGCAGAGTACCTTGGACTGAATATAAGATGTTATACTTTGAGATGTTTGTGATAATTGTCTTTTATTATTGGCATTAATAAATTTACAAAAAAACAATAAATTTTAACAGTTTATAGTTATTGGCCATTTGTTTTTCAATATTGAAGGCTATTTCTTTTGTACAAAAAAGTCTTTTATAGGAAAACAGTAGAGAGCTTTTCACTGAAGAGCTTCTTAAACTAAATTAGTATAAAGAAAATAATTTGATCTTAATAGTTACTACATAGACAGTTGTATAAATGGTGGAGCACTAAATGCAAAAAAAAAACCAGGTGCATAATTTGTGACAGTAGTTTTGAGCACTCGTAGGCTTTATACTGAAAGTTATCGTTGGGGTATAGGAATGTTGACTTTTTTTGTTCACCAGCTTAGTTCGTCGGGCAGTCCGCCCGGATATTCGCCCGTTAAACAGGCAGTGCAATGACCCGTGGGCTTGCCAGAAGCTACATGCTTGCGTTGCACCGACTTCACCAAGCCGTCGACACTAAGATATGCCAGACTGTCGGCGCCCACATGGCGAGCCAGCTGGTTGGGGTTCAGCTTGTTGGCGATAAGCTCTTCGCGCGTAGGTATATTGATGCCCATGTAGCAGGGAAACTGCAGCGGTGGGCTGGCGATTCGAATGTGCACTTCCCGTGCTCCAGCGTCTCGCAATAGCTTAATTATTGGACCAATCGTGTTGCCACGCACAATGGAATCATCGATCAGCACCAATCGCTTACCGGCGACATTCTCCGACAGTGCACCAAATTTTTTGGCAACGCCCAACTGCCGCAAACGCGTCGAGGGCTGAATGAATGTGCGGCCTACATAGCGATTGCGGCAAAGAACCTCAGCAAACTCTAGATTTGATTCCCTGGCATATCCGTGGGCTGCTGCTGTGCCTGACTCTGGCACTGAGCTCACAATGTCGGCTTGGATGGGTTTTTCACGCCACAGCTGTCGTCCGCACTCCAGGCGCACAGAGTACACCATCTGATCCTCGAAGATGCTGTCGCCACGGGCAAAGTACACGTACTCGAAGATACAGAAAGCCATGCGCTTAAAATCGGGACGCTCTACAATGTCTACGGTGCGATAGCCGCTACGCGTAAGTTCCACAATCTCACCCGGCTCTACCTCACGAACATAGCGTGCACCAATAGACAGGAAGCCACAGCTTTCACTGGACACCACCCAACCATCTGCAGGTGTCTCGCTGCTGTTGCCCGCATGCCCAGAGTTTATGGGCACAATTTTGCCTATGCAGAGTGGCCGATTTCCATAAGTATCTCGCACCGCATAGATCTTATCCTTAAGCATAATGACCAGCGAGTAGGACAAAGGCGCCAGCATCATAAAATGCCTAATTCGTGCCGGCCAATTGGGTCCATCGTGCTCGGAGACATCCTCTGGTGCGCAGCAAAGTGACTGAGCTATAAGCTCACTGTCACTGTGCGTGGACAAGCCGACGCCGCGGCCCAACACCTCGCGACGCAGAGATTCGTTATTTACGAGCTCACCATTGTGGGCCAGCGCCATGGCTCCATGTGCCGTGTGCACCACAAACGGCTGGCAATTAATCACCTCCGACGCACCAGCTGTGGAGTAGCGCGTGTGGCCAATACCCAAATTGCCGCGCAGGTTCTTCATCGACTCGTCATTGAACAGGGTGCTGATCATTCCCATGCCTTTGTGCACATTAAAGTTCTTGGAGCACTTGCCCTCGCTGGTAGCAATGCCAGCCGACTCCTGGCCGCGATGCTGCAATGCTACAAGACCCAAGCACAACACGTGAGCAATGTCAATTTGGGTGGGCCAATCGCCACAGGCAATGGCACCAAAAACCCCGCATTCATGTGTCAAACCAGTTAGCTCCTTATATTCAGCAATTGACAGTGTAGGCGAATCAGATTGCTTCGTCTCCACCTGTTGCGCATCGCTCGCAATGCGCACATGCTGCTGCGTCGATGTCACGTTGCTAGTGCTTGACATGTTGTTGTGGAGTGCGCGTTGCTGAGTGAATTGGATTGTTTATGGTGTAAATGCAGCTCAGAAAGTGCAAAGCATTGATCTGAATTACTTGTTGATTTATGCAACGGTTTTATACACACAAATCTTCGCTTTAGACACGTAGAAAACTTAACGCGATCACTCGCGAAAGTTGAACATCGATAGCAAATATCGAATACGCTGAAAGCAAGGTATCGATACATGCCACTTATCCAATATTGCTTGACGATCAGTAATAACGGAAAACTTTTGTTTATTATTAATATAAATTTGTGGCCAGTCAGACTAATATGCCACATATATAAATAAACAAGCAAATAGACGACCATTAATAAAGATCACCATATTTAATATCATTAATATATATACACATTCACAGAACTCCCAAAATTATTTAGTATACGCCTTTTTAAACATGGCATCCAGATACGGGGTGTTTAAAAAACTATCTTACGTTGAGTTTTTCGTAATCAAGTACCGCCACTTATGGTTATCGGCTTACTCAACGTAATCAATTATTGCACTAACGTGATGAAAATAATTGCATTTAATTTAAGATCAACATTAATCTTAAGTACATGATAAATTTTCTCAAATACGTGAAATCTTGCCAATTCGATCCATCAACGTACTTGAGTGATAACAATAGTTTAGTGCGGCATTTCAAATTGTCAGCATTTTTTAGTATCCTCTAAAAAGAAAGGAGCTTCTCGCATCTTTTTATTCTCTGTCGTGTCCAGCAGGGTTTTGGCGTTTTCTATATCTGACTTTATAACGGCAATGAGGGCCTCCAGCGAATCGAAGTTTTGTTCAGGTCTCAAATAGCCAGTAATGCATATCTTTAATATTTGCCCATACAAATCACAGTTGAAATCGTGCAGCATATGAGTTTCAACGCTTTTTTCTTTGTTGTTGTAAAATGGATTCCAACCCACACTAAGCACCATTTTATGCACCTCTCCGTTATTCACGTTCGCCCAACCATAGTAAACTCCGGTATGAAGGGATTCGGGTAAAGACTTAACAACCTCGAGCGCAAGGTTTGCTATCAATAGTTATCAATAGGCATTAGAATTTGTTACATAAAAAGGGCATGACGCTCAAGCTCGTTACATACCAGTTGGAATGCCTAGCTCTTTTGAGCCGCGGCCAAATCCGCGCACAATTTCACCGCAGGCAAAGATTGGCAACTGGTCAAGCATTTTTTTTGTATCGCTGGAGACCCCGTTGTTTGATTTATTTGAGCTACTGTAGTACTTTGCCTCTGGTTTGTGGTTAGATGATATACAATTTACTTTGATATAGTTTCGTAGCTTTGCGGTGATCACGTTACTCGCCAATTTTCTAAAACAATTTGCCAATTAAGCATCACTATTATAAGTGCACGCTCTTAATACAACTCCACTCACAGAACTGTTAAACTACCCATTGATATTCGTATCAGATGGCAAACACCGCAGTCAATCAGCTGTTAGCATGCATGCAAGTAAATTGAAATCGAATCAGGTATCGGTAATCTGCAATCGGTATCGAATAAAAGTTTGTATTTACGCAAATATGTACATACACAATTTTTCATTGTTTGAAATTTTTAAGTACTAAATAATTTATTTAATGTAGACCTGACGACTGAGTGCTCCTTAGCAGACATGGATCAACTATGCCGTGTTTGTATGGACAGCTCTGTCACGTTGGTCGACATATTTGCCGAGCGTCAGCAATCTTCCAAAAAGGACCCCAGCCTCGCAGAAATGCTTAATGAATTCTGCGATGTAAAACCTAAGGACTTGCTGCCTCAGCACATATGTCTGTCCTGTGTACTTGCTACGCAAAATGCTTTTAAATTTAAGCGCACGTGCGAAGAAAGTAACCGCAGGCTGTTGGACCTTCTGGAAAAAATGCACAAGGAGGAAGTCAAGTGTGCACATCCCTTCGTAGAGGCTGTGTACCAAAATGAACGCGTAGGGTTCAACTTGAACATAGTTAAAGTGGAGCCGTTGCCCGCAGATGAGACAATTGCCGAAGAAAAAGCGCACGTTATGACAAATACCAAACCTCCAGAGAGACCGAGAGAGTTGCATGTGCGATATAAATTAAATGGCTACGGAAAGCGCAAATCACAGAGCAGTGAAGAAAAACAATTTAAATGCAAATACTGTGACAAAGGATTTGCCCGAGTATACCTTTTGGGCTTGCACGAGAAGTAAGTTATGAGCATTATAGTTTGTAAGCAATATTAACCTGTTTATATATTTTTTGTCAACAACAATCAGACGCCACACTGGTGAAAAAACCCATTTTTGTGACTTTTGTGGAAAGGGCTTTATTCGTTCACACGATCTGACCATTCACACACGAATTCATACTGGCGAACGTCCGTTTAAGTGTCCACAGTGTCCACGCTCTTTTATACAGAACCACATTCTTAAGGCTCACATGCGTTATCACGGCCCACTCGATAACTTAGTCAGAAAGACATCGGCAAAGCATCCTGCGCCTAAAAAGAAGAAGAAACCGAATGCGAATACTAATAAACAGCAAAAACCTCAAAAATCATTAAATGCCCCGGATCGTGGATTGAGAAATGGACTAGCGCCCGTATCCTATGAAGAGCTGGACATAGAATGTGAACTGACAGATATACTAGATGTAAAATCATGCATCGAACAGGCATCGGCCAATCTGATTTACAACGATTTAAACAATGACAGCTCCAAAGGTCTTTGTGTACTTAATGCAGTCCAACAAAATGGCCGCAAAGCCAACAGCAGAAAGTATGCATAATTCAACTAAATGTGTAAACAAAACTAAATCTTGCGATTTTTATACTCTGCAGATCTAGCAAACAAATCTTAAATCATTTCTGTGAGACCTGTGGCAAAGGGTTTCCAAGAAGATCAGGTTTGATAACACACATTCGCACCCACACTGGAGAGCGTCCCTTCAAATGCCCCTACTGCGCATTAGCATTCACCCAAGGCCAGGCTCTCAAGCGACACATTCGAAGGCTGCACAGCAACTTCGTTCATAAGGAGATGCGCAATTCTGCCAAAGAAATTAAGTTACCACCCTTAAAGAGAGCGATCGTACGAGTGGCGCGCCTTCACTTACCACCACGCCTACTGACTGTTAAATGTGTCGACTGATTTAGGTTCTTGATATTATTTATGTTGTTTTTAAAAGTAAGGACCATATTATTATATACATATATTCTCAAATTAATTTGATTCATACTGTTTAAAAGTTTTTACGTAATTTTCTCAGTATTATTTAAACTGTAACTTTATGCATATTTTAAACTGCAAGAAATTATTTAAACAATTTTAAAACTCTTTAGTATTTATATGTATGTTTTAAAAAACTGCTTGCTTTATATTCTTATTTTGTCATCTAAGGAAATGGCAGTATTTAAACTGTATTCCGTCTCAATATTTTTCACAATATTTTTAAATTCAAGGTGCCTTTTATAAATGTCTCTTTAATTTTTTCCTTAATTTGCTTTGTGAACTTGTTAATAATCCTTTTAAATTTTAATGACATTAACTAATCATTATAGGCATTATCGTTTATTAAGAACAAATTTGCTGCTTATCAACATAAGTTTAACACAGTGTCGGCACTCTTAAATATATTACACTTTAAGAAACTTTTAAAATATTATAAAAAACAGTTTGGAACAGAATTAATTGTTTTGTACAATAAAATTTAAATGTTTTAGACATTACTTAAAACTTAGAATATATGTATGTATTGTCTAATATATAAAAATTCTCGTATCATGTGGTTTGGTCGAAAACTCCTCCAAAACGGCTGGACCGATTGTGAGTATAAGTACTATAATTTTCATGTATAAGTAGTTCTATAAGTTCAATAAGTTTTTCTTGCCAGGAGTCTCCCGTTGCCACTGCTCAACCAGCATAAATTAATTAAGATAAATAAATGACAGTGTGCAATTAAAAAAATATATCGAAAAAGCAAAGTGTAGTTAGGAATCCTAACATTCAGTCTAGCCAGTTAATTGTGAGTGGAACTAAAATAAATTTAAAAAATTGTCGAAACAAATTTTTTTAACAACAGGAGTCGGTTCAATTGAATTACGAAAATACAACTCTTGCTTTAAATGACGTCTTTGGTGCAACGAATATTGTTAGGAATATTCATGGTTCAAAACTCTAAATGCATGTGTGTTTTTGGGTGCAGCAACGCGCTCCAGGTTCGGTGTTATATATATTTAAATAATATAATAAATATAAATATATATGTACATATGTATATACATATATATATATATAGACACCTGTTTTATTTTTCCTAATTTAATTTTTCTGTTATTATCATTTTTAACAACTTATATTAAACTTAAAAATACATGTGCTAAGCAAATTATTTATGTAGATATTTGTACAATATTAGTGTGGTGTAAATATATATTAAGCATGAAAAGTTACACTAGTAAAAAGTATAACTACTACAACAATTATGGTAATTAGTGTTCTAATTTCAGTGTAAAGACCATTTATCAGCTGCAATTAAAAAACGTTTGATATCTATACGCATCGATAACACAAATATGTTCAACAGGTGTTTTCTCAAGTTGAGCATTATCGAAAGAATTAGGCTATTGCGTGTAACTGGTCACACTAAATATCGATATAAAAAACCTGAATGGTCATAGATCTTTAGCCATCCCTATGCGTGATTATCTAAACGATTTGTATTATTATTTGTAAAAATGAACGTTAATGCAAGAATCCTAACTAGTAGATTGGCTCAAAAATTTACATTAAAGCGCATAGGTAAGTATACAACTTATTGACTGCAAAAAGAGAGATTAAACATCCTCAATTTCAGTCACATTTTCCACAAAGCCGACACAGCAAGCAGCAGTAGTCGCAGTGCCTCAACAGCAGGATGTAGGAAATTCCACGATACGCAAACCCATTGTACCAGCCCATTATCGCTTTGTGTATCCCGAGTTTTTGCCCGACCCCAAAGTAGAATGGCGTAACACAGTGCGCGAGAAGCTGGAGCGTCTGGACATGCTCGACCGTCGGCGTCAAATCGAGCTACCAGAGTTCTATGTGGGTTCTGTTTTGGCAGTGACGAGCTCTGATCCGCATGCCGCTGGCAAGACAAGTCGCTTTGTGGGCATTTGCATTCATCGTGAACGTTGCGGGCTGCGTGCTCGGTTCATTCTACGCAATGTGATCGATCACCAGGGAATAGAAGTGGTGTATGAGCTGTATGATCCGACTATACAGAAGGTGGAAGTGTTGCGTCTAGAAAAGCGTTTGGATGATAGTCTGTTCTATTTGCGTGATGCACTGCCTGAGTACAGTACATTTGATGAGCAAATGGAAGCAGAGCCTCTGGAAGAAGGTACTTCGGTGCCTATTAACGACGTCAAAGTAGTCTTGCGACCACGACCCTGGCTGGAGCGTTGGGAACGTCAAAATTTGCTCGGTGTGGCCAACATCGATCAGTACATAAAGGATAAGCATCGCAAGTCGTCCGAAAAAGTTCAAAAGCCATGGGAGAAATTCGATCTGATGAAGCAATATCGTTCCACCATTCCCGAAGAAGAACAAAAAGAAATCTTTGCAGAGATGCACACTGAATTGCATACAATGGAGCTGCAGCGCAAGCGCAACAAACGAAAGCGTACATTTATCAAACCCAAGCAACTGGCTTAGAAGCTCCAAAGAAATGCATTTGTTATTCTAACTTTTAGTTAAATTAAACCAAAAACTCTATTGTGTTGTGTATATTAATATGGATAATGCTACATTTGTAAGTATAATTAGGGAACTTCTAGCAGCTATGAAGCAATATAATTTACAGTCCACGTCGCCTAATCATCAATACACACGATACTTATAGAAGTTAACAAACGAAATTGTTGCATTCCATCCAATGATGGTGACGACAATATACAACAACACGATAACGGGCAGAGCAATGAGTATGAGCCGCGTATTCTTTAAATGCGGAATACCTGCAAAAAAGAGTGTACATAAGCCGTAGTGTCATCAACATAGAGAGCAGATACTACTTACAATTGTAGCCCAGGAAAGTTATGTACACGTAGTAACTCATGCCCATTAGCCAGAAGGAGTTGCCAAGAAAACGCGATATGAACCATGTCTGACTAATAAGCCAATTATAGAAGAACAATTGTATGAAATGCAGCAGCATGAGTGGCGGGAAAAATGCATTCAGATGTACATCGAACGCATAGCCCCACTCAATGTCCGGCTCCAGGTTATTTGTACGCAAGAAACGATTTGTCACCGCCCAAAAGAATGATGCAATTATGATGCCAACAAATATGCAATCAACGATTACAACATAAAATATAAAGGAAACGCCTTGCCAAAAGGTGAGGTCCAGCACATAAGCAAAGCCCACGGAGGTTACTTAAAGAGAATAAAGAGTTTTGAATATATTTTGGTGGTTGTTGGGTGGATGGCCATACTTACCAAACATACAAATAAGGAGCAGCAGCAGAAAGGCGGGATCATCTCGTGCAAATTGAGATTTGGTTTGCTTTCTGTAGTTGAAGTTTCTATACACTTTCTGTGGTGCTACAAACAAATATATCATTTGCCACAATGCAAATTCGAAGTCCATTTGATTGAATTTTAACAAGCGTCGCAGATATTTGTAGGTTTTTGATGACGCCGAAAGGCAATCTTTGCGATACCCCACAGGTGGCGGGAGCGGCGAATGCAGTCGCGACGCGCTTGAATAGCCAGACACCACGGATGGCGTTGGCGATGTCGTGTACTTAACGTGACTATATTGACTCATATTAATGTGCCTCAACTGTAAATATGTAAACGTAAACGTCTTTCATTTTTTGTCTGCATGAACAGCTGATTGTAAGATGTATAGAGAAGAACTTTGCGAAATATATCGAAATGAACGCTCACAATCGAAAATATCGATAAAGGGATTAATGGCATTTACTCAACAGTCAGTGTAACCGAATTTATTTAATAAGTGCGCCAAAAGAAATCCCTTTTTGAAAAAACTGAGTGTCATAAAATGCTTCAGTTGACCTTCCATATAACATATCTCAAGGGGAGAAGATTTCAATATAGGGAAAAATTCATTTAAAACCTTGTTATTTTTTATTTATTGATTTTGTTGCCCAGCTTCAAGCTTAATGCGTAGCCGCACATAGCCTGTATTTTGTTTTTGCAATAATCTGCCTATGCGTCAAGTCTGCTACAAAAAACATGAACTTTGTTTTGTGAAAAAAAAATAAGTAAATACAATGAACAAAATTCAAGCGGTAGTGCCTTAATCCTTGCTCACACAACCCAACATTGAATTTCACCTGACGTGTGAGGACAACAAATTGTACAATGAAGATCGGAGAACAAGCAAATAACACGAAAATAAACACTATCCGACAAAATTCGATATATGTAGATCGAAAAAGCATGAGTATTCGAGATAGCTACCTAGAAAAAATCGTTGCAAAGAAATACTCGCTATAGGGAATTTCGTTATAAGGAAAACAAAACACAATAAAAATCTAACCAAATTCCAGAGTTCGAGTGGAAGTTCGACAGTACTATATTATTATTAACATTATATTAATTGAAATAATAAGTTGTTGTCGATACCAAAAGTTTTTAACTTTTGTTTAGCTTACTAAAATAAAACCAATTATTATTGCATCTTAGCGAATCCAGCAACTGCTAAAATAAATTGCACCCCCTTGATATGACAACAAAACACAACAAACGTTAAACTCCCACAATTGCCACGATAGTTCAATGGAAATAGAAATTTCAGCTGCCGTCGATGCGACTGCGTCACAATTAAGGTATCATTCAAAGCATTTTTCAACGCTATGCGACATCATCGAAGCGGTCAACGGTCATCGATCAGCCGGTTACGGGCAATTTATGGCACAGACTCTAAGCAATTGCAAGAAAAACATAAGGAAAAACAATAAGCAATCTTTATCACATTTATTGCAATGCCCTTTCGGCATTGACAACGTACCAGGATCAAAATGCAAGCGTAAGACAAAAGGTAAGCTGCTGCCAAAGCAGAGAGATAGAATCAGAAAAGGTCAAACAATGACCGACAAACGGACAAAAGGAGCAGCGCGCGCGCTCATGGACTCTTAGTCAGACACGAAATATCTTGAGGTCGTCTTAGAGGTCAACTTTGGACTTACTTAGGCATGTCACATTCACACAAGGGTTCGATCTTCCTTTTTGCTGCCTTTTCGAGCTCTTACTCCAAACGGGGGTTGAAGTAATTGAGATTTTTTTTTTCTCTTCTCTCTTTAGTTTGAGTTGAATATAATTGCTCAGATTTCCACTTGGGCGATCTATCTTGTCCAAAACAGCAGAGGACATTTCCGGATTGCATTCAATTGTAACTCTACAACAATTGCTCATATTTCTAATGCTTGTTTTTTTCGGATTGTTTGTCACCTATTCTATATACGAATCGTTATTGGTTTTTTAGATCATGTTGCTTTTTTTGTTAAGTTTTTCTTGTTTGCTGGATGCATTTGACCAGAGATCCATGTCAATAAAGACAAATGACCAAGTTTGCTAGGCCTCAGGACTAACGCTATACAAAAAACAGCCGTCATTACTTGGCGCCCATAAAAATTAAACGAGAATTAAGCGTAAACACGAGTAGGCTGTCACATAAATTCCCTAAGGGGAACAGTTGAAAACTTGCCACCAACTATTTTTAGTCCTTGTCTGAGATATAGGGAATCGGAGCTGCAGCTGTTTACTCCTTGCATCTGCAGGCTACATACAGTTGAGTTATGCGCTGCCGAGGTCGCTACTTGATTAACACATGTCCTATCGGCCTGCTGGCAATATTGCCGCCGCCACGATGCGGGCGTGTCCCATGTAATGTTTTTCCCAAAGCGTCACAAAGGGGCAAAGATAGAGTTGCAGTAGTCGTCGCACGATATGTTAATGTTTAGTTTGTTGATGCTCTTAACTCATTCATTATGAATTGGAGGTGCTAAGTGTGCCACACATGTGTGTATAGCAGCAGTCATACAACCAGAAGATCAACAAGTTGAATTTTTTGGCTTAACTCATGTAGGAAATACTTATGTATTGATAGTTAAAAAAATTCTACTTTTATACTCTGATACCAAAGCTAAAGACTATATTGGTTTCATGAAGTGTCCGTCATGAACTCAACTTTTTTCGGCAACCGTAAATCTGGAGCCTTGAAACTTTGCAAATATATTTAAGGTGTCACGCCCAGCTGGGCAGCTAGAGTTACCAAATTTTGGGAAAAGATAGCTACTGGCGTGCTTAAAAGAACTACAAATGTTTAAAATTTATTTTTTATGCTTACGAATTCATTATTTATAAAACGTAGGTAAATTGTGTGTCTTATCTTTCTGACAAGAGCTATAGAAGTTGCTCAGCCGTGCTATATTATTCTCCATATACATACTAGAAACTGAGGCTTTAATTCTCTACTTCTAGACTGACTATATTTTTCGCGATATTTTTATACTCGATACCGAAGGTAAAGAGTATATTGGTTTTGTGCAATGTCCGTCATGGTGTCTGTCCGTCTGTCCGTCTGTCCGTCTGTCCGTCCGTATGTGTGCAAGTTTTTTCCACACCCTTCAAGCTAGAGACTTGAAACTTTCCAATTCTCTTTATCTATGGGATAGTAAATTAAAGTGTCAAGATGGGGGTTCTACGATAACTGGGGGGCTGGCAAATCGATAAATTCGATAACCCAATACCGATAAATCCACATATTTCGCACATCCTTACAGCTAGAAGTACCAAATTCGGTAAGAAGATAGCTATTAGCAACCCCCAAAAAACTGCATCAAAAATTTTGGAGCCACGCCCCCCATTCCGCCCTCAGCCCCCCGCATTTTAAAGTCAAAAAAGACTATATCTCCCACAGTTTTTGAGCTATAGCCACCAAATTTGGTGCCAAGATAGGTGATGATGACCCCCTAAAAACAGCACCAAAAGTTTGGATGCCACGCCCACCGATACTGCCCTAGCCGCCCCCATCCACCCCAACGCTTCGTCAAAAACGGGAATGCGTGTATCTTCCAGAGTTGTGGAGCTAGAGCCTCCAAATTTGGTGGGAAGATAGCTGTTAACGACCCCCAAAAAACTGCATCAAAGTTTTGGAGCCACGCCCACCCATTACGCCCCCAGCCCCCCCGCATTTTGAAATCAGAAAAGACTATATCTCCCACAGTTTTTGAGCTATAGCCACCAAATTTGGTGCCAAGATAGGTGATGATGACTCCCTAAAAACTGCACCAAAAGTTTGTATGCCACGCCCACCGATACTGCCCTAGCCGCCCCCATCCACCCCAACGCTTCGTCAAAAACGGGAATGCGTGTATCTTCCAGAGTTGTGGAGCTAGAGCCACCAAACTTGGTAGGAAGATAGCTGGCAATGACGCCCTCCATTTCGCCCCCCTTTCCCCACTTTTTACAATTTTCGAGCTTCAGTCACCAAATTTGGTATGAAGATAGCAATTGACATTCCACAAAGATCTGCATCACAAATTTGGATGACACGCCCACCCATACCGCCCCCAGCCCCCCTGGCCCCACTTTTTACAAAATTCGAGCTAGAGTCACCAAATTTGGTATGAAGATAGCAATTGATATTTCACAAAGATCTGCATCAAAAATTTGGATGCCTCGCCCACCCATACCGCCCCCAGCCCCCCTTTCCCCACCTTTTACAAATTTTGAGCTAGAGTCACCAAATTTGGTATGAAGATAGCAATTGACATTTCACAAAGATCTGCAACAAAAATTTTGATGCCACAACTACCCATACCGCCCCCCAGCCCCCCCCTTTCCCTACATTTTACAAACTTTGAGCTAGAGTCACCAAATTTGGAAGGAATATAGCTGGTGGCATCCCCATCTGCATCAGAGAATCTTTAAGGCAGCGTACACCCCTGCCGCATCCGTAACCCTTTGCAATCAGGCCTCTTTTTACCGGTTTTAATACTGGTATCGAGTATGCCGCAGTCGGTTGCGTCCGACTGCAACGTTTCCACTTGTTCCTGTTCTTTTTAAGTCTTTACATGTATTGTCTATCATTTTTTTCTTTGGGGGAACCCTTTCTTCCTACAATATAGTTTTTTTTATTTTTTTTGATCTAAGAAAAGCTTTTGAACTCGTATCAGTAAATCTACCGAAGGTGTCTGTCCGGCTGCCTGTCTGTCCGCCTGTATGAAAGCAACTTTTGTTGACACCCGTAAGGCTAGAGACTTAAAACTTTGCAAATTATTTTTCTATGCCGGGACAGAAAATCGATTTATCCATATATATCCCGCATCCTTACAGCTAGAAAATTTGGTAAAGGTATAGCTACTGGCGTATCCCGAAAAAATTTCATAAAACTTTAGATTCCTCTTTTTTGTAACAGTATACCGCCGTCAGTTGCGTCCGACTGCAACATTTCCATTTCTTGTTCTTATTTTTTTGGTATTAAAAAACGAACATGTTCGTTATTTAGATTGTAAATTTTTTTTTCAATAAAATAAACTTTGGTTGTTAAATTCGAACAACCAATTTGTTTAACGCTATTCCGCCCCACTACAAAGTTTTTTTTTTAGTTTTTTTTTTAGCAATTTTCCATTGATTTGTTGTACCGTTCTTGGTTTGATCAATGCTATGAGCTGATTTTGGGCTAGTTATTCCAGACTTCTAAGAAATCACTAAAACAAAGTATCAAAATTCAAGCAAAAATCTGGTTTAGATTTGGATCAAAATGTTATCAAGCTAAGCAAAATTTCAAGACCATTTCGTTCTTAAAACAAGAATGGGTGTCTAAAGAAATCCTTTCCTAACGTAAAAAAAACCGCAGGCAGACATTTTTAAACGGAAGTACATGATATTGCACTGGAGAGATCGGATTTATTAAATATACTAGATTAAACTTGTAAAAATCGAAAAGAACATATATATTGAGTAATTCACCTAATGTATTTAATTTTTTCAATATTTTGATCTATTACCAAATTTATCCATCCGTTGTACATTATGATTAAACACGAACTTTTTTATTTATACCTTGTCATACCGATAACTATTAACCACAAAACCGTTTCACCGCAAAGTGTTTCATGTTCCATCGAGAATGCCACAAGATTATGATCATGAGCATAAGAAATCGTCAAAATACAATAAGGACAAAGCCTGTTTTATAATACTGGATTTGAGTGTATGCAGCATTTAATCAATCATAAGAAGCGACACACAAAGCCTTAAGAAAATCAAACAATGATGCCACGATCATAAGAGGGAGGATCAGACCTTTTGGGGTGAGGCAATGTTACGCGTGCGCCGAGCACGCTCCCATTAAATGTTTACACTATTACGCTCGCCAAGGAGCAGGCAGCTAGTCAAGGAAATGCATCTATTATGAGACCTAGACTCAGTCTAAGACCCCTACCCTGACTTGCTCCGGAAATACACGAATCTTTCGCGCCAAAGTCGCGACCCTTAGATGGCATTTGGCTGCCTTTGCTTGAAGATGCATATTGTGACCCTTGGCTCAATGTCAACCCCGAGGTGAAGTTCAAATATGCATTCAGTTCGGTTTGCCTTTGCTTACAAATGATTTTCTTATGCTTGGTCCTTTGGGGATTTGTTTGTGTTTCTGCAGAAGTGACATTTTAATGAGTCCCGGGGTTAAGCCCATAAGAGAGTCCTGAACCTGGCACGCTGACTGTGATCCCACTTAACATCTGCTCCTTACTGAATCTATGAAGTTATGCACTAATTTTCAGTAGTTTTTTGAAATTTATCAACCATGAAAATTTGTTGCCTTACATATTTAGATAAAAATGTGTTTAGGATTGTGTCAAATGTGTGTATGTACTACTGTGTGTGTGTTCTTTAATAAAGAGGTTTACTTTAAAAAAAATTAAAAAAAGGTATTTCAAAATATAAACTTGTTAAAACATCTCTGTTGCTTATAGATCTTTCCATCGTTTTCTAAAGTTGTACATTTTTTATGCAAAATAAAAAATTTATGTAATAACGCATTGTTTTTTTTTTTGAGTGAAGTCGAAATTGTCTAAAAGAAAGTTAAGAAAGTTTATTTTCTTAGTACATAGTTTTACATTAAGGTGTATTCCTCATCCTACTCATCAGCCAAAAAGTCAAGAGCGGTATATTAGCTAAGTATTCTTCTAATATTCGAAAAAAAGGACAATTTCTTTTCTTAATTTTCAATTAACGGGCTTTCATAATAACTCATTTTTTGAAATGATTGCTGGTTGCTTTTTAGATGCACCAAAATTCAGATGTCAGTTTAAATTTAAGGCCAATTTTACGCTCATAAAAATTGCAGATTATTGATATACACATCTGAATATAGTATAAAAACTGTCCTATCGAAAGCAGATTCCGATTTCACGGCCATCCGAATGGAACGATGGAACAGAATGTACTTTGTTTGCATGAATGTGACGATCGGTCCAATTAGCGCGGGACAATCAGCACGACTAGAAAGAAATAAAAAACTTCACTTCAACTAATCCCGTCAGTGTGTGATTGGCGTGCTGCGGCTCAGCCTCGAATATTATCTGGATATCTCAATCGCCTGGCGATGCATGAATGAGAATAAATTCAGAGATCGCCAACAATATAAAAATGTCACGCTTATCGGTGACGAGATAGAAAAGAAGAGAATACAGGAGAAGAAGAAGTCGGAAAACGGCATTTGGCTTATGTTGTGGTTTAACTCAAAAAAGGAAGTCGAGCCCGCTGGCTCACTCAGGGCCCAGTTTGAGTTACAGTTCCACTTCCAAGAGCAAAGTGGCAGCCTGTTTTTGTTTTTCTTCTAGCTCGCACATGAAACCGGATGAAACATGAAAATAATAATAACAATATTCGTTCGTATCCTGTGCCAGGATATTGGCGCGCTGCCGCATTCAGAACGTATTTTTCATGACAACAACGTAACAGATTTGCGCCGAAATGAGATGCAGGCGTTTCTCCTCTTGCTGCTTTTTGTGTCCTGTGGTTCCTCCCGCTTCTTTCTTGGCCGCGTGCCCGTTCATTTGGCACTGTCATTGTGCGTTGCCGACCGTTATTTGAATGACATTTGAATTTGTGAAGAGTCCTGAATAACAATTCAGAACTCATTGTTTGGCTGAATGGGTGGAAATTTGTTGTAGGACTAAGATCGAGGATCTATTCGATCAGCATTTTATATACATATGTTGAGTTCATTATGCAGTCCAAGAAAATGCAGCTGATGGCTGCAAGAGGAAACAATGCTTAAATATTGAATATAGAAATCTTAATTGGCCTTGCCGAAATCGTTACAAAAAAAGTAATTCATAAAAATCATTTATTGTGCAACTACATAACAGTTGTAAAAGTTGACCAGCTATACTCTGATACCGGAGGTCAGGAGTATGTTGGTTTTGCGTAATGTATTGCTGTCTGTCCGTCCATCTGTTGTAACACAAGTTCTTTCGACACCCTTGAAGCTACAGACTTGAAACATTGCAAATATCTTTGTCTATGGGCTAGTCCGATAAAGTTATAAAATTGGCGTGTTACGCCTACTAAGAGGCTGGAAAATCGAAAAAATCGATATCTGAAAACCGATAAAACCACATACTTCCCGTCTCCTTTCAGCTTGAGCTACCAAATTTGGTCAGAATTGTATATTTTTTAAATAAAATGTGCAAACAACATAGATTTTATTGTGACTAAATAAAATTTTAAATTCATCACAAATATTAAATAAAATTTGGGCTAGTTAAATTTAAAAAGTTTAACCATCTGCCAAAGCATGAGAGCTTTTCTCATAAAATTTGCATTATTTGTAATCGTAATCAATTAGTAATAGTGAACATTAAGAAAATAATCGTAATTAATTGATTATTCTATTATTATTATTATTTAATCATTACTTAACCGACTTGTTTGATAATCTTTTAACATATTTTATTAAATTAACGGTATTGACTGTTGTACAAAATAAAAAAAAACACGCTTTTTATTGAATTGTGGCCCTAACAACTTGCGGGCTCTGAAAGATAACAACCCCACAAAACGTTTAGCAATAAAAAATGATCAAACCCAAACCACGCCCAGATCAAACACCCTAAAAACAATTAAATAAAATACTCTACACTCCACTTCAAATGTTAATCACATAATATGGTCTAATAGGGAACATGATATGCACACCAATTGCCATGTCAATTTTTTTTACCTCTCTATATAAAAAACACCCTAAGATAAAAAAAAACATTGCGCGTTGAGTGGCGCTAAAAATCACATTAGGGGTGCTTACGCCACTCCTCGATTACAACATAATTTAAAAAAGACACGGGGAAGTGGCAAGGGGAAAGCAACAGGCGTTGAACAAAGGTCACAAAAAAAAAACGGAAGTTGTTTTTTTTATGAAGTGCGGCCTTTTTATTGGTGGTTAATTTGAGTGAGCACTCTTTGTGATGAGGGTAAACTCAATGCCGATAAGAACTGAGGATTGCGGATGATGATGCAACAAGTAAGGGGCACAAGCGAGAACCGAGTGAAGAACAGAAAAGAGTTGGGAAGGGTTCATTTTCGGCTTAGGCTATTTATAAAGACGTGTGACAGTCGAAGAAGTTGATTGCCCAACGTGTTGAAAGGGTAACTCTTCTTGTTGTTGAAACGTTTTGAGCATTTTTTCAAGTTCAATGCCGGGGATCTTGCGGTGCCACGCGCCCAAAAGATGCCGACAGTTCCATGTAATCCTCCACTGTTGATTGGCCCGCCATTATGCTCGTGGTAGAAGTAGTATATTTCTAAACAATTCGAGGGGCTGTCTATTAATAAAAGCAAATAATTTAAACTCTTTTCGGGCACTCCGAAATTTTGTTTTTATTGTATGCTGTTAATTTTTAGTTTTTGTTCTATACAATGGCGTTAAAGAAGGGGAATGTGTTAAGGGGACAGAGAAGTGCTTGTGATGTGCATGTGAGTGTGCGTGTGTGTTTGTGTGTGTTGGCACTTTTAAAAATATAAATTTATAGTTATGTATGGGTGAAAAAATGGTCCCATGTATTGTGTTGAGGGTTGACTCTCTCCAAGCCAAATTGAAAATGGCGTATTTCTTTTTTGAAAGGTGCAAAGATAAATATTTATTTATTTTCAATATATAAACTGAAAAACTTTATTTTATAATGAATTAAAAATAAATGTAGTATAAAGATTTGTAAGAAAATTACTTGTAAAAACATTTTTGAAATTCTACCCCTTTGTTTTGATTGTTCTAAAATAAAAAATTGCAATTTGTTTTTGCGCTTATTATATATTAAGCTTGTTAGCTTGTTTCAGTTTCCATAACAAAAGTAAAGTATTTAAAATAAGTAAGGACAGTATCTTTAAAACACTTTTAAAAAATCATTGTTGTTATTTAACTGAATAAATATTAAAATCTATATTTAAAAGTAAAGATTATTAACAATATTTTATTTTAAGAGTTACCAATAAATATAAGTTGAAGATTTTTGTATTAACTTATGTGTGTACTAGATATCCAAAAAACTTTTACTTATGATTGTTGCTAGAGATTTTTTCAATGAACGAAATTTAATTTAGTAAAGCTTGTTTTAAAATTATCTTTTCTATTTCTTAATAAAACGTATCAAAATAATTCACAAAAAGTACAACTATATTAATTGGATCCTTTTTTAAAGTGTCTCAATACATTTCTATTTGGTTTGCCAAATGGACATTTTTGTTACTACGCAATTGCGAAACATAATTTCGCCATGTAATATTTGAAAGCTGAAACGCCCTTTTATTCTTAATCGAAAGCAGCTGTTTCAGCATCTAACAGCACGAAGATTAAAATTTTACCCAAGCCAAGTTACAAACAAAAAAAAAGGGTTGAAATCCATCAAAATGACACCTTCATCGAAAGGGAAGAATGCTGTGCTACGCAAAATGTTTCAAAAATTTCTGCATGAAAGGCAACCGAAATGATTCCGTTGCGCTACGCTGATGTGGCAAAAATAAATGCATGCCACAAATTGAAATGGCAATTATGCTGTCCTATTTGCTCCTTTCAATTCAATTGAATTAGTGACCAGCTGGAAAAAGCAGCAGACAATTGGTTTAAAGCAATATTTTCTCTGTGCTGCAGCAATAATGAATGCACTTCACATTCAAACAAACATTCCTGATGGATTCGGTCGAGTAAGTATCACCTGCCTTGTCTAGCGGGGAAAGGCTTGTGACCAGCTGTTGATTTCCATATGTAGTGAAAGTGGAGGAGTTGAGTTAAACATTGGTCTTCCTTGCACCTCGGAAATCCAAAACCCATATCCGCTCATCAAATGTTTTACGTCTTGATATGTGAGTTGCAATGACAACTTGCCAAGGATTTGCAGGACCTTGTTCAGGGATACGGTATCATTTTACACCTGTAAGTTGCACTAACCAGGATAATAATGATACCTCGCTCGAGCATCTCTAATTGCTCACATTACAAACATCTCCAGCTGGCTTTTACACTTTGTCGTTCCACAATGATCAATAAGTCGATTTTGGGACCAGACCCAAGAAAAATCTATTCAAGCAGCAGCACATGTTGCTCAAGCAAAAAAATATCTGTTACTCATAGATACAAAAAGAGAAACAACATTGACAACTACCTGTTTTTTATTCACATGCCAAAAAAAAAAAAATAAATAAAAATGAAAGATAGACAAAAAAAACAGCAAAAAATATCGATTCACTGAGCATTGTTCAAATGGTTGCCATAGAATTTTGCAACCCTCCTTGACGGGGTGGTTTCCCTTACCCACCCTTTTTGCGGCGTTTGCTGTTTTTGCTACATATTGAACAAAATACATTTTTTTTTGTTCTCTTGCTGTATTTTGGGTTGTTTTTTTTTAGCACTTTTTTTGTACACACAGTTCGTATATTTTTATTGGACATAATCGCCTTTTTTTATATAAGAGGCGTGAAACTTATGGCTTTAATTGTGCAATAGGCTTTATGTTTTTTGACTTTTTGGCTTGTGATGGAAGTATTTTGATTGGTTCTTTAGCAGCGTTAAAAGGGGATGAGGAATAAAAAACATATATTGCAACGATTCTTACATTGATCATTACATGGTTATAGTTATTTCATATTTGAGTAGTAATAATTTCATATTTAAGGTTAAAAATATAAAATTTGTAATGCACAGAAAACAGAAGAGAGAAGAAATAACTATTCTTAATAATTAGTATGTAAAATATGTTTGCTTAGAAACCTATAAAGTAATGTGTAGAAAATTAATTTATTTATTGTATTTTATAGAATATTTAATGGGGCTAAAACATTTGTATTAGATAACTATTGAATGTAATATTAAGAAAAAAATTTAAGTTTAAATTGAAACACCTGGAACCAAGGCTTAAAAATTTACCATGTTATGAATGTTGTTATAATAAATATTTGTATTTTATTTATAAGAAAACCGAAAAGTTTGACATAAATATATTCAGATTGTATAAAACTCTCGTTGATTGGCAAAACTTTAATGCATTCTTAAAATGTAGAGGTTAAAACTTGAATAATTTGTATTTTCACTCTTTAGGAATACTTTAATCTGCAATGTTTAAGCAGTGGATGCTCTCCCAGGCGTCTTCGATTACTCTGTTGACTTGTCGCCATCTGCGTCGCCAGGCCAAGCGCAAACACAACATCATAGTATCTAAAAAGAAAGGCTGTGAAAAAATATATACTTATGTATATGGTTGACACTGAGGATGGGGATAAGGGATAAGGATATGGCAACAGGAAAAAAATCGAATTCAATCGTGTAACCCACACAAATTTTTATTGTTTGTGCGCGGCAAATGTAGCAAACTGTCCAAACGATGAACCCAATCCAACGGCTGGCTGTCCAGTCAACATACAGGACTACTCTGTCTGTCCAGTGCAAATAGTTTGAGGACACAACGGGCTGAGGAGGACCCGTGTACAACCCCCACATTCACACACACATACGCAGACACACACACCGCATAGACTTAGGCAGCAGGCATCAGGCATTCAGGCACACGCTGCTGTCGTTTATTTCAACTTCCTTTTTCTCTATAACGGATGCTGGACATTATCGATGGCACGGCCAGTCAACGGCAAAAACAACAACAACAATGCGAGATTTTTTTTGTGTTTTCCATGCTACATGCATACGAATATGTATGTATATGTTTATGTCTATGTATATTTTTAACCATTGTTATTTTTCGTTAACTAAAGTGCCATCAGGGGCAGATGTTTTTTTCTATTTCTCAAAATGTTCATCATGTAGGCGATTTTAGTTGTTTTACCATCTCCCTCCCTCTCCCACTGCTATATAGTTTTGATTTGTTTTCCAAATTCACATGAACATGTGCGAGTGGAAATTGTGGAACTGTAAAAAATACGTTTTTTTTTCGATCCTGACTGGGTTTGGTGTATTTTACATTTTTATTTTGCTAGTGCTTCTTTTAGTGGTGCTGCCCGCCACCACCATCGACTCAAACCATCATTCACATATTATCCATATGTAATTATGTATGTACGTACATATGCCCGCCTCTTATTCTATTCAGCTTTGCATATTTATCATTAAATGTGTTGAAATTAGTTTTGGTTTTTGCACTTGAATCAGATTTGAATGGAACAATCAAATTATTCATGTCGGCATGCATTGAATTCATGTATGTATGTACATATGTATATGAATGGACCTATGTATATGATTATATACGTATATATATTAATATATACATACATAATTATAATTATATATATTATTGCTGATGCAGTAAAACCAAGTCTGCATATAAGATTTTAATATAACATTAATACTGTCACTATTATTTATTTTTCAAGCCACTTTGGAGCATACAAACTAAAGTAAAGACAATTTTTAATGGATATATAATATTTTGTGCATTTCTTATACTGATATTAGCAAACGAGAATTTTTTTTTTTTTTTTTTTTTTTTTTTTTTTTTTAAGGATACGTTATACAAGTTTGGATTAGCGTGAGTGGAACTAAAATGTTTCTATTAAAGACGTATGAACAGGACAACGTCTGTCGGATTCGCTTGTTTTATATAAATTCCTTATCTTTTAATCATAACAATAACATTAGTTGAGTTTGATTTAAAATGTCGCATAATAGATCTTATCTTCTCTTTCTTACAATACTCTGGGCGCCATTATTCAAATTTAAATATTTAAAGCATGCAAGTGTTATACGTCATTCCCCTTAAAGCTGAGAAACATAGCTAAATTTAAATGCATTTTGATGTTTTTATATTTACAACTTTTCGCATATTAATTGTATTTGTTATTTCTACCCTGAACATGGGTAGTAAAGTTTTCAAACTTTTTAATTTATAATATGTTTAACACTTAAACATGGGACACACTTCAACAACTTAACACCAGTGTTACTTTAAATAATAATAATAATAAGTTATGGGATGCCAAAATACTTACCTGGCTGGCAAACCAGGTCATCTTCTTGTTAGCAGTGCCCACTTAAAAATTAGTTCCACCTACCGCATCGGACTGTGGTCAGCTGTTAGAGACAGGACACTGAGTAGTTTCGGTCGAAGAAAGGAAAAGTTATTTGGCGGACCGTGCGCAATTCCAGTGAAAATTGTTTACAGAAATAAATTATCGGCTATTCAGCAAATCCGTCGGCGTGTGTGAGCAAAGATGCAGGGAATACTGCATAGGTGCCGATAGCCTACAGAACATGACGTCACGCTGAAAGGATCATCGTCAGCTCAGTAATTGGCTACAGATGCTGGTCTATGGCAATTTTGTTATAATAATGCATTAAATAAAAACCTGAACAACAACATTTTCTCTTTCTTGCGAGTCGTGTCGTTTTGTAAATATGGGCGCCGTCTCTGGCCGAAATGGCAATCAACAGCTCATCGGCATCAGGCAACGGCAACGGCTGTTTGATAAGGGCTCGTGCGTTTCTTGGACTACGAGAGGGTGATTTTTTTAATCATCTCCATCGCAACACATGATCTATGGTCAAGAGTATAAACTGCTATATGTAGCTATAAATGAGTGTGTTGCTTGCATCAAAACGACACCCTTGCATGTGTGTGTGTGTGCTAATCAGCTATACACCCACACACAACATGTAGTTTCTCCCATCTCTATTGACCCCTCTGAATTTGTAACCCATGCAGCGCTCTTCGTTTTTGGTATAGTGAAAAACCTTGTAACACTTTTCCGAACTCCCTTGAATTTATTTTGGAACAATGTTACTTGGTTTATTTTTAGCTGTTGTTCGTCTGGCTTCGTGTCTAAAAATGGCTACCCACACCAAGTGGCTGGACTCAACCCCACAATCCGTACTCAATACATTCAATATGGCGTGCGCACTGTGAATTTTTTTTTTTTTATCCTTTATTATTGTTGTTAGTTCTGGGGGTGGTTCTGGCTGTAAATACCTATTTTATGTTCAGCCCTGTGGGAGATTTTTTTTGTGGCATTAATAATACTTTCATGTTGAGTATTGTGTGCTGCGGCTGCGGTTCCTATGTAGATTGTTGGATAAGCCCAGACACAATATGAGGGGTAACAACAAAATGGATGCATTCAACATTAATTTTTTGAGTAGGGGCAAGTGCAGACACTTATATGTTGATAATCCCCAAATCGGTTCTATAAATTTTAATGAAAAATTTTTAAAGTATTCCTTACTCATTGCTATGATTACTTTACGTATATGTCCGTTTGAAACATAATGTTAGAAACTTCAAGTTCAAGCCGAATCCCACTAGCCTAGGAATATATGGGGATTACAGATTTTAAAGGGCAGGTGGCAGGCTTAAGCGTGGCATCCAAAGTCTTGATGAAGATCTGTAGGGGACATTACCAGCTACCTTCATACCAAATTAGGTGACCCTAGCTTAAAAACTTTGAAAAATACACACGTTCTTGATTTTAACGAGGCGGTGGGTCGGCTGGGGGCGGAATGGGTGGAAGGCACAAACAATTTTTGCAGTTTTTGAGGGACACCAGTAAATCTCTCCTCACCAAATTTTGTAACTTTGTAAGCTGTACGCTATCATTGTTTTTTACAAATCCATAAATAATCAAATAGTTCTTCAGTCTGTTTATTTGTCTTAGTACTATCCTAATTTAGTTTTACACATTTATAAATAAGTCAATTACAATGGATTTGACTTAAAGTATCCATTAATGGAATATTTTGTCCCAATTTGCGTTAACAACTTATATACATATTATAAACATAATAATAAGGTAGAAAAATTAAACTTTAATGAAACATATCATTTAACTAACTTTGTTTCGTTATTACAAGTTAGAAACCATATATCTGTCACAATTAGATAAGTGAATGATGTAAAAGTAATTCTAGAAACTTGGAATTATACAACTTAAGCAATAGGTGCAAAAAAATGAACAGCAGCTGCTTGAGAAAGATACAAGAAACAAGAAAAAATAGGACTCAGGAAAAATGGCGCATGCGCAACATCAAAAACCAAAATAACACCTTTCAAATGGTCAGTCAGACAGTCAACGACTATTTGAAACTGTGGGGTATCATCCCTAAGTGACCCCGGCTAGTTTCGTCTAACAAAAATTCTTTGTGTTCTCCGAGTTTTTTTTTTTTTTTGTAGTTGTCTGTTAATCGAACAAAGAATGCATGGACGAAACAATACCACAAGCCGAGATAAGAGCTGGCAATCACGACCAGAGCAAGGATCGCTTAACGTCACAATGAGGTTAGGGTCTTGCAAAAAACAAAGATAAACATCTTTTGAACTGGCTTACGTCTGCCACAAGCCAAAGAGGAAAAATATCCATTGGTTTATGTCCAAGTTGAGTGCGCTTAAATGAACAGAAATCTCATGCGTCTTTTGGTTAAATAGATATGCAAATCTTATTTTAGATTAGATCTAGACTTTAGCCTAAGTCTCGGACCACCATAAAATATTTATCATTAATTTTCAATCATCATTTTCTAAAATCAGGCTCTTTACAATTCCCATCCCAGCCATAAATATCAATTATGCTTTGGGTGCATAATTTTTAATGAGGAAAAACGAAAAATTACACAAAAATATATTTCCAAATGTTTAATAAAAGAAAATTCAAAATATGTCGTATCCCACACTCTTCCAACATTCTCGACCAATCACAAGCAAGATGAAAAACAAAAACTATTTTTAAAACGCCCGAAAAATGCATCCGAAAAGAAGAAAAGAAAACCAATTTCCACTCAAGAGCACGCGACATTTATGAGAAGTGCGTGCTCGACGCATGCGCAACTCGGGGAATGAATTCCCCAAGCGATCCCCGATTCTCGATTCCCGATCTGTTGTTGATGATCCCCTGCTGCGTCATGTTGAAAGGCGTTGCCTAAAGCGCGTGCTCATGCGTTTTTCATTATTATTATTATATAATTTTTCCCCCTCGTTTGGCTTCGACGCGAATTGTGCGTTTTCACGCAAATTGTTTGACGATGATGGATCAAGAGAAGTTCTGAGACGATCCTCGGGAGTTCTTAGGTCCAATTTGCTTGGGTCGCCCGCACAGTTTTTTCACTTATTACCGAGGCCATTTAGCAAATGACGGAGCAGTTTTTCAATTTTACATTGCACCACAATGTGAGTGGTTCTTGTGTGGACAAAATATTAATAAATCATTTAGCGGACTCGAGAAAAAAAAAATGACAGTTGATATTTTACAATATGCATTTCTTTATATTTATTTTGTTCTTTATTACACATTACATAAAAACATTTTGGGAAACTTTCTTTTACAACTTTCCTGACACTGGGCCTTGTAAAAAGTCTCGAGTTCGGTTCGACTTTGGTTTATACTTTTATACATAATACTAGAAACTACGTTATTTTGATCCATTCGCTCAGATTGCGATACATATTTTGTAAATATTTGTTTATGCAAACACTCACAATTATTACATGTTTTAATGTTAAGTAATTAAATTTAAAAAATTGTTGTGGGCTTTACATTTTTTTGAGAATTTTTGGTTAAAAATCTCAATATTTGTACTTCTTTTTGATTCGGTATCAAAAATATTGTCATTATGCCGAAAGAGTTACAGAATTTAAATTGTTTCGCTGAACATTGATTTAGGATTCAATCAAAATTACCAAAATTCAAACAAAAATTAGAAAATCTAGGTTTTTTTAGACTAAACATTTATTTATTTTAAAAAATAAAATAAAATACTATTGGTTGATATTTTGACTCTGGACTCTTTGCTGGCTAGGCTTACAAATTATGTTTAAATTTAACTTAAAGTATTTTTTAAGAATTTTTTAAACCTTATTACGGGTCAAGTTTTCGGTTCGTTAATTGGTTGTAGCTAAACTTAAAGATAGAGGAAGGAGAAAATAGTAGATACTTCATAGATGCATTAGATCTACGATTAGAGTTAAACATGGATTTAGCTTGGTTTTTTTTTTTTTTTTTTTAAGTTTTTGGCTTAGTTCTAGAGTTAGTTTTGGTATTGGTATTTTTGTGCGTTTTTTGGCTTATGTACAATTCTCGACAACAAAATTCAAACTAAAATTACGAGTATTTACAATTCTGGACAACAAAATATGTTAAATTTAATAATATTTAATAACAATTGAGGTGGTGCCTCTTAGGAGTGCGCATTCCGGGCCATATGCACAAAAAGTCCAACGGGTCCATCGCATTTCTCGCCACACATGTTGCACTTGAAGACATCGTCGCAGCTGTGATAGCCCATGTGGATGGTATAGAGCACGGCATCCTTGAAGTAAATATCACAATACTTGCACTCGTATATGGCCGGAGAGTTGTTGCTGCTTGAGGATGAGCTGGATACGGATGCAGAATTTGCTGCGGGCGCATCAGTTGCTGGTGCAGGCGGATTGCTGCTGCTGCTGCTGGCATTGGAGCTATTGCCAGAGCTAGAGGCTGTCGAACTGGCACTCGTATTGGCCTGTGGCACACGGCCAATGTTTTCCATTGACTCATCCGCTGAGCTGGTACCGGAGCAGGGCTCATCCGCCAGCTGTTTGTTGGCGCTGCTGCCGGAGATTGGTGAAGAAGCTGTTGGCAATGCACTGGATGCTAGCTTCAACGGTTGTTCTGGCGTGGACATTGCAGCAGATTTCAGTTGAAGCAGTGTATCCAACTTGAGGACACGACCCTTGCGTCGGGAGGCACTGCTGCTGCTGATTAATGGAGTATCGACATCCTTGAGCTTAAGATTGATTGCTTGTTGATGCTGCTGCTGCTGTTTGTGCTGCGGCTCCTCCTTGGTTGGAGTGCCTTGTGATAGATCCATGGCTGAATCCACTGATTTGCGTTCAAAGTCATCCTCGGCATCCTCCTGCTGCTCCACCTCCTCCTCCTCTTCCTCTTCATTGTCGCTATGCGCGGACAATTGATGTTGTTGCTGTTGTTGTTGATGTTGCTGTTGTTGTTGCAACTGGTCACGCATGCGCGGTGACAATTGAGCAAGTACTGCAGCCTGTTGCTGTGCTGCAAGCATTTGCAAATTGAGATTCCAGTAGGGAAAGAAGGCCATGTTGCGATGATTCTGTTGCAACAAACTGGCCAAAGGTGGCAACAAAGCATTCGTCATACTAGGTGCCTGCTCAAAACTGCTAGCAACACTCTTAGCCGGCGATGGTGGAGAAACGGGTGCCGTAGATGTTGGAACTGATGTGGTTGCACTTGATACCGTTGGCATCGGGAATCCTTGAAGAGCTGCTGATAGTTGAGATGTGGCTGCTGGGGGAATAACTGGTTGCTGCTGTTGCTGGGAGGGAGCAACTGTTGCATTGTTGCGCTTGTTGCTGGAACTACCACAGCTGGGACCGCTGCCTGATTTACTTTTAGGTCCACGTCGAGTGCCATAGACATCAATGACCAGCGAGGGATTAGGTGTGCCATCCTCATCCAGCACCATGCCAGGCTTATGACCATACTTGCGCAGATGCAGCTTAAAGCTATGACAATATTTGGTCGCATAATCACAGTCCGCACAACGATACTGATAAACCGAACTATGCGACTTGCGATGTGAGTTCAACATCGATTTATTCACACAGGTATAGCTGCACTTGTCGCATTGGAAGGGTTTCTGGTTCTTGTGCTTGCGTATATGATACTCCAGATGATGCTTGAATTCGGTCACAAAAGGACACTTGGAGCACTGCAGTATCTTGTCTGGTTTCATGTGTGTGCGTGTATGTATCCAGAAATCCACTTTGGTTATGGCCACAACTCCACATGTCTTGCATTTGTAATTCTTCATCTTGCCGTGGGAGTTGTAGATGGGCATGCGTATAGTGGTGTCATCATCCTCCGATTCAGCCATATATTTCATATCCTCACTTGAATTGGACATTAGATCGTGATCCTTCTCTGGCTCTGCACACGATTGCTGTGACTTGGCCGGCGATTTGGGTGGTGTAACATCCATTGGTGGGGTCAACGCTTGCAATTGATCGTTTGCAGTTTGAAGAGCAACTGTTGCTGACGTTGTTGCTGTTATTGTAGTTGTTGTTGTTGGCGTGGGCTGTGGACTAGGACGCAAGTTGCTGCCATAATAATGTTGCATGGGATTTGGCAATCCAGGCGGCGTTAAAGGATTAAATCCACCGAGTGTGAGATGATGGTGGTGGTGCTGCTGTTGTTGCTGCTGCTGTTGCTGCTGTTGTGCTGCTTGAAAGTGTTGCTGATATTGTTGCTGCTGCAGCAGTTGCTGCTGCAATGTGGTATCAAAGTGTTGCACACTATTCTGATCATTGTTGCTGGGCGACGGAGTCATTGCAGCAGCACAAAGTGTATCCATTGGCTGTTGTTGTTGCTGTTTGAGGTATTGCTCCAAATGCAGATTGCTGCTGCTGCTGATGCTTGGTGGATTGGGTGAAGGCAATGGTGATTGCCTTGGGCTGCTGGAGTTACTATTGCTGTTGCTGTTGTCATGCTGCATGTGATGATGATCATGATGATGACTTTGATGATGATGATGATGATGATGCGACATGGGCTCCTGCTTGATGTTGGCGGCAAACATGCTGCTGTACCACGTATTGTGCTGCTCATAATTGGGCGCCGCGGTGCTCGTCTCCCAGTTCTGCATGGTTGCTGGTTACGGCTAAAAACAGAGAGAGAGAAAAAAAGAGAGAGAGAGAGAGAGAGAGACGAAGAAAGATAGAAAAAGTTATAGTAAAACATTTAATTCAGTGCGCCTGCGTTGAGTTTTTTATGAGTTTTTTTATTTTTTTTGTGCTGTGCGTTTTTTTTTTTTTTTATTTTTTTTTTACCACCCCTAAAATGTGTGACACTCTACCCTTACTACTGCACATATAGGGTGGCAAAAGTTGAGTGAGTTTTGTGAACAAAATGGCTGGGCTGGGGGTGAGGTTGGGGGTAATCCTTAATGTTGCTCACCTAGCGTAAATCAAGCTGCTTAAAAATCGTTGTGTATATTCCAATGGTTGTGATCTGTAGGATCTGTAGGTGATGATTATGATGATGCTGTGCGTCTGCTCGCTGGATAAACGAATGTGTGACTGACTAACAAATTGCAAATGGTTGTAGCTTATATATGGGTCAGGTAGACATTGCACGCGTCAAGGGATTAGATAGGGAAAAAGGTGACCGAAAGTCAGGTACATAAAGGTCGCGATGTCGTGAGCCGCGAGTCGACATCTCCTTGATCCATTCAAACTGGATTAAAGCAACAAAACCATACGCAAAGTAGAAAAAAAAGAAAGCAAGCACGCAAAAATTACGCGCATTTGGATTTGGATGATCCGGGCAACGAGAGAAGAAGCTTAAGCTATGCAGATTAGAACAGAGCACAAACGCAATACGACGAGTTTTTCCCCTCGCAGTGGATTAAAGTTAATCAGCGAATATGGATTTGGATTTGTATGTATGGGTTTAAGACTTGGAAGTCGCGCAGCCTGCGTGACAAACGACGAAATTCGCGTTTAATAATAAAAAGCAAAAAGGATTTAAGCTAACGATCAACAAGTGTGAGCGAGACAGAGCAAAAAAGATCTTTAAACAGCTGTCCAAATATATATTTAGACATTCTTTTAACTACATTTTAACCAGCTATTAAGGCATTGCAAAATTGGTTATGTTACACATCAATTTTGTTTTAAATGTATAAGTAAATTGTTGTTATTTGCAGCTCTTTGCATTTCTATAAAAAGACTTGTAGAAAACACAAACATATCTGCCCAAAATCCAAAAATTTTATGCTTAATATTATAAAATTGATTTCAGGGTTTTTCACTCAGCAAGCTAATTTTAAATACCATAATTTCAAATCTTATAACATGTTAAAAGTTTTTAATAATTTTGTTTTTTATTTTTTAATTCCCAAAAAATACATCTATCTTTTATTTCTGGATAGATAAGTTATATAATAACAAGTTAATATAATGTGTACACACAGAGAACAAAAATTTAATATCGTATAATTAACACTTTGATTACGAATCAGTTCGAAATGATTTTTCGTTAATAGTTTTTTTTTTTTTTTGGTGCAAAGTATGCCACTTTAAAATATTATTTTAAAATGCAAATTTTACGTTAGAAATATACTTTAAATAGTAAAAGCGACAAAAAAAAAGAAAACTAATAAGTCTAACCTTACTGAATATGAAAACCTTTAGCTATTACGCTGTTGCCGTTGTTAAACGAAGAAGCTTCGGGACGGAAGAAAGATGCCCGCTTTTAAATTTAAAGACGTTTCACACTTAATTTTAAATTTGAAGCGTACTATAATTATATACGGTTGTTTAGAGTCAAAAATTAAATATGAAGCACTTTGATTTAAAAGTGAACAAGCTTTAAATTAATATTTTACATTTTAATATCAAAATTCATAAAACTCTACACTTTAATTCTAAAACCCTTCGAACTGATTTTTAGATTTGAAATTATAGAATAATATTATAACAATCTCAAGCTTAAAACTTTTCATTTAAGTTCTGAGTAGTAATTATTCAAATCATTGATTAAAATGCGAGTCGCTTTTAATTAAGTATTTCAATACGATTAATTTTTCAACCAAAAGTGCTGTATTTAGTTTGAATACGAATAGCTGAAATCTGAACTGTTTGATTAAACGTTTTATTTATTTTCTGTGTGTATATAAAAGTTATTGATATTTTGAATCTTATTTATTTTGAAGGCTATATGTTTTGCTGTTAGCCCTTCTAATAAGCAAATCTTTTGTTTCCATGAAGATTTTTCAGATCAATATTTAAATTGTAAAATAATATTAATATAAATTTTATCTACTTATACATTTTTATTTGCATTTTCGTTAGATACAATATGTTTTAAAACATTCTTTTATTAAATTTTTGCCTTTATTCATATGTTATTTATATCAAATTTGACTTTTCATATAATTTATTGTTCTATTTATTTGCATTAAATTTTCATATATATATTTTTTAAATTATTGAAGTAGCCAGCTATTCGTTTTTAAATGCCTTAAAGAGTTTTCGGTTACCGATTAATTTTCAATCCAAAAATTTCATTTGCGTAGTTTTCTACGAAATGCATTAATTTTTCAATATATTTGTTCTCTATTTTTTGATCAACATATTTTTTTCTCGATTGCAATTTCGCTGCATTTGCCGCATTTGAGCCAATTGTTTGTGCTTTTAAGTAAATATTATTAAAAACGCAAAACGTCAGCAGAATGCTTTGGTTATAGCGATGCGGTGGAGGGAGTGCGAGAGAGCTTGGGATAGGGGATGTGGTGCTGTGGGGGATCCGTTAGTCTAAAATATCTACAATACTTATGCATAATTGATGGTGCAGGAAATTTTTGCGCTACAAAAGTTGTTTTGTATATTTTATAATGCGCTTAGCATATTTATTTAATTTAGCTAGTGATATTTTTAAGATCCCAAATTAATTGGCTTGTCAGTGCAGCAACAAAGAGAAAGAAAATAGAGAGAAGTATCAAAGCTTTGCGAATTGTCTACTTTTTTGCACACCCAACAACAACAACGACAACAAGAACAACTACACCATTCAACAATAACAAAGGCACAAACTAAAGGCCAAGTGTAAAATTAATATTACGCCGGCTACATGCCGTGCAAGAAGAAGAACATTGTGGCGTCAGGAGGTGTTGTGGGGCCAACATGCGGGCGGTAGTGTTATTAGGGTGGGGGGGGGACAAGCGAGTGTGAATGCAACGCAACCGAAACTGCAAAGTAAACTAAACATGTGCTAGTCGTTTGGTCCAACCCCCCATACCCCAACCTACCTCCAACCAACCACCCCGTTTTGTAAAAATATCATGAAAATGGCAAAAATGGAAAATTCAGACGCAGAAAATGCGCCACAAAAAAATGTTTTTGTTGTAATATTTGCAGCAGCATCATCAGCGTTTAGGTGCAGGGAAGGGGCGAGAGAGTATGAATTTTGCGTTATAAAAAATTATTTATATTAAGTTGTTGTAGAAAACACATTTTGGGTTTTTGTATGGAATTTATTAGGGATCATTTCAATGCCAAAAACAACGATTGCATTTTAAATACTAGTACGAGAATGTTTTTAAAAATGTATTCGAACAACGTTTTGATTCTTTTGTCAGCAAACGTTTTAAATGTGTGAAAGCAGCTGACAATCAACTTTGCAACGTTTGCCAAAAAAATACAATTGTTAAAAAGGGAAGAAAAGAAAGCACCACAGAAAAAGACCACATCAAAAATAAACACAAACATAATATTTAAGATATTTCTGTGTGTCAATATTTTTTTTTAAATGCATTTTGGCAGGCTCAAACAAAATGGCCATTAAAAAATTGCAACGTTGACTTTGAATTATAGTTGGATGTCTAAAATTAAATTATTAAAAAGAAAATTAATTGAGAAATAGAAGAAAATCAAAAGAAATGTTGCTAAAAAGCCAAAGAGACGGCGCAGAAAGAAAGGCGGGCAAAAAATACAACATGCAGTCGGACATGTAAACAAATAAAATTAGCTGCCAGGCAACCAAACGCACAGGGGCGAAACAACGGTTGGGGCGAATTAGGGGGTTGGGGAGTGAGCTTGGGGCGGTGAAATCTTTGCAAACAGCACGGGCAAAAAACAAGTTCGCCAGATCGGCTAAAAGCCAGACAGATTTTGAAATATTGTTTTAGAATTTTTGCTGTTGCATTTTTAGCAAAACTATATGCATGCAAGTGTTTTGGTATGGGTGTACATGTTTGTGTGTGTGTGTGTGTGCTGTCTTTAAGGTTAGGCACAAAAAGAAGTACTAGAAAGCAACGAGAAGAATTACAAAAGCACTTGCATTTAGCGGAACGGTAAAAAATAGTGGTTCTGAGTTAATACAAAATTATTCACAATGCGTTATAAAGATTTAGCAATTCAATTTGCTTAATAAAATGTAAGGGATATGAAAAGCCTTATCACGAAGAAAAAGTTGTTTCATAAAAATCAAAAGCTTTTTTAAATTAATATAATATTTGTCCACTTACTACAAAGAAATTTACTTTTCTACGATTAATTCTCAAAAAAAATTACACAGTATGCAATGTTAGATAAAAGTAATGCAAACAAATCTATTGAATATATTTTGTGTACAAATAAATTTTAAATGTTTTCAAATGCAATGAAAAAAATGGTGCATCAATCATTACTAGTAAAAACATCAAAAGCACGTAGAATATTGGCATAAGTTTTAGATTAATTTCTATAGTAATGTCAATAGGATTATTATTTAACTGTCCTTTGTTTCAATCTGGCATTTTTTCCTTATAAAGCTACTTTAAAACCCATATCCCGATATATGTATGTTCTTGGAGAATGCCTCAACATTTTGTTATTTGCGCTGTTCAAGCATTTGATTGTTTTTGTTTATTTGCATTGTTTTGAGCCCCCGAATTCTATAGTGCACTTTCATTTAACCGTAAATATCTAATATTTATGTACTGAAGGCTAAATGCGCAATAAACCTGTTGTTTAATTATCTGTAAAATGATATTTACATACCTGCGGCGACTCTTAGCAAATCTCAAAAACTTTTGGTCCAAATGGGAATCGGGAACAGGAACGGCAGCAATAAAAGCTCTTACGCTCTCTCTCTCTCTCTCACTCTCTACACTTGACCGCGGCACCGTTAAATTAAACAAAACGGTGATAAAAGTGCGTGCGAAACAAAAAACGCGCACAACATACAAGCGAACATTCACTCACACACGAGCACACAATTGGAGGTGGGTTGATGTGTGTGTGTGTTGGCTGCTTCTTTTTTGTCGTTTTTGTCTATTTTTTTTATTTTTATTTGCCTATGCTGTTTAGCTTTTTTGTGCGAAGTTCGCGCATGTGCGAAAAACTCTTTTAAAGGCTGCTCAAAAGTTTTTTAAAATCCGATTCGGATGTTACAAGATTTAACACATTCACTAGCGGCTTGTATTGTAACGTTTTTGTGTTTTTTTTTTTTTTTGTTATAATGCAGTTTTTGGTTTCGCTTTCGTTTGGCTTGAGACACTGGTCGTCCTTTTTGAGATGATGCTGATGCTGTTAACCGACCTTCGGCTTATTCGAGGCACAGAACACGTCTGACACGAGCTCATGCTCAACTAGAACTAGTCATAGCTGAAAAAATCTCCGCAGAGTGTACAGCTTTAGCCGAAATTCAACTCAAAATGCAAAGAACCAAATGTCAAAAATGCATGCACAAAACACACAAAACTGCTCGCAAACACAAACACACAGCCAGAAACGCACGCACAGCAACTGAGACATGAGAGCCAGAGAAGAGAGTAGAGAGTAGTAGTCATTTACAACGGCAAAAACAAACCACTAAATCCACTCAAAACGTCTGCTGGCTGCTGTAATAGACTCAAAAGCATTGAGTGAAATGCGCCCCATCCCCAAAAATCAGCGTTCAGTGACTGGTCACTGCCTCCCCAAGCTCACGCTCTCAATGTTTCTCTCTTTGTAACTTCTATCTCTCCTTCTCTGTGTGTGTGCGTCTCTCGACCGAGCAACACGCTCTCTTGGTCCTGCTGTTTGCTACTAATATGCATCCTTTGGCTACACACACTGCATTTGCTGCAGTTTGCAATTGCAGCTGTCGTTATTTTTTTCCATATTTTTTGCCCAAAATTTACTTTACTATTGATTATTGATTTTTTGGTCTTATTCGTGTGACTTTAGCTACTGGTCACCTCTCTCAGCTCTATTGAGTCCTTTTAGATGTTGTTTTTGTTGTGTTGGGGCGTGAGAGGCAGCTCACCATTCTTTTCTGTTGGACAACAGCTTTAAGCTGGCGTTTTATATTAAGTTTTTGGACAATGTTCGGGCAACTGCACACAACAATGTTTGAGACTAAAAAAACATTTTGCCATAATGCAGCGTGTGGACAAGATGGATGGCGTCGAACATAAAGTGTAACGGTTTAGGCACTTTCACTTTCAAAAGCTTTTCTATTCGTATGAAATTCATATAGAATAGGTTAAAGTTTAATGGCAGTTTGATTATGATTTTAAATTGTGTACAAAAATCCTTAATTATATTCTAAGAAAAATAATAAAAGGCATAAAAGAAAAAAATCTTTAAAAAACACTTGAATCGGCATTAATTATTATCTCTATAGCACTTATTAAGCTCAAAAATTAAAAAAAAATCAATAATAGAATTGTGTTTTTTATTTATTTATAGCTTTGGTTATAATTTGTTACAAAATTTAGCAAATTTTGACTTAAAGTGATAATATTCTTCATTATAAAGCACAAAGTAAACCATTTTGTTTTTTTCGTACCTAAAAAAATTTGTTGGTGTTCCTGAAAAATGCGATATTGTAGTTGTACTTTTATACTACAAGTATGTTTTTTATAATTAACGGCATAACTTTTTATTATTAGTAATAATAATATTATTTTTTAACTCAAATTCTTGCTTGAATTTAAAAAAAAAAAAAAAGACAAAGTACGAAATTTTTGACGCTAAGAAAAAACAAGTTAAAACGTTGCAGTCGGGCGCAACCGAAACACTCAGATACCAGTATTAAAACATGTAGTAATGCGTTAGTTTGCAAAAGTTCCTACTATCTTCCCACCAAATTACGTGAAGCTTGCTCAAAAGCTGTGGAGAATATAGGCTTTTCCGTTTTTTAATGGCGGGAGGCTGAGTTGGACGTTGCCTGCAAATTTAAATATCATAACCTATCATTCAACGAAACTTGGCGACTCTAGCCCATAAACTGTGACAGATATATACATTCACTATTTTGAACGCAGGGGGCGCGAGCGTGGCATCAAAATCAATGCAGATCTTAGAAAATGTGGCCAGCTATCTAGCTACCAAATTTGGGCTCTCTAGCTTAAAAACTATGTATAGTACAGGCATTTCCGATTTTCAAAGGCAGTGGTGCGTGTGGTGGAGTTTGGGGCGTGGCGTCCAAATTTCTGAGTCAATTCTTTGGTGTATGTCACCAGCTTACCTCCTACTTTATTTGGTAACTCAAGCTCAAAAGCTGTGAAATATCTGCGCATTCCCGTTTTAAAAGGCGTAAGGCTGGGGTGGCATGTGTAGGTGTGGACTCCGACCAATGATGCTGATTTTTTGGGGAAGTAACCATTTATTATACATACATCAAATAATTCTTCTTATAAAAATAAATTGCAGCGCATTCTGAATTTAAATTTCAATCATTTATACTACAATATTGCTTTACTCGAGGTTAATACATTTAGATTTAGGAAACAGAAGTCCAATTCAATATGTTGTTGAAATTTATAGACAATATTTACAAAACAAACGCAAACACCAACTCTGAAAACATGCAAATAGTAGAAGCATAACTCAAATACAGAAAACAAAACAGGTAGCCTGACCAGAAATAAGACAAACCGGCAGAAGCTCGAGTCGATGCATTTGCAGGCAGGCGCGGATCATTGACGTTGTCAACCGGATTAGAATTGCAACCGGACTTCGAAGCAGGATTTGGAGGTGTGCCGAAGAAAGGATTAAACCGAGCTACCTGCCCTGTAATGGCTATTTGGTTCATTAATCCTGCATCCGCGAACCAATATTGGGAAAGTAGAGCAACAGCAACAGCAGCAGCTAGATTTAAAAGTGATTTGAATATTGGCTAGACAACTGCATATTTTAACATTACGCAGCATGCAGCATGAAGCATGCAGCGTGCAGCAGGATCAGCGACTCTGATCCTTATCCTGATCCAGTGTTGATCATGTGATTAACGCTGCTTAAGGGCGGGCGCGGACGGGTTTAGTGCCGCTGATCCTTAGAAAAACAGATCACACATTCGTCACATGTTATGTAAAGTTGTCGCAGTAACCAAAACAAATGTTCCTTAAGCCGCACACTCGAAGGATCAAAGATTCGCAAGTCCGCACATGTCCAGCAGCAGAAGCAGCACCATGGTCACGGTTGACCTTTTAATTGGTGATCTTGATGAAGATGATAACTGGCATTTAATTGCTTTGAGTACCAAGTTCAAGTGATATGTTTTGGCTTTGCATCAAAATCTTTTGTTCGGACAATGTCAACAAAAGTCCTTAAGTCCATTTAGTATTTTCCTAACGTGCTCGGCACGCTTTGTTTCCCAGTCATGGTGGTGGTGGTGGTTTCAGATCAAGATCTTGATCTTATATGCAAATGCGTATCTTATGGTTGACTGCATTTCAATTGAGATATCTATATATGTCCATCCCATACCCCAAAATGGTTAGTGAAGACCTCATTAGGTTTGTTTGTATTTGGTGCACTTTCTCCTGACCTCTCGCCTAGGATATGGGATATTTTAAGCTGATTTCATGCTAAGCATGATTTTTCATTTTCTTTTTGGCCTTTCATGGTCTTTTCTTTACTGTGTGCATGTTTTCTTGTGGTTTTGGTATTGGTTTTTTATTTAATCTTTTTTTATCTTAAGTGAAAATTGGCTTTTCAGTATTTTGATTACTTATGCTTCTGTTCAAACTAAATGGAATCTGATTTAAAGCTATTTAGAAAGATTTAGAGCTTCAAATCTATGAATAATTTGAAGGTGTAAAAACTTCGTTCTAAAATAAAATTTGCTTGAATGCTATGAAGAAAATACTGAAAATATTGAAGATTACAAATAAATAATTTAAATTATTAAAATAAATAATAAAAGCCGTTGAAATCAGTTTCAAAACAAAAAAAAAAACTTATATTTTGTAATTTTAATTTTTATAAGTCAACCCCATATTAAAATATATATTGTAAATATTCATTTAACAAATGTTTATTTTTTAGTTCTATATAACGAAACAATAATATAAAAATTTTTAAATTACAGAATACTTTTCGTATTCTCTTTCACTTCTACATTATTTTTGAAGGCGTTTGATGGAAATTGCCAGGAATAATCTAAAAAAATTACTGAAATATAGAAAATAAACATTTAAAAATAAAAATAAACCAAATATTACAACAAAAAGTTCAATTTGAAATAAGTATATTATGTTTAAGATAAAGTAATAACTAAATGTCGCATATTTAAAAACTGAATAGCATTATGAGCCAAATTCGTTTCGCTCTCTATTTAAAGGTCTTGAAGGCATACAAAATCTCAGGAATAGTTTAGTATTATAATGTGTGCCATAGTGCGCGACTTGTTTGATAAGCTACTGAGTAAGATGCAGGACAACGAAGCCCAAAATGTAAATGGCAGTGAATTGCATCTTAATAAATCAAATGGCAAAGCCAACACTGTGATACGCCCACTAGCGGGTGAGAAAGAGAGGTAGGCATTGTAGTTTCGCAGAAATATTATGCTAAATAGCGGCGCAAACACATCCGTAAATCCTTTTTTAGCTTGAAAACCCGAAGGATTAAAAAAGGAAACTAGAGCAATGGCGAACCAGATACGCAGTCATAACCGAAACAGACACAAGAGATACAATATGCATGAGCATGGAGAAATAGTTGCTCTAATTTTGATTGTTTGTCTTAATGGTTACGCTGTAAAAGTAGCTGAAAGGCAACAAAAGCGTGAAGGACATCGCGCATTTAGCCAGGACAATTCGGTGGCTTTGGTTTGAACGGTTCGTACTGTTTATGGTACTGTAAAGTACATTATAGATACAAAGATATACATACATATGTATATGTATATATTGTACTCATAGTTTACATGCCCATGCACCAGGTAATGAGAAAAGGTTGTTTCCATGGTTGTTTGGCTTAACAATGAAACTTACTGGAAAATCACGAGAAAGTATTTCAGTCGACGCCGTTAGATACATATGTACATACATCATGTGTCTCTACTATCATCTACTACTTTCATCTGTACATAAGTAAGAGAATCTTCATTGGAGTGCTCTAGTTATGATTGTTCAAGGACTCGGAAAACATTACTTCCGTGTAATGCAGTTTTTTAGAGAACAGCGCACACAAAACCATAAAACATTTAGTTTTTTATGGCCCACGCAAGCGGATCAGGTAGAATGTTTTGAAGATTCTCAGTCTAAGGACTGCCGTTTTTTGCACCCTTAACCCTTTCACCATTAAGAAAAAAAGGAAAGCCGCGAACTATTGCTCTCTCTCCTTTGGTGTCCTTGCCAAATTCCTGTGAAACTGCCTACATAGTCTGTACATGTTGTTGTTTTTTTTTTTTTTTTGTTTCCAGCTAATGTCGCTCGCTTTGTCTTCTTTATGATGCATCGGTTGTGTTTTTTATGACGCCTATTGTTGTTCCTTGTACCTTGCACGAAGGAATAGTCGTACTTCCTCAACCCTTTGGCTAAAATTTTCAGCCTGTTTGTGCCAACGGGTTAAATGAAAACCTTTTTTGAACTTTTTATGAGGTCTTCCAAAACGTTTTTGAATATTCACTAGTTTCCCAGAATACTGTGTCTGTTCATTAGCCATGCAAATGGCTAGAGTTCGCCGAGTGTGCATTTATGGAAGCTGTAAACTCGACTTTAAATTCAAAATTATCACTAGGAAAGTATCTTGTGTTAGTTGCAAGAGTTGTTAGGAATGGTTGATTTAAAGTAAAAAAGTTATTCTTAAATTTTTTTATTTATTTGTTGTTTTTTTTGTTTATATCAATGCTTATATAATTTTAATTGAATCACTTTTATCGGCTGCTTTCAACAGGACTGGAGCTGTAAACTTCACTGATTGGAAACCACAACAATTAAAACAAGCAAGAAAGCTCTAGTTAAGGCAGCTCGACTAGGAGGTACCCTGCAACCTTCACTTTGCACGATGACTAAAGTTTTAACATTAATAATAAGTCCGGTTTTTCTAACCTGATATCAATAAAAATTTCATCGATTTTTATTATCTTGTTAAGAATTACCAAAACAAGCCTTGAGAATTCTAAATTTTAGATTTTATCGTTATCCACAGAAGCTAATTCAAAGTTTGAAGTCTCTTGCTCTTATTGTCTCGGAGATAATATTAACAATTAAGACTTCAGTCGAAAAATCTCGAAAAATCTCGACTAAGTGTTTCCTAGTCCTGAATCCTGTTTTAAACTTTTTAATGTCGGAAACACTATGAAATGTTTGTGAACCTGCTTCTTTGTGCTCGATAAAATGTAACTTAACGAAATGTTTTGAGTTTCTTAGCCGCTTTTCATCAGCTTGTCACAGATTCTCAATTTTATGTTAAAGTTCCTAATAACAGCTATCAATCAGGCAAAAAGATTTATTAGTCCAATTGATTTTTATACTCGATACCGAAGGTAAAGAGTATATTGGTTTTGTGCAATGTCCGTCATGGTGTCTGTCCGTCTGTCCGTCTGTCCGTCTGTCCGTCCGTATGTATGCAAGTTTTTCCACACCCTTCAAGCTAGAGACTTGAAACTTTCCAATTCTCTTTATCTATGGGATAGTAAATTAAAGTGTCAAGATGGGGGTTCTACGATAACTGGGGGGCTGGCAAATCGATAAATTCGATAACCCAATACCGATAAATCCACATATTTCGCACTTCCTCACAGCTAGAAGTACCAAATTTGGTAAGAAGATAGCTATTAGCAACCCCCAAAAAACTGCATCAAAAATTTTGGAGCCACGCCCCCCATTCCGCCCCCAGCCCCCCCGCATTTTAAAGCCAAAAAAGCCTATATCTCCCACAGTTTTTGAGCTATAGCCACCAAATTTGGTGCCAAGATAGGTGATGATGACCCCCTAAAAACTGCACCAAAAATTTGGATGCCACGCCCACCGATACTGCCCTAGCCGCCCCCATCCACCCCAACGCTTCGTCAAAAACGGGAATGCGTGTATCTTCCAGAGTTGTAGAGCTAGAGCCTCCAAATTTGGTGGGAAGATAGCTGTTAACGACCCCCAAAAACTGCATCAAAGTTTTGGAGCCACGCACACCCATTACGCCCCCAGCCCCCCCGCATTTTGAAATCAGAAATGGCTATATCTCCCACAGTTTTTGAGCTATAGCCACCAAATTTGGTGCCAAGATAGGTGATGATGACTCCCTAAAAACTGCACCAAAAGTTTGAATGCCACGCCCACCAATACTGCCCTAGCCACCCCCATCCACCCCAACGCTTCGTCAAAAACGGGAATGAGTGTATCTTCCAGAGTTGTGGAGCTAGAGCCACCAAATTTGGTAAGAAGATAGCTGGCAACGACCCCCAAAAATCTGCATCAAAGTTTTGGAGCCACGCCCTCCATTTCGCCCCCCTTTCCCCACTTTTTACAATTTTCGAGCTACAGTCACCAAATTTGGTATGAATATAGCAACTGACATTCCACAAAGATCTGCATCACAAATTGGGATGCCACGCCCACCCATACCGCCCCCAGCCCCCCTTTCCCCACTTTTTACAAATTTCGAGCTAGAGTCACCAAATTTAGTATGAAGATAGCAGTTGATATTTCACAAAGATCTGCATCAACAATTTTGATGCCACGCCCACCCATACCGCTTCCAGCCCCCCTTGCCCCACTTTTTACAAACTTCGAGCTAGAGTCACCAAATTTGGTATGTAGATAGCAATTGACATTCCACATATATCTGCATCGAAAATTTGGATGCCTCGCCCACCCATACCGCCCCCAGCCCCCCTTTCCCCACTTATTACAAATTTCGAGCTAGAGTCACCAAATTTGGTATGAAGATAGCAATTGACATTCCACATAGATCTGCATCAAAAATTTGGATGCTTCGCCCACCCATACCGCCCCCAGCCCCCCCTTTCCCCACTTATTACAAATTTCGAGCTAGAGTCACCAAATTTAGTATGAAGATAGCAGTTGATATTTCACAAAGATCTGCATCAAAAATTTTGATGCCACAACTACCCATACCGCCCCCAGCCCCCCCCCCCTTTCCCCTCTTTTTACAAACTTTGAGCTAGAGTCACCAAATTTGGAAGGAATATAGCTGGTGGCATCCCCATCTGCATTGGAGAATCTTTAAGGCAGCGTACACCCCTGCCGCATCCGTACCCCTTTGCATTCAGGCCTCTTTTTACCGGTTTTAATTCTGGTATCGAGTATGCCGCAGTCGGTTGCGTGCGACTACAACGTTTCCACTTGTTTAATTTAGTGTTTTTTACTTACTTTTTAATAAACATATACAACTGCGAAAAAAAAATAATAGCCTCACAAAGCTACTTTTTTTTACAGTCAAACATCAAGCAAACATCAAGTTTTGTAATTTCTTCAAGTAGGAATGTTTTTTATAATTTTTAGAGTTTCCCCTAAATACGATAGGTCGGTATGATTAGTAATAATAGGTTTTGGAGAAGGCCCAAAGTCATTTTCAACAACCATACCGACCTTAATCGCATCTGACCATGAAATATTCCCCCGTGCATCGGCTGACCATTTATTGGACCAATTTTTCCTACTAAATGCGTTTGTAATTTATTGATTTAACGTGTAAAGCTTCAAAAGTTTTAAATTCCAAAAGCTTCTGATAGATAAAAGCAAAGTTTTGCGCTACTGCACTAATATTAAGGACATTTCGTTTTTCGTTGCAGTTTTTAAAGGACCTCAACTGCTGTAGCAAATCAACTTTTTGTCAAGAAAGTAGTTCAAAACACATTATTAATCACTTGTATTTCACCTCTATTTATAGTTTTGAGTATTTTGTATTATTTTAATTGAAAACCTAACCAATCGGCTTACTTGTCTATGAGTTTTTGTTAATTTCGTCTTTTTTAAACTTTACAGTGCATTTTACGACCAATTACCATTAAGTGTTGGTCTATTTAAGCCTCAATAATTGAAATTACAGTTATAAGTTGTCAAATATAGTAAACATGTGCTTTATAGTAGTCAATTTGGTAAACATTACGATTTAATTAAATTATGCTATTATTTCTTTCGCAAGATTTCACCAATTTTTTCAAAACACAAAAATAAAATATTTCCAACTATCTTATCAATAAAAACATATACTCTTCTTATAGGGGAAACTCTTAGCACTATAAAAAAAAGTACTTACTTGAAAGAATTGCAAAATTTTATGTCTTTTTTTTGGACTGTTAAAAAAAGTTGCTTGATGATGCTATTATTTTTTATATATTTATATTTTATCCCCAGCTGTTTGTCTGTTTATAGCTTTTTTTATGTACGTGACTAAAAAACAAGTAAGAAGGCTCTAGTCGGGACAGCCCGACTAGAAGATACCCTGAACCCAGTTGCAATAAATATATTAAATTTATAAAAGACTTTGGTATACTGACTTAACTTCAATCGATTAAGCTCGATATCTCCGGTGTTTCTTAACCGATTTGGACGAAATTTTCAGAAAAGATCTATTGTTACCCATTCTTTCAACCCTCATTTTTACATTTTCCAAATTCGATATTTTTTTGTTATCGATCACATGTGTATATCGGAAACCAGAATAGTTATCGATAATTTGAAGCAAACTTGTTCTGCTCATGGTATAGGAGAACTTATATCCCAAAGCTTATATCTCTAGCTCTTGTAGTCTCTGAGATCCACGCGTTCATACAGACGGACAGACGGACAGACGGACAGACAGACAGACGGACAGACAGACGGACAAACGGACATGGCTAAATCGACTCGGCTATTGATGCTGATCAAGAATATATATACTTTATAGGGTCGGAGATGCTTCCTTCTGCCTGTTACATACTTTTGCACAAAACCATTATACCCTTTTTACCCATTTTATGGGTTAAGGGTATAAAAATTATCTATGTTCGCAGATTAATGTAAATTAAACTCTGCGAATAGAATACTTTCACACAATTATAAGCCTTCGACGAACAAATGCAGCTCTCACTTTTTTCTTAAAAACAATCAACTTTCAATGCATTACGCAGCAATTGGAATTGAGCATAGACTTACACTTCGTTTATATTGCAAGGGACCGTTACATTAGCAATGTTGGACACAAATCATTTTAGTGTTTCAAAGATATTACATTTGTAATGTGCCTGAAATGAACGCCACTAAGTCGCCGTCCACTGTGGATTGTTGTTGTTGTCGATGCATTAAAATCGAAATGCGTTTCAACAATAGACTCAAAACACACAATTGTAAACTGAATCTGGATCTGAAACTGAATTTCGTTTATCCATTGAAGTGTAATTCGTCCATGCGCATGTGGCTGTAACTGTGTTAAATCCCAAGCTTAGACAATTGGCAATTTGAAATAAGCGCCAAAAACTGCCCAGCAGTCTCACCCCGTGTTAGAAATCCTCAACCATCTAATCACAACGCTTCGGTCCTGCCGGCAGTGACACATTTTCACACTTTCCGTGACCCCTGCGGTGTCGTACCGCCAACACGCACAGGGGTCGGGGGTTGGCCAATGGCCAATGGCTATCGAGAGCGTCGCTGACCCCTTGTCAGCGTCAGTATCAGAGGTTAAAATTAATGCGAAAACTGTGAATGTGCCACGAAAATTGCGTGAATTTCGAGGTCACGCATAAGACGCAGCCTCAAGGAGTCAACTTGGCTGGGTTCATAGGGGTGGTGGCTAGGGGCAGGGGCTGTACACAGTTTTCACAGTTTTTCACAATTTATTGCTGCACAAACAAAAATTGCTCTAAATCGTTACGATTTCAATGCTCTCACTCAAAACCAAAAAAAAAGGATTTTTTGTTTGTGTCGCATTTTTCCATTGTTTTGCATGTTGAGAAATGGTCTCGGGATCAAATTTGGGCTGCATTTCAATTGGCCATTGCGAATAGATAGAGGAACGGCTGTGGCTAACCCCTCGGCCCCTAGTTTGACCTTTTTTCGTCTTGATTTAAAATCGTTTGCACATGTAAATAATTTTTCATTGATGCGACAATGGTCATCAGCGATTATTTTCTCTCTGTTACCATTGCAAATGGCATTTAATTGTTGACCCCTGCATTTAAATGAAAAACTTCTGTTCTTTCCAAAACGTAACGAAATTTGGCAAAAACTGTGGAAAATGCTGTAACACATCTGCTGCAGCTGCTTCATGGGAAGCGGCAAATATCACCTTTACTTAGTAAATAAAAGTTCATTTTCTAAAACTGTCAGTTCATTTATCATAACTGAGAAAAAGCTCGGACCACAGAAAAAACTCGCAAGTTTATCCATAAAAAATGTTCTTTATAAATGTTTTTTAAATATGATGATAAACATCAACATTTTGTTTAAATTATAAATAGTAAAAATGTTTAAATAGTTTGACGTTTTAAAAAACATTCTATTGGTTTTCACATGTTAATTATTTAATAAATAATCAAAAACAAAAAGACAACACTTTTATAATGAAGTTTCACTTCGCAATTAGCTTAAAAAATTTAACATAAAAAAGACTTTTTTAAAATGAATTTTCAAGATGCTTTAAAAATTAATCCAATAACGGTTTCTTGCAAGACTTTCGACAAAATCATTGGATATGAAAAAATTGGTAAAAATGGCAAGCTAAAAGTAAATCCTAAAAATGATATTGCCTCTTTAATCAAAACAATTTTTTTTTAATTTTTGCCGAGTGATAAAGTTAATTTTACCATAAAATTTGCTTGTTATAAAAAAGGAATGAACAACGGGAATCGGATCGGAACAGCAGTTTTTGAGATATCGTCTTCACCGACATTAAAAAAGCCGATTTAAGAAAACGCGCTTATGGTATGAAAATTTTAGGAGCCAAATCAGTAAGTCCAATCTCAGAGCTCAGCCCAGTTTATACCGAAAGCAACTTAGCCAGAAAAAGCGCACAAATGCGAATAAAAAATTGAACTGCTTACGAAAAAGTGGGGAAGGAAGGCTTTTAGTTGGCAGCCAAGGCAAGACGTATGCCAAGAGTTGAATTAGATATGCCTGCCAGGTTTGCTAATAAAAGAACAAAAGCATAATACGTTAGCAAAGCAATAGGCAGCATATTTTATTTTCTAATGTGCGCGCTGGAATGACAGATATAAGATACTTGCTAGCAGTTGAAAGCATTGAAAGTTAAATACTCTTTTTGCCATACCAATGCAAGACTTATAGAAAATCAAAACTTGAAATGAATTTTCTAGGCAAGTAGAATATAAGTTCAAATTATAGATAACTAGTAAGAAGGCAATAGAAAAAGATACCCAGAATTTTTCAATTAGTTTAAGCAAATCAAGCTAAAAAATCAAATATTTGAATTTTTTTTTTTATAAACAAAAAACTTCTTCGAATAGGTATATATTTAAGAATAAGGTTATTTACGGATGTGAGTTTCAAAAGTAAATATTAATTTTTCTTTATTTATTTTAGTATTCTTTATTTATTTTAGTGCATATATTTTTCAACACATTTTTTTAATTAAAGTTCAGAAGGTTTTTTTCATTTCGCTTTGATAATTTTGACAGATATCCCATATGCGCTGTTGCTAATAAACAATGTCTATATGCAAACATACTCAACTCATACCCTAACATTGGGAGTTAACTGAACGCCATCTTCAGTTAGTTAGCTGGTTTGTTGCCCGGGATACTCACTGTAATACTATGAGTATAAACACCACTGTCATTTATTTTCGTATTATCATAATGAGTACTCGTATATTTTTATGTGATTTTCTTGCTTTTTGCACCAAGCATCCCACTGTCTCCCCTCCCCCCTTCCCCCTTTGTGGGTGTGTGAGTGTGTACGTTAAAAAAGAAGAATAAGACAAAAATAAGCAAAAACAAAAGTAACGTACCAAAGCAGCACAATTTCACATTCTCACAATCACATTCTCGTTTGTTGTTAAATTATCACCCAAGACAGCAGCCTCCCTCCTCCCTCTACATGCCATTAAGTCCTGGCTATTTATGCTGCTGGCAACCATCCCCAACATAGAGAATTCTAATTGTTGGCAACACATTTGTTTTTTTTTTTCCAATATTCCGTTATGAGTTTTATTTTTGTGTTGCACAAAGAAGAGTCGAAATCTTAAGCTCAAATTGCTTTTTTTAAGCTAATACAACTACAACTTAATTTATTTTTAAGACACATCAAAACTCGATTTGCAAGCTCATCTCGCTTATCTTGTTACAATCCAAATATAAGCTTATTATCGCATGTTTTTAAAACTCTCTTTGTATTCAGCTATTCCAACATACAATTGAAATTAACGTCAATGTTTATCTCAAGTCAATAACTCTCGATTTATTAAAAAATATTTGAGTTGTGGAAACGTTTTGTTTGGAGCGCTGATAAAAACATTTGCTCTTGTTTACCCTAGCGGTCATTATACTTTTCCTACATTTTCTTTGTCTCTTAGTGGAAACTTTTGGGTAAATAAATATATAAAAAATGTTTATATTCAGAAATACTTGAAAGCGCTGCTGCATTTTTAAAGCTAGACTTCAAAAGTTATAAATATTAGTCTTCAATCTTCTTCAGATTTTAGACGATCGAAAAAGCAATCTACGATTGTTGAATTAAGCTTACTTTTTAGTTTCTTAAATTGAAGTCAACCACAAACAAATTTGTAAAATAAACTCAATCAAAGTTTATTTTTACCGACAAGTATTTCTAATCAATGTGCTGATAATACCTCATTTTCTTTAAATGTATTCTCATAGAATTAGGTACTTCTGGGTCCCATCAAAACCCATCAACCATTCCACACACATTTACTTACAGCAGCCAATAACATTATATGGCGCACGCCATTTCTGTGTGCCACTCAAACTCACTGGCGAAGCGATCAACGAGTGCAAAAAGAGAAAATCCAGCAGAAAAACTAATTTCACATAATGGCCAATCTACATAAAAAAAAATCGGTCGACATGAAATCCGAAAATCGATGAACAGAATGGGATTTGGAGTATCAGCAGCAACAACAACAACAAAAGACTGAGTCACAAAAATTGCACCCCGCATAAATTTCGCAAATAATGAAAACGGTAAAAAAAATCCACTCACAAGCAAAAACGCATATATGTACATACACTCGCACACAATTGCCAAGGGCCGGACTGGCGAATAAAGTTCCAAATCATGAAGCATACAAAATGAAAATCAACCCTCGAAAAAAGTTGCCAAGTTTTTTTTTTTGCTTTCCTTTTTTCATTTTGGGGAGAAAAAACAAAACAGGAAAAAAAAATCAGAAAAGCAAAAAGCATTGTGATGGTCTCTGCGTATGTGTGTGTGTTTGTAAGATTGTATGTGTATGTGTTTGAGCGTGTGTGTGTAGATGTGTATGCCAATTCGCGTGGGTGGTTGGTTACTTTTGGCTGCTTGTTTCGCTTTCGCTTTGTTTGCAAAACAATCAAAAACGACCGATTCGTCTACGACGCCACAGCTCTCACTCTCCTCCAACTCCTCCACTTTTCCCTCTCCTGTACAAGTTTAGTTGCCTTGCTGCTGCTGCCGCTTCTACTAATACTCCTGGTCGGTGGAGCATGATCCATAGAGAACATGGCCTCAGTGCCTGCCGCGACATTTCCCGTTGTTGATGTAGTTGGCGACATTAAATGTAGCTGAGGGTTTTTGTATTACATACCCTGTTATATGGCATACAAATAGTAACTACTCTTCAGTGAAGGGAATTTTTCATTAAACTATTTGTAAATTAATATAAAAAGTTTTATATCATTGAAAAACTTATATATTTTGAACTTTGTTTAAGCCTATATTAAGAAGACATTTTTCTATTTCACTTTATATCTTTTGTTAGCAATATCAAAGATACAATTACATCTTTAATGACGATCTGTTGAAATTTTTGGCTGAGTTGTTCCAATTTTCAACACAATATAACACAAATTAACTTAAAAAAGGAAGAATATATGTTTATATTCTTGATCAGCTTAGCGAGCTGATTCGTAGTAGCCATACTCGTCTGTCCGTCTGACATTTTCGTGTTAAGAAGGCCAAAACCCATGGGAAAAATAAACTAGAATGTCTGACACAAAAATGACGAGCTATTTTTCGAAATCGGCCAGATTGGAAAACTATATCGTATAGTTGATATACAAATGCAAGATCTATTAAAAGATCTAAGTATGCACAATAAGATTTTTTAAGTGTAAACAAAGAAGCTTCCTTAGTTCCTTAGTTGTTTAAAATGCAATTTAACTTACAAATTTGTCGAACTTTTTCTTAACCTTATTGACTATTTTTTTTAAATCTTTGCATATAAAAAAATTCAGCTAACTTTTTTGTCTGTGAAAGTTAAATAAATAAAACCGAAATTATAATGTAAACAAAGATACCATCGAGCAGGGTAATTCATAGTCAAACAAGCCCAAATATTATATAGCCGCCCTTTTTTTGGCTGCCTTTTCGCATGTTTTCATCGCACGGCAAACCAATTTCAAGCATATTTTTATGAGCACACTGTGCAGCATTTACGAACTTGTCGACAGTAAGACCTGGTTGGGGAATACGTATGTCACCCTTACGCGGAGGAAAGACAAGTTGCTTGACAGGCGCAGCAGCTTTATTTTATTTTTTAAACAAGCCACGCCTCTACGCCTTCCTCATTGTATGTCATTGAGTTGGCGATGGACTCTAGAAGAAGCTAATAACGCTTGCCAAAATGAAGGAGCTGCGAGTTCTGCCAGACAGTCGAATTTCTGCTTAGAATGTGTGTGTCTGTGATAGCCGTGCGAATTGCACAAGTAAACGCTGAGAAAAATTACGATTTTCAGAGGTTTTGATTTTATTTACTTTTACTTGGCCAATATTATGGAATGAACTTAGAATGAGGATATTCTATGTATCGTATAAGACTATTATCTATAAACTTTTAATAGCATACTTTTGAGCACAAAAATATAAGCTAAAGCATAGGAGACTCAAACCGCTATTTGCTGTATAATTTTTTGTGTATAAGAGCTAAAAGATTATAAACAAAATAAATAATCAACTTGATGGTAATTTAATTTAAACTGATAAAACAAAACAAAAATATATAACTAATGCATAATTCGTACATTTATAACAAGAAATATTTTCAATTATTAGTATAAACTGCTAATTATTTATTATGAGTATATGTACATATTTATTTTGAACAGCAAATACCACCAAATTAAACATATTTTGTATTGATTTTTTAAGATCTGAATTTATTCAGATTGTCAAAAAGAATGTCTTTGTATTATTTTTAACAGTAGGACTTCAGCGAAAAAATTCGTTACAACTTTGTGTTATAGAATTGCGAACTACAGCGAAAATAGATCGAAGTAGGCAATTAAAATACATAGTAAGGCCAACGAACATAATTAATAGGGTAGTGCTTGAAAGTTGTCTTGGTTCTTCTTCAAAAGCTGAATTAAAAGAAAACTAACAACAAATTTCACTTATGACGATTGCCGCAACAACAAATCGTACTGCAATAAACAAAATAAACATCTTTTACGAAAACTAAACTGTAAATGCACTCTTACGTCATAAGGCACAGTAGTCGAGAGAAAAAATTGTTATAGTGAGATAAAAAAGCACTTAGCGAGTTAAAAATTCATAATAAAGATATAGCTGATATATATTTTCGAACAGTGTACAATCTCGTAATAGTCGCATAATTTGTGGCTCACAATTTCGCTAGAATCTCGCTGGCATTTGGACTGCTTTTTATGTGCCTTTTTAGCAAATTACAAAACTGCGCCATTTTTTTCTCTTTCTCTCACTCTTGTCCTATCCACACAGAGCACATTACTGTGCGCCTATAAAACAACAACAGCCACACAATGGAAATGGCACAAGAACACAAACAGCCAGCCAGCCAGCTATGGGACAATTTTCAACGTGGCTTCCTAAAAATATGCAACATTTTTTATATGTTTCTGCTTCACAAAGTTTTGGCATCATAAAATTTTTTTTCTGCTGTTTCTGTCAGTTTCGTTTGTTCGTGGATGTTGTTGCTGTCGAGTTTTTCTTGCTGCTTTTTGGGTATGTGGTCCGGCTTTTATGCTGCTGTCTCTATGTGAGTGAGTGTGTGTGTGTGTATGCTTTTTATGACCCAATATGGCCGCCAAGCGCGGCGTACGTGTTTGTTCCTGCGTCTGTTTTTGTGTGCTTATGTGTGGGTTTGTATGAATTATATAGATTTTTATGCGGCCGCATATTATTATTGTTGCTATTCTTTATTTTTTTCTTCTTCTTTCAGTGTCTTTCGCAGCATGCCTTTCATTTTTTTTTTTTTTTTTGGTTGCTATAAAAATATCTTTTTATATGTGTGATGCTATCTGGGCAGATATTTCTTCATAATACTGTTATCTGCTGTTTTTGCTGCTGTTTATGAATATTTCGTCCTGGGCATGAGTTCGACTTTTATGTTTTTTCTGAAGCTAATACAGGCACGCACTAGTTATTCGCATATAAGTAGTACTCATATAAATACAATATATAAGTATACATATATGAATTACTCCTACACTTTTCATGCTCTTTTTCTCTTTTCTCCTCTCTCTCTCTATCCATCTCGCTTATCCGCTGCTTTTGTCATTTTTGCATTAATTTCATATTTTGTGTGTTTGCTGCCGCTGCTGTTTATTCCGCATAAATAATAAATATTTTTGGTTATTGCGTCTGCACAGCATTAATATTATTTTCCACACAAGCACATGCGCTAATACACACACAAATACACACATACACATACACTAACATGCAGTTAGTTAGGCCGACAGGACAACGCATGGCCGTGAGCTTTAATTTTGGCTCATTTTTCGTTATCAAAACATAAAGCTTATGCGAAAGTGTACTTGCTGTTTTTGTTGTTTTTTACTCATACATGCATAAATATTTGCAATTAAATATGCCAAAAATACGTACAATACAAACATACATACACACAAGCATCCAAAACAAACAGGACGATAGCTTTATTTCGTGGTAAATTTTGGGCCTAAAATTTTATGCGGCCAACATTGAAGAATTTATTTTTTATTTTTAATATACCCAAACATCTGATATGTTCAAGTTTTTGAAAATTTTAATTAAAAATTACTATTTAACAACGAGTTTTTGCGATACTCGGTTCAAAGATTTAAAGTCACATTTTGAGTAAGGTTTTTAAATTTTACTACAAACTGGACTTTCTCTATTTTTTATTATTATTACGCAAGCAAGGATTCCGAAGTTGTGTTATATATGGTAATGCTGCGTAAGTTATAAATAATATTTGTTGGCGTTTCTGATATTAAAACGTATCAAAAATTTCAAAGATTCCCGTCAAAAAACTAGACAGTCGAATATTCTTTAAAATGTTTCCTTACATGCTTAATATCTATCTATTATATATAATTCCAGTTTCACGATGTTTGTCCGGCATGAACTCCGAAACTAAATGTTTATTTGGTTTTAACTAAACTTATAAGCAGAATATAATTGCAATTTATAACTGTCTTATTATTTTATTGCGAATATAGTCATAATTATCAGTTAGTTTGATAAGATTCTTACAGATGGCGGTATAAGGAAGTACGTTGACTGGATTGAGTAAGTATCCAATAGATGGCGCTTTGGTTGCACACTAGACCCACAAAAACGTTAAAATAATTAATGCACAAAATTAAACTAACAAGAAATATTTTTCATAGCTTAGTTCTTAGTTAAATTAATAATAATAATAAAGAATTGATTATTTAAAAATAAACAAGTGGAAACGTTGCAGTCGGACGCAACCGACTGCGGTATACTCGATACCAGTATTTAAACCGGTAAAAAGAGGCCTGATTGCAAGGGGTACGGATGCGGCAAGGGTGTACGCTGCCTTAAAGATTCTCCGATGCAGATGGGGATGCCACCAGCTATATTCCTTCCAAATTTGGTGACTCTAGCTCAAAGTTTGTAAATTAAGGGGAAAAGGGGGCTGGGGGTGGTATGGGTGGGCGTGGCATCTACATTTTTGATGCAGATGTATGTGGAATGTCAATTGCTATCTTCATACCAAATTTGGTGACTCTAGCTCAAAGTTTGTAAAAGTGGTGAAAGCGGGGGCTGGGGTGGTATGGGTGGTAGTGGCGCCCAAATTTTTGATTCAGATCTTTGTGGAATGTCAATTGCTATTTTCATACCAAATTTGGTGACTCTAGCTCAAAGTTTGTATAAGGTGGGGAAAGCGGGGCGGAATGGGTGGGCGTGGCTCCAAAACTTTGATGCAGATTGTTGGGGTCGTTGCCAGCTATCTTCCTACCAAATTTGGTGGCTCTAGCTCTACTACTCTGGAAGATACACGCATTCCCGTTTTTGACGAAGCGTTGGGTCAGATGGGGGTGGCTAGGGCGGTATTGGTGGGCGTGGCATCCAATCTTTTGATGCAGTTTTTGGGGGTCATCATCATTTATCTTGGCACCAAATTTGCTGACTCTCGCTCAAAAACTGTGGAAGATATAGGCTTTTCTGATTTCAAAATGCGGCGGGGCTGGGGGCGGAAAAGGTGGGCGTGGCTCCAAAACTTTGATGTAGTTTTTCGGGGGTCTTTACCAGCTAGCTTCCTACCAAATTTGGAGGCTCTAGCTCCACAACTCTGGAAGATACACGCATTCCCGTTTTTGACGAAGCGTTGGGGCGGATGGGGGTAGCTAGGGCATTATTAGTGGGCGTGGCATCCAAACTTTTGATGCAGTTTTTGGGGGGCATCATCACCTATCTTGACACCAAATTTGGTGGCTATAGCTCAAAAACTGAGGGAGATATAGTCTTTTTTTACTTTAAATTGCGGGGGGGCTGTCTTCGGATTGGAAGGACGTGGCTCCAAAATTTTTGATGCAGTTTTTTGGGGGTTGCTAGTAGCTATCTTCTCACCAAATTTGGTAGTTCTAACTGTAAGGATGTGCGAAATATGTGGATTTATCGGTTTTGAGTTATCGAATTTATCGATTTGCCAGCCCCCCAGTTATCGTAGAACCCCCATCTTGACACTTTAATTTACTATCCCATAGATAAAGAGAATTGGAAAGTTTCAAGTCTCTAGCTTGAAGGGTGTGGAAAAAAGTTGCGTTCATACAGACGGACAGACACCATGACGGACATTGCACAAACTCAATATACTCTTTACCTTCGGTATCGAGTATAATGAGGTTAAGTAATTATAAAATAAATTTCATTTTCAGTGTTGAATGATAATGCTCATAATCTAATTCATTCCTCACAATAAATAAAAATTTAATATTTTCTATCCGTTGAAACTTTATTTGAACTGTTCATCATTTTTAACTTCGTTTATAACACCAATAGTACCTACTAATTGAACGAAATATGCACAAGAAAACCACAGTAGCGCGTAACCGCGTCTGCTAGTATCATAAAGGTGTGATCATATCTGAAATAATATTGTATAATAAAATAAAATATAGATATCTTTTACCTCTATACAAATGAATGCAAGACAAAATAAAACAGTTTTACAACAAAATATGCAATGTTAAACATATTGCAATTCATAAGCAGACAATATATACTTATCTTATCGTCTCATTTAAGAATAATCAGTCATTATATTTTGTAAACAATAAATCATGCGCAGTAAACATATAACAATCTGCGTATGTCAAAATACTTATGCCGACCAGTGTATGCCATGCAATTCAATGTGGCAAGCTGTCTGAAAGAGGACTTGCCTTCTTACACATTTCTATGTATGTGTGTATGTATGTTTGTATTTAAATTTGTAATGCGGCGATGGCGAGTGCAAGTGCACTTATTTTACGAGGGGCCAATGAACAATGCGTGTTATCAGTAACATAGACCCACGTGTGATTAAGATTCAAGTGCCGTTGACAGCTAATCGGGTCGCTTAAGGCGCGAGCAATCTAATTTGTTCTTCAATTGTAATATTGTACTAAGTTAAACTATTATAGCAGCAGCAGCAGCAACAACAACGACGCACTTTGAACGAGACCGCTTAAAAATAAAGAGCGTGAGAAAGGAGAGTGACTCAAAGAGTGCAAGTGGACGCGAATAGCTGTGCTGTCAACTTTTGTTGAGCAACTTAAGCTGTTTTTTGTGGAAAAAAGCTAAACTTTTGTGCAAAAAATCTGAAAAAGCTGATGTTTTTTAGTATTGTTTTTAAACTATATTTTTTTGTATAGCTAATAATTTCTTCAATTTTATAGTTTATTCTTTTAAGTCTGTTGAATTGTTAATCAAATAGCTATGCTTTACGTCACCTATGTCGGAACAAAGCTCATCCAAAAACAAGGCGATAAAAATTTTTTAAATGTTTGAGTATTTTGTTTTGCGTTGCCGTCTGACTTATAATAAAGCCAAATTTGACGGGAAAATGCCAATTTGGAAACACTGCATAGCTAGCAAACTGAGTACTGAACACTGTTCAAAACATTAAATAGTTCAAATGTATATAAAACAGCTTAATGCAAATGAGCTGAGTTACAAAAAAAAAACTTAACAAAACAAACTTCACAAGTTTTTCATACTATTTCTAAAAATAGAGCAGCAACAATGTAGTCAACCAATATGCAAGAAGTTTTATAACCAATTGGTTTACACTTAAAAGAATATTTGAAACATCATAGGTACCTAACTCCAAAGTCCAATAATGTGACTTCTATATTTACAGTATCAGTTTAATGCTATAAAAGAAGGTTTCAAAGTTTAATCCGCGCGCACTTTTAAAAATAGCCAAAATGCAAAATTGACAACACTGCTGCACAGTGCATCAGCGCCATCTACAACTATGCCCTTGGCTATTGAGTAAAAGCGCCGTTATCATCTCAGCACATTTGACAACATCAGGCAGAAGCAAGTATGCCTCGGGACTTTTAATACATTGTTCCAATTGACACACGCGCGTATGGTTAGCAATAATATTAATTTAAAGCGACTCCGAGTCGATAAGCAGCAGGTGCCAAGCAATAAACATAAATTATTACAATGACCAAAGATTCGATTAGGACTGAAGCCGCAGCTGATCAAGTGCATTTTTTGCGCGAGAAGCTGCAAAAGTTTCAGAGAAAAATGCTTAGTGACTTGGAGAAGCGAATATCCTGCATGATTGAGGATGTGCTACAGGACATACAACAGCAGGAGCTGCGTGCACATGAATTCCGACACTTCGATACCGCCAGCGGGGAAACAAGAATGCTGACGCCACTTGGCACAATCGCCAGCAGCGGACATCTTCTACAAAATCCAAGAACGATTTTGACGTCAGCGACTCGTCAACTGGGCAAGTGGTGGATGCACAAAATGAAACAAAGACCAAAACAGATCCGCAACAGCAAACACAACAACAACAATTGGCGGAAAGAATGCGACGTCAGCTGCCGGACAAAGTGTTTGTGGCTCGCGAATCGTATTTGACGGCACTTTTGCAGGTGGAGCACATGCGCACCATTTATCACATATTTGCCATAATTCTGATCATGTTTCTGCTAAACGTCATCTGCTACGATTTCTTTGTCGAGGGTCACATTAATCTCGGCCTGGGCACATTTCGTAGTGGCCTCAAACGCCTGCATTGGGTTATGGGCGTCTGGCTGCTGGAGCATGTCTTTGTCCTGGCTCTATACTATGCATTCCAGGGATGGGCCCGTGTCCGTGCCAAGCTACAATCTTACAGTAAGTACATTTATCGCGTACAAAGTAATAGCAATCATCTAAATAACAAATTGCGATACAAGAAAAATTCTGGGCAGTATCATATTTTCCATAAAACGCGTGAGCATGGCACCCAAAGCTGCAGCAGCATTGTTTTTCTATGCACATCACACATGCATAAAGAAATGATCGAAAAGCGCCCATATGTGAGAAATTTACTCACTGAGTATGCACGAGCAACTAAGCATTTCGCTGCTTACTTACACAACTAAATATTTGATTGAGTGAGTGTTGCCCACCACTGTTGTACTATAAATAGCTAAATGAAATTTGCATTTTTCTAAAAGTGTGTGTGTTTGTATTTTATTTATTATGATTTGTTTTTAAACATTTAAATACATAAAAAAGTATATAACTGATGATAAAGATTCGCTCGGAATACACAATTTAATTGAAAATCTTTTATTGCTGTTGGTTTTTTTCCTAGATTAACTGCGCTTTGAATGGAGTTCAAAATCATCTTCTAGTATGTATATTGAAGAGGATAAATTGCATACAGTCGAACTTCTATGTAACGAATCTCAAGGAAAATAAATTCGAAATATAGAAAACTTTGTTGAACGTAAGTTCGTTGTATAGAAGTTCGACTGTATGCAAATCTTCCTCTTCTATATAATATAATAACAATATAAATTATAACAAAAATTGTAATGCATTTATTGCTCTCTCTCTCTCTCTTTCTTATCACATTGCAGATTCGTTGCAACGTTTTTGGTCGCATAGCTGCCTGATCCTGTATGTGAGTTCCCAACTGGTATTTGGTTATGTGTCCACTTCGCTATGCCTCAAGTTCCAGCTGCCGTTTGTCAGTGCCTGTGTGTTGCTCCTGGAGAGTACCCGCCTACTGATGAAGATGCATGCCTTTGTGCGCTACAATGCGGAACGAGTTTTGCTGGGCAAGCGAAAGGCTGATAATGACCTTGGGCCTAGTCGTCTCTATTTGCCGCCATTGCAATGCTATGTGTACTTCCTGTTTGCACCCACGCTTATCTATCGGGATAGTTACCCCCGCACATCGCATATTCGATGGAAGTTTGCGCTGTGCCGCTTAATGGAGATTGTGGCTGTTGCCTTTCTTTATGCCTTCATTCATGAGCGCCATATCCATGAGCATTTTGGTCAGTTTGGAAAGGAGGCGCTGGATGCATCCCAACTGATTGTTAAGCTATTTGGCATGATGCTGCCGAGTGCTGTGATCTTTTTGTGTGGCTTCTACATGATACTGCACTCGTGGCTTAACTTTACCTCGGAGCTGCTGCGCTTTGGTGATCGCATGTTCTACAAAGATTGGTGGACATCGCACACCTACGATAGCTACTATCGCAATTGGAACGTTGTCGTGCACGATTGGCTCTACGAATATGTTTATAGGGATGTCTATAAGCACATATTTAAGGGATCCAAAGTGGCAGCGTCGCTGCTGGTGTTCATGATATCGGCTCTGGTGCATGAACAGGTGCTTGGATTTGCGCTTCAGGTGTTCTTCCCGGTTATGTTTGTGTTATTTGGCATTGTGGGCGTCGCTTTGGTTTTCCTAATGCGTAGCGCATCTAAAAAGCTGGGCAACATTTTCATTTGGTTCTCGCTCATCCTTGGCAGTGGCATGCTGGTCTCATTGTATGCAATGGAGTATTATGCGAAGCTTAATTGTCAGCTAAAAAACGAGATCTGGTCGGATTACTTAACTCCAGCGATCTGGCGTTGCTATCATTAGGTTTCCTCGAACAAACTTTAGACTTAGTTTTTATTTGTAATTTGTACACATAGCGTACGTTTTGTTTTTAGGGTAAATAAAACTTAATGAACAATTTAATTAAAAATGCTTCGATTTCAAATGCAAATGATTAACTTATGGTATATACGTATATAGACGATATATGGTAATTATATCAATGTATCAAAATTATTTTACATCAATGTATCTGATGATAAGCTTCAATCCAATATTAAATACTGTCTAACAATAACCACTCAGCTAGCCTCTGCTGCGACCAGAATCACTTCGCGGACTTTTTACATCCTATGCGCAGGCATTAACTTTATTAGAGACAGCGGATGTGGCTGCGGCAGGCGTCTCCTCCACGTGTTTGCGTCGAAACAGTATAACATGTGGCTCCGGTGCATGCATCATGTAGTGTACCCAACCAGGACTCTGCTGCACGCCCAAATTGCGCCATTCAGTCTCTGTCATCAAGTGCGACTTTGGTACATGTTTGGCCAGATCAGGCGGTAAAATGACGTGCCTGCATATCATAACATTAATTAGTTTTAATATTAAACACTTGCGCATTGTAGCATGCCATTGCTTACATACCTGTACTCAAATTTATCATCAAAGTACTTCTCAGAGTACTGAATTTGATCGGCAGGCATAATTATTATATATTTTTAATAATTCTGTTTATTGTTAAGTGGCTGATGGTTGTGGTGGTTAGACGATAATAGTAGTGCTGTGAATTGTTATAAAGCCAGCACAATTTCCCTTCGAAAAATACCGCATCTCTTTTAACATAATTCACATTCAGTTATCGATCATACTTAACATTCAGCCATACCGTTCCAAAATAAATAGTTGATATTAATAGCATTTAGTTTTGTCTTTTTTGACTTGTTTATAATTTAAATAAAAATATATAAATCATTAATTAGGAACAGTACGAATGAAAGACCAATTTCAACAAGCTGACGTTTTGCTACTTTTCAGGTTTCCCGCTCATTTTTAACGCTATTATAAATTCTTCAACGTGTTTTGAAACATAAACAAACCATTTTTTTGTTTTATCGTTTACAAATGCGTAAAAGGAACTAGTGCGAACTTAGACACTGGAACAAGCTCACCCAACGAGCTCAGTGAACAACTCGTTTGTTCTCTCGCTCATGAACAATCCAAATATACTCCACATGTGCAGTCAAAGTAAAACGGCACCATAAAAGCTAAAAATTTGGAAATAATTCAACTAAAATTCCAATAAAGGCCTATCAAAGAAAGCTATTGTGTGTGTGTATGGCGTGTCAGTCCTTCGTCAGTCGGTTGTGTGCGTGCGCAATTCCAAAAGTTACGCGGCATTGTTGTGTGCGAAAGCGGAGCAGCAAATACTAGATTGGATTTTATATAAGCACCGTCGTTGTTTTTCAACAATTTCCACGCATATGTATATATTTATATATATTAAATAGTAGCATACACACATACACACACACAAAAACACACTCACCCACATGTACATACAGTCATCCCATTGCTGTGTTACCACCGCAACTAGGAGATTCCATGACAACAACAACAGCAGCAGCCACAACAACAACGATAAGGCGATAAAATAAATAAATATGCATATGGGCAAGCACAATTAAATAAATATATACCAAGAGCGGAGCGCCATTGCAGCTAAGAACAGTTCCAGTTCTCCGCCCAGTGTTAAATACACACTCGCATTTATATTTTTATATATGACAGAATGTATGTATGCGTATGAGCCACCTGCTGCTGCTGCCTGAGCCACTTGTCTAAAGCAACAGCCAAAACTCTAAAGCTAGCATCTCTGCACACATCTGAAGCAGCGCTGCTGCTGCTTCAAGCTGCGCCGGTGACAACGGTCAGAAGAGGGCGCTTAAGACGCTGCCCTAGGTTGACGGCAACACCAACAAACACAGAAACAACAAGAATAACTGAAGCGGCAGCAGCAGCAACAACAACAACCACAATAAAACAAATATGAACGCCAGCCTTATATATGAAATACTCATGTATTTGAACTCATTCTATTTTGGTATGTACGCCGCCTTTGAGGTGGGCGTGGGCGTGCTAAAGGCAATCAATCTGAGTTATGGCGAAAACATTCTGTCACGTGAGGCGACAATTCTACTCTCCTTGTGCATCATCGAAACGCTTCGCATTGTCTTTGGTCGCAAGAGCAGCCTCAGCGATCGTGGTGAGTAATCTCCAAAGTACAAAATTTTGACACAAATTTACACGTACAAAAACACACACGCATACATTTTGCGCTTCTTTTATGTTTACCAACACTCGAATATTTGTTTACTTAATAAGCTATGCGGTGCATACAAACTCACCAGTTGACCAAGAAGGCGGAGCTGGAGGCTGTTGGACGCGAGGTAGTAGTGGGTTGTCAGGGTTGCTATGATGACATGCTTAAATAATTTGTTGTTGTCTTGATGGACAGCGTCATCATTGTTCTGTACCCAACCTCTAACCCCTGCCTGACTCACCCACTTCGCATAACTCTGCATTTGAACGTGTCCACATTTACCATAACATATGCGTATTTTTTCACGTATTTATGGATACGCCTAAGTGTGGCAGCTTGAGTTCTGACAAAATCGAAAAATTACTCTTTGAAGAATTTTTAAACTATCAATAAAATTAAATATTATTATTATTATTCAAATTAGACAAATAACTTCCGACTCAACATGCGGTTCTAGCCGTTAAATATACAATTGAATATGAAAAAAAAACATATATAATACGGATATATTCACTCATATCACGTAAACGAATCTTTTGAGTTCTTTTGAATATTTTAGCAAGTTTAATTACAAATTGCTTTTTTTATATTTTAATGTGTTGTTTAATTTTTTTGCAGGCTGGCAAGCGACCGCATCCGTAATATTAACACTGCCCAGTCTTGCTATTGTTATCTATTTGTGTTGTTTTCAAACTTATGTTCTCAAACTCGAAATTATTCTGAGTGCCTTAATGATCACCCTACAAGGTGCTGAACTAGTCTACGCCAGCATATTCATTTGTACAATGTGCCGACCCGTCACATACACCTAGCAGTTGGTCCACGTTGCCACGTCGATGCCCACAATGCCAATGGCCAAGCCACCAGCAGCATTACTACTTGATCCAGGCGCAAGTGCTGGAAAAGTAGAAACAGTTCGACGACGACAACGCACCTTTTGGTATAATTATGTCAAGCAGTTTACGTTTAAGTTGAGTGATTTTGATGTAGGCTAAGCCATCTTATGCACACATAAGCAAACATAATTACACACACATAACTTTAAGGATCTACACACCACATATGTAAATATGTAACTGAGGTCGATGGAACACTGGACGTATTCCTGCAGTCGGTCCTCGCAACACCAAACAAAAATTACCATAAACAATGAACCAAAGAATCAATCCAATAAATCCAAACAGGAGGAGACAAAACAAAACGCTTAACAAACGATGTGAGTAGATAAAATTATATCTTATATAAGGTTGATTACGTGTAATGACAAAAAATATATGCATATACTGCACGGATATCACAACGCGGCGCGACTCGTCCGTTTTGATCAAAAGCACCATTTGATTTGAATGCTGCAGTGTACATTCTGCATTCTTTTGTCCGGCTTTTGTCGGACCCGTTGCTCGTCGTTGTTGGTATATTTTTATAATCTAAAATTATATATATGCGCACACATAAGTACACTCTATGTGCAGCACTAGCATCATCAGTTGGCATCGTTGTCGCTGCTCATCATCAATGTGCAATGAACACTTTTAATTCATTTGTAACGTATACGAAACCAACACAAAGATGGGAAAAGAGAAATATGGCTAATTAGTTTAGGCCAGGCAGACTGCCAAAGACGTAAAGTTTGAAAGATCCCTAGAAATATTTTGTTATACAGAAAATATTTCTAACTAAAACTAACTTCTTAAATCCAATAAAAAGATATAGGTATCAATAATATAAGTTTATAACACATTTATTTTATACGTTTTTATCGCGGCACTTAACAAATGAATGTGTCTTTGAAACAGCAACTAGACATTTATTTGAACACAAATTAAGAATGCAAATACTAATACGAAAATTCAAGAGTTAAGACAACAAATAGTCTAATCATATAGTATGTTAACATCGGGACTTTAAGATTTTGCGGAAGATCGCCTTATCAATACAACTTTTTAAGCCCACTTGAAAGAAGCAAAAGTTAAAAGTTTGTAAATTAAAGTAGCTTATATGCATATACACAACCTAGGCAGGTCATTGATAAATCAGGCATCCCTAAACAAAACAAAAAATTCACTTAAAACAAAACGTAACATTCGATTTTAAGCACCCAAAGGCGACAACGAGCAACACACATAATTCAAATAAATAACAGCAACAACAGAGCAGAGCAGAACAAAGACAACAGCAACAACTGAGCCCCAATGGCCAACACAGCAGGTCCATATTATTATAATTATTGTGGTCAGTCTAAAAATATAGCGCCCAACGTGAGCAACGTTGCACTCGTCGCGATCCACAGTGATACACAGTGTGAATTGGACAATAATTGTGCGAGAGGAAAAGCGTTAAGTTAAGTTAGTTAAAAATGCCGCCAAAGCGACCACCGCCGTTGGTGCCAAAGAAGCCCAACCCCAGCATGAACTACGAGGTGTTAATCTACCTAAATAGTTTTTACTTTGGCATGTTCGCATGCTGTGAAATGGCAATGGGTCTGCTGAAGGCGATCAATCTGAGCTATACGGGTCATACGCTCGCCCAGGACTCGGCGGTGATGATAAGCTTTATAGTGCTGGAAACGATGCGTTTAATAATGGGACGCAAGGGTACACTATCGGAGCGAGGTAGGGGAAGACTAGCAATCGCCCAAATTGACATACATTTGTTGTTGTTTTTTGTTCGCAGAATTATCTATTTATAGTTTTTTTGTTATCAATGCTTTATTTTGACTAATGCTCTCTTCTCCCTCTCTCTCTCTCTCTTTCTCTTTTTACCTATGTAGGTTGGACTGCTATATTGTCTGTCTTTCTGACCGCTCCGTGCTTCGTGGGCGTCTCGTATCTGTTGCTGTTGCAGACGTACAGGCTGCGTCTGGAATATTGCCTTTGCACGCTGCAGATCGCGCTCTACCTGACCGAGGTGTGGTACGCCATTGTCTTCGTATTCTCATTGTGTCGTCCAGTAACTTATGATTAGTAACATACAAGCCAAATAGAGCAACAGCATGATGAGACATTTAAGCTATACTAGATGTACCAAAAAGGTTTTAAAAAAAACACCCAACATTACAGAGATTAGCAATATAAAAACAAACAAAACAATTGAATAATGAGGCATGAGAAATGAATTGATACACAAACCACAAATATTATATATACATACATATACAATGTATATTATCCAAATATATAGTATATATATGACTTACGACTTAACATGTAGCACATAGTACATACATATGTCTATATGCATATGTACTTGTATATTATAGGTATATACATTAAACGGTTTTATATACAAAAAAAAGTTGTTAACATTTAAGCATCAATTGGAACCAATACGACAAGACAGCCCAAAAAGCTCGAACTTGAATAATTTACACATTTGTAAGACACTTTTTTTGTATATATAAAAACTACATACTATAATATGCCATGATAAATCCAAAAATTTATTATCATTAAAAAAATTAGAATGACAAAAGAAAAAGTTGACACAATGATCAAAAATAGTAACAATTAGTTAAATAAAAACCATAATAATAAATGATTACTGAAAACTTTAGAACTAGCCCACGATAAAGTCAAAAGTCAATGTGTGTACTTTAAAGAAATACTTCATATAAAGCTAGCGTAAACCATATAACGTATTAAAGCCGTTCAGGACGCCCCTCAAAACAATGAATAACTAAAGTAGAAAGATTCGAAACTAAGGTGATGGTTTTTCCTCCTAGCCACCCAACAATCGGTTTAATCTCATTGCATCTCATTAAACTCTGCAGACCAAAGCTAGTCAAAAACTTTTGGTCCTTGTGCTTCTGTAGCCTATTTACGCCGAACACCCTAGTCAAAAAAAAAGAGATAAATCTCATACTAGTTATTCAGTGCAGTGTAAACATAATAAATAAACTAAAACTACGATAAGCAGACATACCTACCAATACTAATAATTTTGTTGGCAAATTTAATTGTATAATATTTATATAACTTTTTGTTGGAATCCATGTTAACATACATTTTTAAAATGCAACCACAAAATGTAACACAATTTAGTTATAACAAAATAAAATAACAGATTTTATGACAAATTATATACACTTAATAAAAAAAAATTAACAATTAAATAACGAGTCGAAAAAAAAACGAAGTTTTTTAGTTTTTTAATTTTATCCGTTGCTGATTTGTTAAAATTTGATTTTTTTTTGTTTTATTCAATCCGATTATAGGTTTAAATGCTCACATACTTCAAATCGTATGCTAGTAGGCTTTGTTTATTTTTTGCATATTATGAGTTTATTTGGACCGGACTTTATTTAGAATTTTAAAACATAAAACACATAACACATTTATTATTTCAGATTTAACACAATATCAATGGATACAAATCAAAAGTCAGGTAAACTCTTATTTTCATTAAAAATAACGCTTAATTTACTTTCATTTGGCTTAGTGGAAAATTTCGGTCCGTCGCAGTCGAGCAGCAGCCGTCGAGTGATGTGGCTGGGACGCGACGATGAAGATGAAGTCTTCGACTCAATTGTTACCTATAAGACCTTTTCAAAACCACGCCAGGCAATTGATTCATCCAGTACAAATTCAGAGCTTGAGCAACACAGTAACTCACAATCCTTGAAGTCATCGGATGAAAATTGCCGGCTGTGCCAAAAGACTCAAGCAAGTCCACAGGATATGGCCAGCAAGTCATCAACAAGCCTGGCGCTGCGCTACAAACCTTCTCACGAGTCGCTTCAAGATTTGGCTAGTAACAGGAGATCTCGTGCTAGAGGATGCTGGCATCAGCTTGTTAATCGTGTGTGTAACAAGAAGTTAAACGGCGATGCGTCTCCCAGTCTGGCGCTGCGCTACAAGCCATCGCATGAATCCCTTGAGGAACAAAGTAGTAAAGATCAAGTTACGGAGCATTCCACGCCCAAGCTCGCCACTGCAGATCTGAAATTGGAGACATGCTTTATCCCAGCCTATCAGACAGCTGTAGTGCGCGAGGTTGCGCCCATGTTTGCAAACTGTATGTGCCTTGTCGACGACAGCGAGTCGGGTTGCTCAGGCTCTATCGAACTACGGATACCCCTCTTAAAATCACCAAAACTTAGCAAACACGTTGACGCCGAAAGCAAGGAGCTGACACGTATTAATCAAAAGGGCACAAAGACTAAGCGTCGTACCAGGAAGGCAGCGAGTTCCTGTAGCACCACCTCAAAGGGAAGCAGCGAAAACAACACAATGCCAACGTTATGCCAAAGACAACAAGAGCTACATCGCTACCGTGTGGAGATTGAGAAACGCCGCTTGGAATTGTTGGATTTAAAGATTGTGCGAGAACGTGCGGAATCCTTGCGCCATGAGATACTTTTTCACAAGGACTTGCAGCTGAAACATAATCAAATTAAATCATACGAAGACAACAACAGCTCCCAGGCATAATTAAGCCACAATCAGTTTAAGACAAAATTACTGGTTTTTCCCAAACGCTTATACTTGATTTTCTACCATTTAATAAATACAAATTTTAATATAATTTCACGAAAAATAAATAAACAAATATAATAACTTAATTCAAACACTTTAAGGCTTATAACCTTTAAGACATTACACTGCATTAAACATTTTGTGAAATTATTAAAAAACACTTGCTGGTAGCTGAGAATATTAAGTTTTGAAATCTCAACTACCGTTAAAAGCTTTTATTTATGTCGAATGCCGGTGTGGGCGTGTGTAGAGTTTTGTGTGACTGTCAACACAGCTGACATTTTAACACACAGACGGACAAATGCATTTCAATTAGTAAAAATTTAACAGATGCTTAATGTTCAATGATCAGCATGTTGGTAAAAACGTGCAGAGTCTGCGGAAAAAGCACCAAATCTGACCGACATGTTAATATTTTTGAATCAAAAAATAAAAGACTAATACTGTATATACAAATGGTGACGGGATTGCGGGTAAGTTTAACTTACTAAGTTATCGCTCAAGTATTTATTCTGTTTTAATAATGACTATGTAAATTATGCAGCTGCGCGATTTACAAGATGCCCCCGTTTTCATGTGTTATTGCTGTCAGTCGGATCTAAAACTAGTCATGTCATTTCGCAGGCTGTGCATGAAGACACAAAAGAAATGGCAGCCAAACCTCGAAGTGAACGATGACTTCTCTCTAAGCGAGCAGGAGAGTCCAATTCCCAGTCCAAAGCAGTCAATCTGCCGAAGCTACATAAATACCGACGTCAGCACTAACAGAGAAAGCGATTCGGATGATGAGCCACAGGAAACATTGCAAGTTATGCTTAAAGAATCAAAAAATATAAGCAATATTAGCTCCACTAATGTTGCTGAGGAACATGACCATTTAGATCTTGATTATGTCATGAATGCCAATACAGACATTGATACAGACGAAAGAAGCGATTTAAATGAAACAGACAATAAAAATAACAGCGATGTTCCCAATTCAATAATTGCTCCAAATGAAGATTTTAAGAAACTGCCAAAAGTGAACCAAGAGGAGGCCATCTACATCTGTGAACTGTGCGGCAAATATGTAAATAAAAAGTCTACATTCGAGCGGCACATGCGTACACACAGTGGGGAGCGTCCCTTTGCTTGCGAGTAAGATTCGATGACGGGAATATATTACTTATGCATGTATGAATATGAATTAATGTACATAAATTACTATTTGCAGGAATTGTACAGCCCGTTTCTTATCCGCTGCTGAGCTGCGCGCTCATGGCCTTACCCACTCGGGAGAGCGACCATTTCCATGTCGCTACTGTGATCGGAAATATGTGAGCTATACAGGCAGACTAAAGCATGAGAGAATGCATAGAAACGATCGGCCCTTTGTTTGTGAGGAGTGTGGCAAGGCCTTTACCAATACCTATATCCTAAAGAATCATATGCTAGTGCATACTGGCGAACGCTTATTTAGGCAAGTTAATTCACTTCTACGTGAATATGTTATTATTAACCAACTTATGTATGTATATTGGTAGATGTGATATCTGTCAGCGCTCGTTTCAGCGAAAGACTCATCTAACAACTCATTACCGATCAAATACACACATGCTCAACGTGGAGAAGCATCAGGGCACACAGGTTGAGTTCTGTGGATCAAATCCGATGACGGATTCGGATTGATAATGGAATACTTTTATTTCTACTTTTGTCATCAATTTAGAAATACGTAATTTGATAGGCACTTATTATGCTTTTTTATAGCGCTGGGACAGGTGACAGGTTTTACAGTCAAAAAGTTTAAAAAAATATTTATAATAATGACTATATATAATGAAATTACTAATTATAATACATAAAAGCATAAATTTGTAAAGTAAATAGCGCATTTCAATAAAATTCTATACTTTTAGCGTTGGAAATCACGGTATTTAGAAAAATAATAATTATACCAGTTCTTAATTTTCAAATTACCAACAGAAAAGGCTGCAAAACCAAAACAGTTTGGTGTTTTATATTGTGGCCAGTGCTGTACAACGATGATAACCTGTTGATGGGACTAGGCGAATGGCAATCGCAATTGCGGTCGAAAAACAGATGCTTTGTTTACAGTCGCGATTAAAATCAACTTAAAAGTTTTCGGCATACAAAATGCTGCAAAACATTTGTCGCATCTGTGAAATCGACACTGGTGCAACTAAAACCACAAATCTATTTGAGAAAAACTCACGTAAACTGTTGCAAAATATTAACCTAATCACCGGCGTTAATGTAAGTCAACTAAAGGACAATATTGATATATATTGATTGATCAATATATTTTGAACACATTAACCTACAGTTAGAGTCTACAAAAGATTTGCCTGAGGTTATATGCATCAACTGTCAAAATGATCTGCACTCTGCCATAGAGTTCCGCAAGCGCTGCCTAAGTAGCCACAATAGATGGATACAACTGTCAAAGGATGCATCCGGGCCTAAGGCATCTTCTGCTCCTTTCTCTACTCATGTAACTTGCGTGCGTCGAAGTACACGTAAGCGCCTACGTTACCCTTGCAAGAATGAAACGATCGAGAACGAGCCCTTGAGTCCCGTTGAAGTGCTCATTAAAGTTGAGCATCCAAATAATGCTACCGATAGAGATGACGATTTCGATCATTTGGACACGAAGTCGTCCAATTTTATAAACGATGTTACCGAAATCATATCCATTTTGGATGAGGATTATGTGCCAATGGTAACGAAAACCAAACGAGATCCACGTTTGGCAAAGACCACAGCTAAAAAGCAGACGCGCAATAAGCAAAAGCTTCCGGTTTTCTTTTGTGATCAGTGCGGCAAAAAAGTAACAGGGAAGTCCGCCTTTGACAGACATCTGCGAAAACATAGTGGTATTCGACCTTTTCAATGCGAGTAAGGTCGTCAAATAAATTTAAATTTAATTTAATTTACAAATTAAATTTATAAGCAATCATTTTATTTTGTCTTCAGGCAATGTCCTGCCCGCTTTCTGTCTGCCGGCGAGCTAAAAGGCCATCAAGTAAGCCATACGGGCGATCGCAACTTTCCATGTCGCTACTGTGACCGAAGCTATGTTAACTATAGCGGTCGACTGCGCCACGAACGTACCCACACCAATGAACGACCATTTGTCTGCGCGCACTGTGGCAAGGCATTCACTAACTCCTATATACTCAAAAACCATAATCTGGTGCATACAGGCGAGCGGTTATTTAGGCAAGTAAATAATTTTAAATGCATATTTGTTAATAAATAACTTACAAAATAGCTTGCATTGAATTATTAATTTAGTCATTCAAGCAATTTTATGAAACCATTAATAGAATTAATTTACAAATTAAAAAGTTGTAAAAACAAAACTTTTAAAATTCAAAAATGTTTACCTACTATCACTAAACTATAATTTATTTGCTTATTTTTACAGATGAGATCTATGCGAGCGCTCGTTTTCACGGCCAACTCATCTAAAGACGCACTATCGCTCAAATACTCATAAACAGAATGTGGAAAAGACTTGTGCATTAGATCAGCATTCCAAAAAGTAGAAGAGTTGCATTCTGTGTCTGAAATCGCTTTGCCACATGCTAACACTGAACCACAAGCCATGATTGTTGACACAGTTAAAGTGGCCTTGGAGCAGTAGAAGTTTTTAATATCTAGTCAAATATGCAAATAAGTGCAAAAAATAATTTAATTTATAAGATTTTAGTTATAAAATTGTTATGTACTTATATAAAGCAAAGTATTCCGGACTTTATGAACATTGGATGTTGCGAGACTTAATTTTTAATTTGTTTTAACGCTGTTTTGCGTTTGTGAGAGCTTGACTGAAAATGTGAATCAAGATGCGTTTGTCGTCTAAATGATTTATTGCACATCTCGCAACTGTAATAAAAGTGTGTTTGATTTAACGTATTCCTTGACCATAAGCGTAAATGTAATCTCACCTAAAGGCACGCTCACCGGAATGGGTAAGCATGTGATTCTTCAGTATATAGGACGTGGTAAAGGCTTTGCCACAGCTGTTGCATGCATATGGTCGTTCATTGGTATGAGTCCGTTCATGCTTCACCCGTGTACTGTAGTCCGAAAAGGAACGATCGCAATACTGACAGGCAAAAGGACGTTCCCCAGTGTGCCTTCGCATATGACTTTTGAGCTCGGAGCTAGTGCAAAAACGATACTGACACACGCTGGCAACAACAGTGCACTTGTTAAATAAATTAAATTTAATTCTTTTTATATTTATGCTTACTCGCATTCATGCTGCTTTATCCCACGATGTCGTTTGCAATGTAGTTCATAGGACACTCGACCAGATATGTGACTGCCACACTCCTCACAAAAAATAAAACGTTATCAAGACGTTTCCGACCAACTTTCTTTTTAGCTATATTTGAAGTCAAAGCAATCTCGTTGCCTATAATTTTGTTCACTTCCGCACAGTCTGCTGTTGAACAAGATATGGTGCAGTTTTTATTATTTGAGATCTCATATTCTTCGTTGACAAGTCTAGATTGTTGTTTATCAGATAGATTCTCTGTTGTTTCGAAAGGAACAGCATTTTGATTTTCAGCATCCTGTATAATTGGGATATCATCAATGATGATCTCGAACTCCATTGGGTCATGTTCCTCTTTGACTATGTCGGCTTCTTCATGGTCAGCTTTAAAAATCAATTCTTCATCTGCCGTATGCGCATTTATATTTGTTGATTCTGATAGTGACTCGGTTTTATTTGTCTTGATATCTTTCTGGAAACAATTGCCAATTAAATCCATTACGGCTTCCCTATACTCCACCGATACCTCTTGAAGCTCGTCCTCGCTTAGCGCTGTCAGTATATTCTGCTGGGTTGTGATGACTCGATCGCTAAACCTAATTGCCTCCTGTAACTCCGTCTGGCAAGAAAAGCATATGAGGTCTGGCAAACTTTTAGCATTTTCCAACTGCAAAATAGAACGTAAAATCTTCGCATGGTGTACATAGCACTTACATACATATACACACATATATGCATGTAGCAAGTAACTTACAACTAGCCCCGTAAGAACTTGAATGCTCCAAAGAATATTTGTATCATCAAAGATTCGTTCAGCTTTTTCGTACGTTGCAAGCGTACCACAGGCCCTGCACACATTTTTAAGCATTGTGTATGATTTATTTTTTGTAAATATTTTGCTGATGTTTTTATTGGTTTTTGCCATTCGCGTGGATGCGGGAAGCTATACTTAACAGTAGGCAGTGCTGTACAACGAATGCGGCAGCATATAAAAATACACTCAGGCCTCGCTTTGCGTCGTTTCACTTTGCGTTGTTTTGATGTTGCGTCGTTACTAAATTAAGACTCATTTTCGTTGAACTATGTAGTTGGCGATTCCATTTTTGGCTTTCTGCTTTGCAATTGCTTTGCTATTCTTATGTGCAAAGACTTTTGTCAATTATTGTAAAAAGCATAGTTGCAGAGGAAGGTTTATCATAAATTAAGGTAAATAAAATATTATTTAAATAAATTTGATAAATACCATAATAATCAAGAGTGGAAAAATTACAAAAAAAAAAAAGACAAATAAAAAACACTAAGTTTGGAAACAAAATTTGACATTTTACGACGCTTTGAAAATGGTGTAAGGGCTGTAGACATAGCAAAATCTCTTTATCTGCCTCCACAAACTGTCAGAAGTATTCAAGCTCGAGATAGAATTAAAATAAGAGAAGCTGATAAGTCTGTTTCATCATAAGACGCTAAGACAATGACTCCAACAAGGAGTGGTGTTTTGTTTAAAATGGAGTCCTTGCTTTCTATTTGGATACAAAATCAGATTGCACAGAAAATGCTATTAAGTAGAATGGCAATCCAGGCTAAAGCAAAAAGCTTATTTAATTATATCAAATGCCAATCTATGTGTGTAAGTGTTAGTGCTCCTGATAAATGAGAAAATTTTGAAGCTAGTAACCATGGTTGAATTATACATGGTTATGTCGAGAGAGAGAGAGCTCGCTCAATTTTTAGGAGCCTGTTGTTAGTCGAAAAGCAGCTATTTTAAGTCGTGGTCATGATACAATTATACATGTATAATTGTATCATGGTCGTGGTGTTGTTTTGAAAAATGTAAACAAAATCACACATCGTTCTATCTCTTTTTTGCTCACAAAAACAAGACGATAAAGCAATATCGAGAGAGCAATTATGCTATCTCTCTTGCACTCGCGTGGTCTTATCAACAGGCTCCTTCTGTTACACATGACACAACCATGTATAATTCAACCATGCTAGTAACGGCCATGGTGAAACAATAATAAAATAAATTATAGTTTCATCATGGTAACGGCTGGTTTGACATGTACAAAATTCTTGCGAAACTACACAGTATTGCTCTCAAAGGCGAAGCAGCCAGTGCTGACACCCTCGCTGCAGACCGTTTCTCGATAGATTTAAAAGCGATAATTCAGCAGTGCGGCTATGTCTCAAAACAAGTTTTCAATGTTAATGAAACAGGTTTATTTTGGAAAACTTTTATATCGAGAACTGAAAAATCAGCACCTTGATTTAAAGCTAGTGAAGATAGACTAACACTTCTTTTAGGTTCCAATGCAAATGGAGATTTTAAGTTTAAGCCGTTACTTATCTACAAATCAGAAAATCGAAGTGGCTGTTCAGAGAATCGACTTCCTGTACACTGGCGAGCCAAAAAGAAACCATGGATGACGGCGTTATTATTTAAAGACTGGGTTTTTACGTATGCCATTCCAAATTAAAGCTTATTGCAATATAGAGAATTTAGACTTCAAAGCATTCATCCTGGCCACCCAGTTTATATTGATGACTGACAATGGATCAAGGTGTAATTTCAGGCTTACAATGCAGAAAGTCTGGAAATCTTTTAACATTTTGAATTATTTCAGAATCTTGGGAGGACGTAAAATCATCCTGCATGAATGGTGTGTGGCGCAAAATGTGGGCAGAATGTGTACACAAGAAAATAGGTGACAGTTCCTCTTTAGAAGTTGATGATGATGTTCAAGCAGATACTATTTGTCATGAAATTGCTAACTGAGCAAGAGAGTCTTATGTATTTTGAAGGGATGGATGAAGTTGAAGAAGATAGTCCGCTACATAAAAATTAGCGTCAAAATTTAACTTCACCGCAAATTTCTAAAGCACTAAATCGGATTGACGAAGTAATGGAGATTTTTTCAAAAGCGATACTGATAGCGAAAAAAGTGAAAAAAGTTTCTCGTGCGGTAGCAAATTGTTACACGGAACTTTACCTCAACATAAAAAAAACAAGCTGTTCACCAAACTCTGGAAAAATTAAAAAAAATAAAAAAAATTAAGAGATTTCAATGCCCGCAAGCTCGTCTTCAGAATCTGAATAATTTTATAATTTATTTTTTGTATATATATTTCATCTTTGGTTGAATCTCTATTCTTCTACGACGCATAGTTAGGCCTGAGTCATCGAGCATTTTTTTCGGTTTGCAGTCGTGCGCAAGTTAAACTAAAGAAAGCAAGTAAGCAACTGCACTGATAAAGAATAGACAACGACGTCCGCTCTTGAGGAGAGATAGTCGGTGACTGTCTTGTTAATAAAAAAAAAACATTTCTCTATAAAACTTATTATATATAATAATCTATCGAGCTTCAAAGACAATAATCATAGTGGTAACATACTGTGTTAACCAGTTTCAACAGTAATAAAATTTAATTTCATATTATTTTAGACAAAAATTCATTCAACTATTGCAACTTACAAAAGAAAATAAAACTGAAATTGCCTGATTATGCAACAAAATTATTAAAATCAACACAATAAATTAAACAACATTTTTCTTTACTAGAAAACTTAATATTTGACATGCTTCTTAATTGATAAGGTAAGGTTGTGGAACGAAACTTTTCACTTCTAACATTTTGCAAGGGATTTAACTTTCAATCTTGACTTCTTGATTGTGTTTCTCCAGGTTGCGCTTATGCGCGCTCGACCGACAATGCGTTGCTAGATGAGTTTGTCGAATGAAAGTTTTATTGCACAGCTCGCAGCTAAATTTATAGAATACATACTTATGTGATTAAACGGAAGCTCGTTGAACATCAGCAAAAATCTCACCTGAAGGCACGTTCGCCGGAATGGATTAGCATGTGATTCTTTAGTATGTAGGTGGTGGTAAAGGCTTTCCCACAGGTTTTACATACATACGGTCGTTCATTGGTATGTGTCCGCTCATGTTTCACCCGCGTGCTGTAGTCCGTAAAGCAGCGTCCACAGTACTGGCAAGCAAAAGGACGTTCGCCCGTGTGTCTCCGCATATGACGTTTAAGCTCTGAGCCAGTGCAGAAACGATCCCGGCATATGCTAGTAACGATATTAGAAACTCATGTATTGAATTTATAATTAGTTGTTTGTATGCTTACTCGCATTCGTATTGCTTGTCCCCACGATGTCGTCTACAATGTAACTCAAAGGCCATTCGACCAGTTATGTGATTTCCACATTCATCACAAATGTACCTGAGATTGGGAATGCGTTTTCGCCCTGCTTGCTTTTTGACCTTATTTTGAGACATGGCAATCTCGTCATTTAATACTCTGTTCAACACTGCAAACTCTTCGTCTGAGCCCTTATCAGGCTGGATATAACCATCTGTAGGAGGATTTTGATGATCTTCGCCATCAATTGTGAATTGCTGTTCATCAGATGTATTCTCTAGTGTCTCGGAGACCTGGGATTCCTGGAGTTCAGCCTGATGGTTAATTAAATCATCGTTAATAATTATGTCATACTCCACTAGATCATCCTGTTTGCTATGGTCTTCTATGATAACATCGTATTCTTCGTCATGGTCTTTAATGTTTAATTCGTGTTCTGTCTCTGGTTGATTTATATTGGCTTTGTCTGATTGTGCCTCAGTATTGTTTGTGTTAGTTTCTTTTTCACTAAAGTTGCTAGAAAACTCCATAATAGCTTCTCTGTACTCTACGGATATTTCCTGCAGCTCGTCTTCAGTTAAGGTTGATAGAAGCTGCTGCTGCGCCGCAATGACTCTTTCGCTAAATCGAATTGCTTCGCGCAATTCTGTCTGACAGCAAATACATATAAGGTCTGGCAAGCATCTTGCATTTTCCAACTGAATTTAAAAACAAAAAATATAAATGTTTAAAAATAGTTGTACTCTTTTTTTTGTTTTTTTTTTTTAACTAATTACTTACAACTATGCCTGTAAGAACTTGGATGCCCCATAGCATATTTGGATTTTGAAAGATTTTTAACGACTTTTTGTAGGCTGCATATCTGCCGCATACTCTACACATGTTTTTGAGCATTGTGTGATTTTATAATATAAATAGCACAATAAACCAAATTTGTGTGGGATACAAAAACAATTTGGTAAACAGCGCATTTAGCTATGGGTGTGATTGTTTATTTGTGCTATTCACGTGTGAGCGCGAAAACGTACAGTGCTGTAAAACTTTAAAAATACTTTGCTGGCTTTTTTTCGACATTTTTTAAGAACTGTCTTCATACAGAAACATATTAACACGAAATTTAAAAGACAATCAAACAACTACAAGTTTTGTTATATATTTTATCTAATATAGAATATGTATCATTGAATCTTAGTTAATCATGTTAAATTAAAATTAGAAAAATAATTAATTAATCCTGAATGTGCAAGCTCTCTTCATCCATTTCCAATTTAAGCTGATGGGCCGGGTCGTGCTTCATTTGCTGCTTTAGCTGATACTTTTCCAAGGTACGCTTGTGTACTCCGGTACGCATATGAGTGCTGAGATGTGTGGGCAGCATAAACGACTTATCGCACAGCTCGCATCTAAAAATCATTAAATCCTGTGATTAACAGGTATTAGTTTTTAAATTTTTTCGCTTACCTATAAGAGCGCAAGCCGGAATGTGTTAACATATGGTTTTTAAGTATATAGCCCGTAGTGAAAGCCTTTCCGCAGGTTCCGCATGCATAAGGGCGTTCATTGGTGTGAGTGCGTTCATGCTTGACCCGCGTCGTGTAGTCGGAAAAGCAACGTCCACAATATTGACAGGCAAAGGGACGTTCACCAGTGTGCTTGCGCATGTGCCGTTTAAGCTCCGAGGTGGTGCAAAAACATTTTTCACAAATTCTTGCAATTACAAAAAGAAAATTAAAATGAATGACAGGGCGCATACAAAAAATAATCAAACGTAGACGCTTACTCGCATTGAAAATCCTTTTCGCCACGATGTCGACGACAATGCAGCTCAAAAGCCATGCGTCCTTTTATGTGATTGCCGCATTGATCGCAGATGTAAACACCTCCTGCTCCCCGACGTCGCGGATCATCTGGTTTTATCTTTGGCTTTGGCGGTAGACTGGACTTTTTCACAACATTCTCGTGCTCATATTCATCATCCAGTACGTTGTCAAGAACAGCCACTTCGTCATCGGAATCATACAGATAACCCTCATTGGGATCGGGCGCAATGAGTTGCTCCGTAATGTTTTCAATTTTCACAACATTCCCTTCGTCGTCTTGTATAAGGCATTCGTATTGTGCTTCCTCAACTATCGACTCGTCATCTTCATGGTCAGCCTCAATCAAATCGTTTATATCCGGGGCAATTTCATATTTCACTTTTGTAATAGTTCCTTCATTACTTTCCGGTAGCAGATTTATAAAATCGTTTTCCGACTGATCGAGAGGCTGGTTATACTCCTCAATCTCACACTCAGTATCTGCATCGGGTTCGGATTCCGTTTCGGTTTCCTGGTCAATCGTTTGTTCCGTTTGGGCTTCCATGCCCATTATGAGTGCCCTGTATTTTTGGGGTATTTCCTGCAGTTGCTGTTTGGTTAATTCTTCCAGCAGCTCACGTTGTGTGGCAATACACCGGTCGCGAAACCGGATGGCGCTTGTCAACTCTTTGTTACAGCACTCGCACATCCGCTCCGGCAGGAACATATAGCTTTCCAGCTGCAGTCAAATAAGGTTGGTGAGTTAATTGCCCAAGCAAAAGGTCTTATATTGCTTACCTGCAAACCCGTAATTGTTTCTATGTTGTTGAGCAGCCTTGCGTTGACTTTTTCGAATATTTTGTGTGATTTCTTGACACTGGCGTATTTGCCACAAACCCTGCACGTGTTTTTTGGCCATTTATTTTGAACTTTTGCCATGTTTTCAAGGCAAAACTATATTTTTTATGGAATAATTGTGGGAAAAGATGCGCGACCGTCTCGCGTTGCCAACTACTTTTATAGTGTTGTTTTGCCATTCACTGCGATGTTAACAGTTTACAGTATGTTCTGTTAACCATTGATCAATTACATTATTAGTCAATGCTGTTAACAGCGTAATGCCGCTCTGAACAAAGATTCAGAACTGCAGGCACGTCATGGCGACTTTGGAATGGTAAGTTTCCAAAGAAAATAAACAAATAATTGTTGATAACAAATGTGTGTTAAAATGTGCAGGGCTTGCGCACCCCGGTGCTATGAAGTGATTAAAAATCACTTACAACGTCATGATACACAGGAACATCCGCTCAAGCAGCAGGCAGTCACAGTAATGGTAAGAGAGTTTAAAATCGTTCATTGTCATTTAATATGTTTATTATCAGACAGTGGACAACAATCCGCTTAGCTTGGCACTGGCACTCGAGGGCACCGATCCACTGTCTAAGTTTGCACGTCAAGAGCAAGAACTGAAGGATCCCTTGACTCAAATGGCGAGTCAATTTGTAAGTAATCAAGTAACTCAAAATGAATTAACATATCACAATTATCTTCATTAACACAGCTCAACTCAAATAGTGATAATACAAGCAAGACCAATGATAACACGCTTAATTGGAGCTCCCGGCGCCTGGGCATATTGAATCGATTTACCACCAATGAAAAGTTGTCACTTTCTACTAGTTTTCTTTGCACCGGCAGCAGCACAGAAGGCGGTGGTGAAAATTGTGAGAAATATGCAACAGGCTAAAGGGAAATCTAGAGTTTTTTCTTTACATGTTCTTGTCTTGCTCTCTTTGCAGTCAAAGCTCAAACGGTGGTGGCCGACAAGGTCAAGTATCGGCTGGAGCAGTTGGACAACTTTGATGATGGCAGCATGCGTCACATGATGGACCTCACACAGCAGGAGTACATTCAGCGATTTGATCAGCTTAAACAAGAGCTCATCCAATCTTGGCATAATGATCAGCGTGTCAAAGCCCTTAAGATAGCCATACAGTGCGCCAAGATGCTTTCAGATACAAGCGTTCTGCAGTTCTATCCGAGTCAGTATGTGCTCATTACTGACATATTGGACGTCTTTGGGAAGTTGGTCTACGAGCGTTTGCGGGTAAAGGCGGCGGGTGCGCCAGGCGCTTCGGCAACGGTGATGCAGCGTGAGAGGGATTCGGCTCGCGATACCTGTCAAAATTGGTTCTATAAAATCGCCTCTATACGTGAGCTGCTGCCGCGTCTCTATCTGGAAATGGCTATATTCAAGTGCTATGAATTTTTGACTACGTCACAAAAGAAACGGAGGAGTTACTTTTAAGATTGACTAGTCAGCTACGTGGTATTGCAGATCCACTGGTGTCCATCTATTCACGCTGTTACCTGGTGCGCGTTGGTGTCCTGGTTACGCACAGCAGGACGTATATACGCGACAACTTTACGGATTTGTTAACAATTTATCCGCAGGTTAGTTGCAAAGTCTTCAATTCTTCTTTCAGTTAATGATTAAATTCTCATGGCAGATATTTCGTCTAGTGGCTCGTTACAATTTGCATCCGGAGATTATCACGGCTAGTGCATACTTACATCTGTATGCACCGGCTTTGGATTTTATGCTACAGTGTATGGTGCACCAAAGCGATCTGTATGCACAAGAAATGCTGTCCGAGTGTAAGCAGTTAAAAAACAAGTAAGCCAATGATTACAACCAATAGTCTGCCAATAATAAAATTATTATCTTTTAGCGGCGCTGTGCTCTTGTCCATTCTCAACTCATCAAAAGGCGAGTTTATAGCCGCCAATTCGCAAGAGTTTTTGGAGCTGATAAACAATTGCGATACGCCTGGAATATCTAAATCACAATTGCTGCGACCGCTTGGCAGCTGTGTCAGTAACTGTGCACCATTGCAGGAGCAGCGAGTGTCATTCTTGAATGCAGCATTTCAAACAATAAATACGTTTACTGATCCAAACGAATACATAAACTGTGTGGAAACCTGGGCGCCCTTTGTAGCACAGTACTTTACGGTTCGTATGAACTCCAAATGATAGTTGTTTTTTATATCATTGTACTTCTCTTAAAATTTGGCAGATACACGAGGTTAATCATCTGCTTGGTGAATTGAATTCGCGTATGTGCCTGGGCAAAGCATACGAAAAGCACTATGGCCAATTGCAGAGCATTTTAACGCGGATAATGCAAAACTATCGTACCATTGAGTTGCTGCTAATACAGCCGAATTTTTTGCCCTACTTGGATCTGTTTCACAAGGAGTCGGTACGCGTTGAGGTGTGCAAATCCATATTAAGCTATTACCGACAAAATAGCGAGGCACGAACTTGCGATGCAGTAGTCACCAATGCACTTATGTTTCTAGGCAAGATACTTAACGACTCGGTCAAGTTAGTGAGCGAAATACTTGTTTTAAAAAAGGCTTAACATTTATTTTTATTCATTTATACAGCGCACTCAGTGTGGAAGACGAACGTCGACAGATTTCACAGCTAATCAACGGTTTCATATTCAAGGTACATTTTGGAAAGGATCTGGAGCGACAGCTCAGCTTTTATGTAGAAGCACGTGGCACTTTTAGTAACTTGGATGCGGTGTATATAACCCTCGTTCACGCCGCCTGCAAGCTGACTATGCGCTCGTCCTATCGACAAGGCACCAAATCCTTGGGTTTTGTCAAGGCATGCATTGCATACTGTTTTATAACCATTCCCAGCATCAGTTCAGTTCAACAGAAAATGGATTTGTATTTGCTGTGTGGACAACTGGCGCTGCGACATCTATGCCTTGGCCAAGGTACGCCTCGTCTTTTAATATGTATTAGCTAGTTACAAACGAAACCTATTGTATCAATTAGCGGACGCTTGTTTTGAGGCTGCACTGCAACTGGTTAACGATTTGCCCGCTGCTACTGCGGACTTTGAAGGCAAACCGCGCTGTCTTGAGCGATATTTGGTCGCATATTTATGCAATATGCTAGCTACATTAGTCGTAGTGCCCGACAGTCCGGAACAGGGCGTCTTATACTTTTTGCGCCTGTTGCTAGACATTGTGGGAAGGCGTTCGTTTAAGGCCAACAGCACGGCGCCAGCTATTATCTACCTTCATGCTCTGGACATGCTCTATGTGCAAAGCTTAGAGCAGTTTCCTTATCACATTGACGGTGGTAAGTAGCGCAACTACAATTATTAGACACAAAAAACTTACGTTTTCGTTTTTTGTAGTGGTTTCAAATGATTCACTTTATGGTCATGATCCCAAGTTTCTTGTCGAAGTGAATAGTATGTGTGGACAGGTTGTGGATGCTATTCTGCTGCAGCTTAAATCACTAGGCGCAGCCCAACAGCATCGCTCTCAGGCTCAGCTTTCCATGGAGCTCTTTCTGCGTATAGTGCGCTATGCAGATCTAGATAAGGAGTCGCTTTGTCAGCTAGCTATAAAACTCTGGCTACTGGCCAACAAGGCGCAGGCTCAACTAGATAGCGAGACTATTGTACGTATTCAAACTTAACCATATTATAACTGCGTCTTAAATAATATTACGTTACTTTGCAGCCACAAACTTTGTGCAGTGTGGAGCATTTTTATAAATTGATTAAGGATTCGTCACCGTCGCGTGCCCAAACCATTGCCAAGCTTTTGTTGCGCATGCGCGACAGTTGAAATGGGTTACATACTTCATGATGTGACGTGAATAAGTAAGGACATCAAGTTTGTTGTGCTACCAAATGGCTGAATTAAGACTTAAATATTTATATGCTTAATTATTATTCTTGTAAATTGTTTGTGACTGAAATATGACCTTAAAAAAGAGTGTAAACTAAGTTTTCAAAGTTGTATAAGACAAACTCAATTGGTTTAGTTTTTTGTTTGTAATGCGTTTATTCAAATTATTTGATTGCTTGAGGCCCGCTTTTGCACAGTCACTAAGTAATTCAAGCTGTGCGTTACGACGCTTATGCATTGCACTAAATGTGGATTCGAACATGTGTGAATCAATTTGAAATTGCATAAAAAGTAATTGCCATATTCAAGTTTCACTTTCAAATCTCTTTGCATAAACGTTGTATTTTATATGTAAAAATGTGTATGAAAGGTTTAAAAATATAAATTACATTGTTGCATTTATAGTATTTTTTCATTTGTTTTTTTTTTGGTAGTTTAAAACCTCTGAGGCAATTTGTCGATTGCGTGTTGTGCATTTCAAAAATGGCATAAAATCTATGGCTGACAAACTGCAAATATCAAAATTAACAACTTAAACGAAAGCTAAACGAAAACCAAGTAAAAAATAGGTGTACATATGCATATAAAACTACGTATTAATAGGTATATATTTATATGTGGTGAATACGTAAGTATTTAAGTGTGCGAGTGTGTGAGGGGGCAGCTTAAAAATTTGTCTCTTTGAACTCTTTGGATTGGAGGACGGGTGCAACGTTGCCATTGCCACCGCCTCCACCACCAGTAACAGACCCATCAACAACACTACCAGCAGCATCTGGAACAACACCACCTACAGTGAACGCCAGCACGGTGGCATGATCTAGTTTGCCCGGCAATGCACTAAAAGCACTGCTATCAACAATTCGTTTGCGTGCCGCTCGATGTTGCATGCGGTTCAGCTGCACCTCACGCCTAACCCCATCGGCACCCGAAGACAACTTGTAGAAGAGCTCTCGCTGTTCGAGGGTCTTCCGTCTCGCCGAGGTAATCATTCGCACAAAGTCAATCAACAGATGGCAGAGACGCCTCGCCGATGAACAAGGTGAAAAAGTTCCATTAATGCCATAACTAAGTAGATCCTCCAAACGATACAGCGTCAACGCATGTCGCTGCGGTCCAGTGACCAGCGGTAGACCTAAAGCAGACTTTGGTATGCGCTGAATGGCTGTCGCTGATGCAGCTGGTGCGCTGACTCCCTGACGTGCATCGATCAGCGTCTGGGAGCGCATATACTTTGGCCTGCTGGGCACATTGCTGGGTGGACTGCCAGCTTTAGGTTGGCGTGTTCTACTTGGTGGCGTGGCCGACGATGGATGCAAGCGGGCATAGATTGCTGAGGCACTCTTGTTCTGGCGCTTGGGAGCCAAATTTGTCGACTGCAGCTGCTGTAGCTTCACATCCGGGGTCCAAGCCTCGGCGAATTTGCCAACGACCGGATCAAAATTATCGCTAATGCCATCTGAGGTAAGAAAGACAATGTCGCCGCGCTCGATACAGCTCATAGAGAAGGTAAGATTGCTTAGCTCCGGCTTGTTGCCATCGGCAGGTCCCAGAGCTCCCAATGCATCACGCATGTCTCGCATGGAGCTTATGTCGTGCGAGGCTTGTGTCAACTCTCGCACTCCATACTTCTTGGAGTACACATAGCCCAAGGAATCACCAACATTACAGGCACACACCACATACTTGCCAGGTGCACCGTCCAGCGGCAACACCACAGCAATTGTTAGCGTCGACAGGGCACCACCCACTTCCAGTATGCAGCCGTGTCCTTCCCATAGGCTGCGCAACAGGCTCACAAATAGCTCCTGCGTTGTGGTGGCCCGGCACTCGAGCGCCTGACCAAACACAGCCCTATCCAGATAGTCCAAACATCCATGCACTGCAGATCTGGCTGCCAGTCGAGCGCCATCACCTGTGCGGGAATAAAAAAAATGCAATGGTAAATAAATTAAAATAAAGCTGGCATTTTATTATTCTCATCATTTACTCACCCCAGTTGACGCCATCGGCCATGGCCATGGCAGCGGCTTCTCCTCGAACCACACAGCCGTAGCAATCGGCAATAGGATTGCCCATGGGCTCCTTGATCAGCATGTTGTTCTCGTAGAGGGATACTGAGATTCCGTAGGCAAAGTCACAATCCATTTGCCAGTTTTTAACGCCTGCCACAGGCGTGGACAGGGGGGAGGCGGCAATGGGGATTGAAGTGCTGCTTTGATTGCTAACCGCCTCGCGAAGCAGACGCTCACGCTCCGAGCTGCCGCCTCCAGCAGTCGTTGAGGTCTCAGTCTTTCTATTTAACAAATTTTTATTGTTATGATCCTCCGCAACGCCATTGTTGCTATGGCTGACCATGCTGACCACAATGGTGGCGGCTTTGCCTCCGTTTTCTGTGGCTGTTGGGGCACTTGACACGTTGGCAATGCTGCTCTTGGAGTTCTTTCTGGAACGCATCCCTGCAGCAGCTGTCGCACCGGCTGTTCCTGTTCCCGCTGTTGCTGAGTCTGTACTACTCTGTCGCCTGGAGCCTGTGGGCCTGGCAAACTTGTTGCTTAGCCGGGTCGATGAGTTAAGCACTGGTGCTGGTGGTGTACTTTTGCGCACTCCATATCCATCCTCGTTCTCCTGCTGTGTGTCGATAAAGTCGATGTCATCCGCGTAGCTGGCGCTTAAATGCAGCTTGGAACGCTTGATGCCCGTCAAACCCTCGTCTGGACCTGTGCAGGCGGCAGTAATTGTATCCGGACCCGTGTCATAGCGCCCTAGCTTGAGAACGGGCATATCTGTGGGATTCTGACCATTGTAGATTTCTGGTCCACCAGGCACAAAGACACGCTGCATGCGACTAAAAATATGAAAAAAAATAATTAGTTTATTTACTCTTGTTTATAAACGGGTCTTAGGTCATTTACCCCTCAAGATATTTTGTAATAAAGCTGGCATCATCATCCTCAGCATTGCCGTTGACACGTCTCCGTCCTCCATCTCTTGGCTCCGCTATAAAACTCAATTGTCGAAAGTATGTGGTGACCTTTTGCCGCAGAGATGGCATCTTGATGCTGTTGCTGCCTCTGAACTCTCTCCAATTAAGCCTGTGTTTTAATTGCAATGGGCAAAGGAGAATGGGGATGCTGGGGGTTTATCGCCTCCAGTTAAAGTGCATTCACCTCATTGGCGGCAATTGTTGTGGGAGTCACCGCCTAAAATGTACAAAAAGTGAGAAAGAGACAGAACAGTGAGTTTCATATTTAATTATCAATAAATTATGCAATTAAATGAGGCGTCGCATGGTCTCTGTCTACAGTCCCGGCTAATGGCAGGATGTGCACTTAGAGGCCGCGTGGCATGCACACACAAGAAGAAAAGAAAGAAAGAAAGGATTGCTGGCTCCCTCCAAAACACACACACCAGCAGCTGCCCAGCTGCCATTGTGAGTAGGCAAGACCTGAATGGGCTTTCAACTTGTGCTCATTTCGGATGCAAAGTGAAGGAAAGGGGAATTAGATGTTTAAACAGTGGAAAAAGAAGCAGACCCTTTGTGGCTTCGAGTTTCAAATGACGCAGCTTCTGGAGGTTTCGAATGATTAATGAACTGTCAGTAGTTGTTGGTGTTGTGCTCTTCTTATTTTTCTTTTCATGCTATGGCTGCGATGGCAAATGGCAGTTATAAATACCATATTGTAGAGATATTATACTCTTAGATGGAGCATTATCGTTTTGCCATTTAATGTGTAACTCATTAAAGGAGAAATAAAACAAAGTGCTTTAATTGAAAGAGTCGGTTGAGATCAGTGTACATTTAAGTGACAAATGCACAAGGCGGCTTTCAAATCAGCTGTGAAATAGTAAGCTATTCTGATATTCTGAACTTCGCTTTGTGGCTTACGGAACTTCAACAAGAGTTTCTGAATCCATTACCCAGAATGTGTATTTTTACATGGATCGAAACATACTATTGATTAGAGACAAACGAATTAATAGTCTGGTTCCCCCATGACCCTTTTTGCGCTAAAAGACATTAGATAAATAAGAGTGATTCCAATATTAAATGCGCATTATTTTAACATAATGTGTAAAAAGCAACAGAATCGTTTATGCTAAAGTTCTGTTTTTACATGTTTGTACTATTAGTAAAAATTAATTTTTGGAAATGCGCATTCTAAGGAAATGTTGCATTAGTAAGAAATGTGTGAAGTGGAATCGGTAGGATTGTTGGCAGATTAAAATATGGTTATCTATGTGCTGTACGTCAATTTATAAAATTGTATATTTAAGTTTTATAAAATATTTAGAAATAAGTCAAACTTATTGATTGTGGGTACTTATTAATATATGTACTTATTGAATGCAAATTTGAATATCAGAATAACAAATTTTTCTTTTACTATTTGATTTTGTTTACAAAAATTATTTCTTTTAATTAGTAATATATTAAACAAAATAACTAATTATGAGCTTTTAATGCCTAAACATAAATAAACATATCTGTATATAAATAATAATGTTTATGTAAAAATATTTACATATCAATAAATTACTATAAAACAAGTGGAAACGTTGCAGTCGGACGCAACCGACTGCGGCATACTCGATACCAGAATTAAAACCGGTAAAAAGAGGCCTGAATGCAAAGGGGTACGGATGCGGCAGGGGTTTAAGCTGCCTTAAAGATTCTCCGATGCAGATGGGGATGCCACCGGCTATCTTCATACCAAATTTGGTGACTCTAGCTAAAAATTTGTAAAAGGTGGGGAAAGGGGGGGCTGGGGGCGGTTTGGGTGGGCGTGTCATCCAAATTTTTGATGCAGATCTTTGTGGAATGTCAATTGTTATCTTCATACCAAATTTGGTGACTCTAGCTCAAAATTTGTAAATTTAATTTTTATGTCAATTGATTTTTTAATACAAATTTGGTACTCTAGCTCGAAATTTGTAATAAGTGGGGAAAGGGGGCTGGGGGCGGTATGGGTGGGCGTGGCATCCAAATTTTTGATGCAGATCTTTGTGGAATGTCAATTGCTATCTACATACCAAATTTGGTGACTTTCTCTAAATTTAAAAAAAAAGGGAAGGGGGGGGGGGGGGGGGGGGGTGGGGGTGGGCGTGTCATCCAAATTTTTGATGCATATCTCTGTAAAATGTCAATTGCTATCTTAATTTTATTTTAAAATTTTCATACTAAATTTGGTGACTCTAGCTCGAAAAATTTGTAAAAAGTGGGGAAAGGGGGCGGAAAGGGAGGGCGTGGCTCCAAAACTTTGATGCAGATTTTTGGGGGTCGTTGCCAGCTATCTTCCTACCAAATTTGGTGGCTCTAGCTCCACAACTCTGGAAGATACACGCATTCCCGTTTTTGACGAAGCGTTGGGGTGGATGGGGGCGGCTAGGGCAGTATTGGTGGGCGTGGCATCCAAACTTTTGATGCAGTTTTTGGGGGGTCATCATCACCTATCTTGGCACCAAATTTGGTGGCTCTAGCTCAAAAAAATAAAATGGGGAGATATAGTCATTTCTGTCATTTCTAAAAATGCGGTGGGGCTGGGGGGGGGGGGGGGGTGGCTCCAGGAATGGTGGGCGTGGCTCCAAAACTTTGATGCAGTTTTTGGGGGTCGTTACCAACTATCTTCCCACCAAATTTGGAGGCTCTAGCTCTACAACTCTGGAAGATACACGCATTTCCCTTTTTGACGACGAACGGGGCACATGGGGGGTGGCCGGGGCGGTATTGGTGGGCGTGGCATCCAATCTTTTGATGCAGTTTTTGAGGGGTCATCATCACCTATCTTGGCACCAAATTTGGTGACTATAGCTCAAAAACTGTGGGAGATATAGGCTTTTTTTTTTTTGGGGGGGATTTTTTTTTTTTTTAATATTGGGGGGTGGGGGCGGAATGGGGGCGTGGCTCCAAAATTTTTGATGCAGTTTTTTGGGGGTTGCTAGTAGCTATCTTCTTACCAAATTTGGTAGTTCTAGCTGTAAGGATGTGCGAAATATGTGGATTTATCGGTTTTGAGTTATCGAATTTATCGATTTGCCAGCCCCCCCAGTTATCGTAGAACCCCCATCTTGACACTTTAATTTACTATCCCATAGATAAAGAGAATTGGAAAGTTTCAAGTCTCTAGCTTGAAGGGTGTGGAAAAAAGTTGCGAACATACGGACGGACAGACGGACAGACGGACGGACACCATGACGGACATTGCACAAAGTCAATATACTCTTTACCTTCGGTATCGAGTATAATGATTCCTGTCTGATTCAGCTCAAAGTATTTTTTGTATCTTTAAGCGGCAAGTGTATTTAATCTTTCGCAACCTTCAGAACAAAATATTTGGCAGCAAATAATATTTGACAAGATATATTAATCAAGAATTATAACTGACTGCATTGTGTAAAATGTTTGGTTTTTAAATCTTTTCCTGCAACGCAGTTCAACAGTACTGCTACGAATTGTTTTTATTCCGTTGAGCACTAGCCCATACAGATTAACAATCTCAGTTTGTTCTTTTGTACATGTGCTTATCTTAAATAGTCTTTACTTGGCATTTTGTTGCATTGCGCAATACACTGGCACTCATCAGGAAATAACAACAGCTGCCTTTAATAGAAACAGAAGCAACCATTTAAAGCTAAGTTTAACTACTGGAATTAACGATAATATTAGAAATCTTTAAGTAAAAGTAAGCTGCAAAGATGCTTTTCCTTAAACAATGCACACATAACAATTTATATAATCGATCAACGGCAAAAAAAAAAAAAAAAAAACATATAGAAAAACTAGCAAAATCACAATAACAACAATTTCTGGGAACTTAATTGCTTATTGTTTACGATCTGCCGCTTTATTTTATGACATTTGAGTGAACATTTGAGTTGAAAAATTAATTTTTAATATACAATTATTTATAATAAAAATGTGACAGCTGAACCTCTCTCTCTGTCTCTCTATCAATGAACCTTAAAGAGCTGCAGGCAACCAAATATTTGGGGAATACAGTATACATTTTTATTTCAGTTGTTTAAGATTGTTTCGGTTTGCGATATCTTATTTTTCTCTTAATCTCTGATACAGTGTCAAGATTGGCATTATGCGCCTACTGGTGGGCTGGGATCGATAAATCCACCTATTTCAAACATCCTTACAACTAAAGTTACCAAATTTGGTAAGGAGATAGCTAGTGGCATTCCACAAAACACTGCATCAAAAGTTTGGAGCCACACCCGTCCATTCCGTCCATGCACCCTGCATTTTGAAATCCATGACGGTATCGAGTGTAAGTACACGTTTTTGTGGGGCTTTGATGCTTTAGGTTATCCTTAATTGATATTTAATAGACGCGTTGTCAATTTAACGAACGATTATCTTTACGTCATAAAAATAACGATGACCTTCCAGTTTTAAGACCAATTTCCATTTGAGTGGCCAATCAAAGCGACTCACTCAACTGTGGCTTACATCAGCTTCAATTGTGGTTACCCAATACCCTGTTGTACATTGTTCGGCACGTGTGAGAGCCACGACAACGGGTCTGTTAAATATCATATGCACAAAAGAGCAAGCGCCTAGGTTTGAATGTATAGTATTTATGATGAGCTTGAAAGCTGAGATTTTTCTGAGCACACAGTGATCATTTAGCAGCAAAGCAGCACAAGCTTGAATATTTTTATAGAATTTTTCTTTATTTTTTTATGTGTCAAGTGACAAAGATGATGATTCTGTATCTGATTCTGATTGACGTGAAGAGACAGCAATACAATGAGAGATATACAATGAAATAAAAGCCACCTGGTGGATTCTCCGCCTACTTGAACAAAACAAAATGGAGCAAAGCAACAAAAAAAAAAAAAAACGAGTACATATTGTAAATTGCTTTGGCGTTTAGGCGGATGCTGTGTGGTTTGGTAATGTTGAGCTGGGTGCGGTCACTCTTTGTGGGTTTGGTGTAATCTCTTTGACTGCACATTTAATCGTAGATTCTTGTTGGCTAAATTGAATTGTTTGCGGCACCACTGCAGAGTGCAACATTTCAATCAACCAGATTGATTGCGGCTTCAAAGTGAGGAGACGTTAGACGTCGCCAATGCGCTTGGATGCGCTTCAATGCATCACAATGCAAAAGATCCAAAAAGGGGGGAAAGTAAATACAAACACACACATCAGCTTAAGAGGAAATGCAAATATGGTTTAATTTTACTTTTAACGACAACGCAAAAAATCGACTCGGTTTTTAGTCGGTAGAAAATAGCAAAACTACAAAAAAGAAAAAAAAAATTACCCATTACTTCAGATTGCTTTTGCGGTCTGCAGCAGCCCTGAGAAAATAATTAAATTACTCTATCTCTACCCGCTGATACAGTTTTTGCAAATGATTGATTCGTGATCAGTCGCAAAGTTCAAATCACTTGCCTTCAGCTGTCCTCGTGCAAAGTGGCTTTGGCATTGAGTAATTGTTATTATTGATATTAGTTTCAGACGCGGATCAAGTTCACGATCAATGCATGGCAAACAATATTAGATAAGTTGTTTAAAGAGTACATGGATATAACTTCTTCATATTTAACAGCAGTGTATATTTCTTTTTATATTTATGTATCTAATTTTTCTATAAATTGAGTTGGTCTTTACTTCGGGTCAGAGCGCTACTTTTATTTTGATTGACCATTCTTTAGATTTCTTGGTATTTTATAAATTTGCTACAGATACAGCATAAAAAAGTTGTAAGAAGAATTCTTATTTTAATATTCTGATACCGATGTTAAAGTGAATATTGGTTTTGTGCCATGTCCTTCATGCGGTCGTTCCGTCTGTCCTTCCGTTCGTGAACACAATTTTTGGCGACACCCTTGAAGCAAGAGACTAAAAACTTTTCAAATATCGTTGTCTATGGGCTCGTCAGATAAAGTGTCAAGATTGGCTTTTACACCTACTGCGGGGCTGGGAAACAGATAAATTGGATTACTGAAAGTCGATAAATCCTCCTTAGATTTACTGAACTGGCTTTATTTTTTTTTTACAAATACATAAATTCTTTAGAGAAATGAAAAATATTAATATGAATATCACATACTAAATTCCAACTTTACTAACTCACTTTTGCCGTTTATGCAAAATTATATTCAGCATCGTTCGAAAAGTACAGTAAATCAATATACTTTTTTCTTTATTCAATTCAATCTGGAACAATTTGGTAGATAGCGTATATATATTTACGACGTGCCCTCAAAGCCAAAATAAAAAGTATTAAAGAGCGATCGTTGACACGCCCCATATAACATTCAATCGCCACACTCCTTCCCCACATTCTACGAACAAAATATAAAAGATTTCCAAGGCGTGCGCCACAATCAATCGACACTTTCGTGGCATATATGTATGTATGTACATACATATATTCATGCGATCAACATTTTCAACACTCTTAGCTAATCAGGCGTGGAAGTGGATTGGGGAGAGAAATGGGGTAGCCAACAATTGCACAAGAGCCAAAGTGTTGAAATAAATGTAGATAAATATTTTCCAAAGTGGCAAAACGTTAAATAAAATGCGATCATTTTGATTCAAAAATGTATACAAAATTCTTACCCGATTTCTGCTATACCTCATGAGCTATAAATATGTACTTTATTTATAGCAGCATGCGGCACAAGTTTTGAAGATAATTTAGAATGCAACAGTTTTCCTTATGTTTCTATCTCCTTTTGATTTAGTTTAGGTTCGCAGATTCGCAAACACGCTTGACAGATTTATTTGGTTTTAAGTAGTTTTGTTTATACGAATTTCATGAATGGTGTGCTCATAAATAATTAATTGAACGAGAGCATTGAAAGATTTTTCACTCTCTTAATTGTTTGCATTCAAACTAATTAGAGACGAGGTCATAGAGACTACCCACGGTGCACAGATGGGGATAAAACAGGCTAATAAGTTACAAGCAACAACTAGTTGCAAGTGCATCATTTCTAAAGACGCGTCAGCCTTGTGGCAGGCACAGTACAGTTTCTACTATATGCTTCTTGCCTTTATATAAGGTGTTGACTTAATGCCGTGCTAAACAAAAGTAAACAAACAAGCTCATGTTCAAAAGCAAAAAGGGAGACGGGAGGTGGTGTGCCTAAACAAATACGCCCAGCATACACATAGTATGTTTGTACATGACAGTTAATAGCTGGCAGCTTGAAGCATTTCTCCAAGCTAAAAATAAAACCTATGACAAATAAAGACGACGACAAGTTGCTGAAAGATGCGTTTTAACGTAGTTGTTGTTGTTGCATTAATGTGTCCTCTCCCCCCCACAATAGTGTTCCTATAAGTCAAGTGCAGCTTACAATTGAATTGTTTGCAAATTTCTTTGGCTAGACAAAAGCCATCAACAAAGAAACAAGCAACACACAAAACATGCAAAGTCACTGACAAGAAAGTGAAATTAGTGTTTATCTTTTTTGTTGTTTAAACTTACTTGAGTTTTGCCAACTAAAAACGAAAGCTGAAGGCCATAAATTCTTTATAGGTTTATGTGGAAAGTACTACAATGATAATTGGAATACTTGTTAAAAAACAATTTTAAATTTCCGGCAATTGTTTTGGATTTAAGATAAGCATCGACTGTTATTTGTAATTTACTTTTGTTTACTTATCTTAAAACTACTAATTGGCAAATATTAACTTTAGAAAGAAAATGAGTTGAGTTGGAAAAATAAACAATCCACTCACAAATTGTTTTCCTTAATAAATAAATACCTACATATTACTACTACTGAGCTAATGAAAAATGTAATGTGTCTTAATATAAATATGTAAATGGCTCAAAAATGTTGTTACTGGAAATATCTTAGTTTTATTGAACCTCGTTTTAACATCAATATAAGCAGAACTACACATTTGTTTGTACTCGATGCAATAATAAATGTGTATCGATTATGATAAAAATGAGAAGCATTTTAGCATGGTGTTGTTAAATGTTCTCCACTACAAATAACATCCTTAAATTTGATCAGCGTGTCGGCATAGGTCTTAATATTTGCACACATGCAGCTAATTTAGACTTTTCGGAATATAAATGTACAAAAGATTTTACAAGCGTTTTTGCATTTCTGAATAGCGTGCAAATGCGGATGGAACTTGTATCTGATTTACAAGCTGCTGATCAAAAAGGTACATATGTATGTTATAACGTATGTTAGGCGATAAGTAATTATAGACGTTTATTAACCCTAACGTGTTTGTTTACGGGCCTTTTATGTTAAGCCTTGGGGTTTTATTTAACTGTGTAATCAGGTGTACGGTTTCCCAAATTGACCACACAAACGTTGCATAAATAAAGGCACAGACATACACACATTCCGGCAGGCTGTGTTTGCCTTTGTTAACTTCTGTTTGTAGAGTCCAGTTAAAAACTCAAAGCGCTTAGGGCTACCCCCATTAAAATCTGAATAATTAAAATTGCATGTGATAAAAACATGGCACATGCACAAAACAACACAAACAAATAACCGAGAGTTCTTTCACCTCAGAGTTGGCGACGTTTTGGTGAAGTGCCTTATGTATGGGGAAGCTTCCTTCACTAAACTCTTCTCTTTGGAACCCTTCCATCTCTCTCTTTCTTTCTGTGGGCAGTACCAGACTCGGGAAGTGGCTTAAATTGCCAGCTAATTGGCTTTTGGAGTGTTTGTTGCGTGGTTCATTTCCTGTTACAGCTGCATGCAGAAAACAATTTGTATTATTTGCATAGGAGGCATATATCTTCTGCCCTCCATTCATCTCTGCATCTATCAATTTAACAATTGTCAGAACTGCATTTGCTGTTTATCTGTGTCGAGACCCCGAAAGTGTGTCAAAAATCCATAAAACCAAAGACACAACCAGTTAATTGTTATGTGCACTGTAGATTTTGAGTTGCATTTCTACTTGTTGGGGGTGTTGTTTCTTGTTTGAGGCGTATTATGCGATGTGATTTTACTGTGTCAAAAGTGCACTTTCACATGCAATGGGCGCCACAAAGACGTAACCCTTCTTTTATCGACTTCAATAATAACGCATACATTTTTTCCTTTTTTCTTTTTCTTTCAGCTAAGGGTGCACCACCCCTTAAGGGCCCATTTTAGCTTATGTTTTATTTGAAATGCGCTTTTTTAGGGTTGCGCCTCCTGGCCCCGTTTTTTGAAATGGGAGCTCTGAAAACTTGAACGAACTTCTTAAGCATGGTAAATACTTGAGAGAAGTAATGGGGCAGGGAGGCATTGGGTTAAAATTCATATGGTTCTATTAAGTGGATTTTGGGGTAGGCGTTTTTCACGAGCATATGGGGTAAACAATGGCTTCAAATCAAAATTGTGTTTCGAATGGGGGGAAGTTAACTTTTAAAAAACGATCGATAACAAAGCTTTTTATTGTTTTATTTATGTGGTACATAATAAATAACTAACAACTCAATAAAAATTAAAACTTACTTGAAACGAAACTCCTAGAATTTTTAAAAGACATATTTAATTTATCCCAGTAAAAAGAAAATGATATTAACAACTGTTTAGAAATGTTTTAATATTCGCTAACTTAAGTTTAAGATTTTAGAGACAAATATTAATCACAGATTACTTCAAATATTGACTTACAAGACATTTATGTATGAAACGGGATACGAGAAGTGATAAATGGTTTGAAGTTTCAAGAATTAAACTCATTGTTCATAAGAATAAGAGCTTGTTTAGTGAATTTAACATTTAAAAAAACTAATCATTCAGAATTTTGTACAATGTAATCAGAAAAGGGTTTTGTGCAAATGTTTAACAAAATTTGGAATTTGCAAAATCTGAATTTTGACCCAAAAACAGTAGACAAAATACTGATCATCTGTGGAAATTAAGTTGAAATCGGTTAAGAAACACCAGAGGTATCGCAGATTCAAGTTAAGTCAAGCTTTCAGTAGCGTAGCATTGCATGCATACGCTTGACTTTGGGCGTTAAATCTAGAATTCAGCATATCTGCAGTCAAGCTGACTTGAGTAGAGCCATCTTACTTGTTTTAAGATGTTCTATGTCATCAGACACAAGGTTATTACAAATACATGAGAAAGAGATTTAACAAAAAGAATCAAATTTATTCAACTGTAACCGACAATAAGATTTTGTTGTCCGTTGAATAATGTATTCAACTAGAGTCATTTTACCAGTTGACTTGCTATTGCTTCACCATGTTTAAGCCAAAATTGTTTGTAATATTCATTACTTGCTGCTAAATGAAAACTTGTTAAAAAAAAAAGTAGCAGACAGCTGTCGCGGATATGCGGAGACGTGTAGGACTTTACTTTATAAACTAGCACCAGTCTTCACATGAAAAAATAAAAGTGTGGGTTCGGCTGGCTTCACAGGCTTGTCGGGCATACTAATAAGTCTAATACGTCGCCGCAATCAGAATGCAAATTGCATAACAAAAAAATCGTCGAGTGGGTGCCGGTTGAAAGAAAAAATATGTAAAAAAAAACTGAGCGCAAAGACAATGTCAAATATTAAATTAACTCTTAAATTCCCGGGCCAAAGAACTGCAATTGAAAGCCCTCCTCCCCATTCAACATTACTCTTTACTGCTATACCCCTTGTTTTATAGGAGGTTTAGTGACGTCTGTCTGCTTTGGTGTCAGATTGCTGGCCACTGAACGAACGGACTATTGTTGATTCGACTTCAGTGCCAGGTGCTGGGTTAACTGACCGCTTTGCCGACCCTGTTCCCCTTCTCACACTCGTCTCCACTCCTGCTTTGTCTAGCTCTAATTTGAGTTTCATTGGCGAGCTTAGTCATCGTGTCACTTGACTGACTAATCATTAGAGACTCGGCGCGTGCTTTGACAGAGAATTGGAGAATGGCTGAAAATAGAGAAACCTTCAATTCAATTCAGAGGCTTTGCTGACCGCCTGGCTCTAGATTTAACTTTTTAGCTATTATATTTCAAAATTGGCAATGTTTATTTTGGCCTGCTGTTGCTTTTACCTTTTTGTGTTTTAATCTTTTATGAATAAGTAGGGTTCATTTCGATGAAGAACATTTGTACAGCTGCGTGGAATTAGCTGTGAGTTGGATCTTTCCAACACAGACGTACAGACATAGACTATAATTAAAATACATATGTTTTAACAGATGTAGCAAAGGTTTCATAGCAAAATGGTTTTTATTATTTTACTTTTAAACCATTATGTTCTGTGAGAACCTTATTTCTTTGAGCTAGATTAAATAAATTATGGGAGTTTTTTAATTTCGTATGGTAATAATTCAACTAAGTTAAATGCATATATTTATTATTATTATTTTTAATATGTATATATACAGATTTTAATTTTTATTTCAAGTTAGTTAGGAATTCGCCAATGTTTTTTTTTCACTTTATATTCTTTTCATAAATTTGATTGGGAACGTTTTTTCAACTAGTTTCTCTGGTCAATAACATTTAAATTGAGCTTTAATGCTTTACAATTTATAGCCAAACTGCACGCATCAGTTAACAGAATTCACTAAACCACAAAGTGAAACAGAGATTGGTACTTACAAACTCTATTCGCCACTTTTCACTTAAGTGCACGAAACTCAATATATTGAAGCATTTACGGAACCTAATATCATGAAATGGTCTTCGTTAAATTATGATGAAATTATATACAACGTGAAAACTCAGCGTTATAAAAAGTTTGCAAACAGCTAATGCATTAAGAATGAACTTAACAAATAAAACCCAACTCTAAAGCTGAGTAAACTATATATACATATATCGTCATCATAAAATATCATCGAGACAACAAAGGAAAAAGGACGATAGCCTTACATGAGAACGCGCCAGTTGTGGATGGAGTCAGACAGAACGCAGAACGAAAAACAGAACAGCTTTATGCAGCATCCCCCGTCTGTGGCAGCAACAACAACAATAGCAGTAAAAGCAGCATATGACGACGATGATGATGTTGGCAGGACAACCACCAACAACTCCCCAAAAAGGTATTTGCGCAAAGTAAGGAGGGGGATTGCATGGCTCAAAGTTTTTCTCTTTGCCAGCTGCTGGTACAACAATAAAAAAAAAACTACACATACAAAACATGCTGTAAGCATTCTTGGCCAGCAAGCGAAAGTGATTGAATTTCAAAAAAAGAAAAGATTCGTGGCGCCAATAATGAATGTATAAAAAATGTTTGTTTTATACGCAAAATACTTTCTTAGTGATTCGATGATTTTGCTTTCAAAATAAACAAATAACACTTTTCAAGGAATTAGTGATCGATAAATTTTAGCACGTAAATAAAGAACGTCCGAAATAAATAATTAAAATAAATAAATAAACTAATCCATCAAAAGTACAAAGTTTTCAATAAATTCCACCTCAATATTCAGACCGCCTTTTCAGCCCTGTGCAACCCTTTTGCTTCCTGGGGGCAATTTGGCCACAATGTGGCTACCATGTTAGTGACACTTAATTTACAATTCATTTCCTGTTATTTTCCGCCTGACATTTGCCGCAGTTTACACAACTAGGCGCCCAGAAGCCGCCGCAAACGTGTCGTCTAGCCAGGTCAACCGCCCACATAAGGACATATGCATCTACCCCAATCGATTTGTAGCGTGTCGAGCTAAAACATGTCAAATCCTTGGTTGGCGCAGGCCTTTAGCAACCGTGCCGTCATCATTCTGACCGAGTGGATTTCATGTTGCCCATCATGTTTCATGTTTTTTGTTGTGTTCCGGGTTGGTTGCCAAATAAATTGCCAAACTTCCTTTTTGGGAATTGGGAAAAATTTTACGTTTTTGCGCAAGCACTAAAATACAAAAACTTAGATGGATGAAGTTTGTGGCAATTGATTGGTTGTTTCAATGCAGAACGATATTTGGGGGTGGATAAAATATCCTAACAGATCTAATAGTACGATATGTTTGAATGAATATAAATTTTTTATATCGACTAAATTTTTAACAAAAACGACAATTAACTTCAAAACGGGATTGTAATGTTTACAAAATAATTGGCCATACACAATTATTTTATAATATAATATGCAAGAGCATAGTATGTGACGTTTAAAATCATTATCTATTAAACGTTATTATTGCAGAAATGCAAGAAACATTTTTAGGTTGCCATCTGAGTTGATAGCATATTAACCTATAATACTACTACATACTTCTTTTGGACTAGTCGAATCAATTTGCATTAATACGCTTAAGGTAATCTCTTATACTGCCCAAAAGTACTAAGTTTAGCTTTAAACAAGTTTTTTTTAACAGTTAAATGCAAGGGCGTAGCCAGAATCCGAGGAAGGGGGGGGCAAAAAAAAAGCAAAAAAACGAAGGCTTGTAAGGTATTGGTAGTGTGGTTTTGTGTTTATTTACGTTTTTTTACCAACGTTTTTTTTTACATTAACAAAAGTAGAAAAAACAAAAATTATGCAAGCTTCAATTTACGTTTATTTTAGCTTCGAAGTTATTTTTTAAGACGTTATCTCCAGATTCTATTTTCAGCAGCAACAAATCATGTAGCACCCTAAAATTAAAGCAAAATGAAAATACTTTTATTGTTTTCGTTTACTTTTAGTAAAAATTTCTTAAAAGAAGGCAGTGATAAGTACCTTCATCATTTGATTTTCCTCTAAGTGGTAGATCATGGGTGCCACAAAAGATAATTGTTGAAACGATGGATTTTAAAAACCGTCGAATGTCCATATTTTGTTTTTTCCAAATATAATTGTACGCGATGTTATTGTTTAATTGTTATTGTTTATCGAAATTATCAGACGCAAGTTTCGATGTGAATGTCGATAAAAAGCAATGAGCAAACTCTGCGATAAATTTTATTATTTTTGCTTATGAATAATGAATTTTCACAAAAAAATTTAATTTAATTTTTGTCAAGGGGGTCAGCTGCCCCCCTGCCCCCCCTGGCTACGCCCTTGGTTAAATGTTAGTTGAGTTAAAATCTTACCATCTGCCAATTTTACCACATTTTGTATATTGTATTTGTATATTGTTTGTTGTTGAATTGCAGTATGTAATATAACTGTATCACAAGGTGGCAATATTGCCATGCTCCGAAGCAAATATTTTCAATGTGTTAAGTGACAATGCTGATCATGTGATTATTAATGTGGAAGACTCGTCAGTAATAGTAAAATTACCCAATGACAATTCGTCGAAATTTTCAAGAGCTGTTAATATCCCAAAGACATACAAAAAGAACACTAAGAATTCCAAACCAATACTTAAACCATTTCAGATAACAGATTCAATCTTTTCTTATCAATAGCATAGGGTTACCAACTGTCCGGGTTTCACCCGGAGGCTCCGGGTTTCGAGGATGATCTACGGGTCTCCGGGTAAAAAACGAATTTCTCCGGGCCTGAAGCCAAACATAACAAAACGCGCTCAATGTCTCTCATTTTTTTCTGTTTGTGAATTTTTCAAATTTCCTGCAACAGCTTTGGGAGCGCTGCTCGCTCTGGCAAAATAAATATAATAAATAAATAAATAAACTTATATATTATATAGAGGTTATATGTCTACTGTAAAAAGAATGATAGAGACCAGATTGCAACAACCGAGTGTGTTCCCGTTATAATACGGCATTGGTTTCATTCGAAGAGTTGCCACTTTAACGTTTTTCTTACATAAATTTAGGCCATACAAATTAAAAACAAAAATCCATGACACAGGAAAAATATTCCTGGATAAGAGCAAATAGGTGAATGACATTAAATATCCATATGTTAAAAATGTATATTTGAGAATCATCAACTAATTGTGCACTTTCGTTGTTACAGCATGGAGCAAAAAGCGGCAATGCTAGAAGATAGAAAGCCCGAAGAAAGCAGGAGCTATCCTGATAATTAGTTTTGTACGACCTGCTGTATTGACTCGTGACTGTGACCAAACATTTAAAATTGTACTATGAACTTCGTGTAGTGAATATATTACAGAATTTATTAGATTAGTGCAACTTAAACTAGACAACGTTTTTTAAAATAATATAGTATACGGTGGAAAAAAAAAAAAAATTTTAAAAAAATGTACCCCCCAGGAAATTGAATCTCCGGGTTGGACTTCGGACAGAGTTGGTAACCCTACAATAGCAGGAATCTTTTTAGGGAAATTTATTGTGTAGGAGATGTTTTTAAGATGTTTTCTTATGCAAATTAAACTTTCTGCTACATATGTCGAAAATTTGCAGATATTTAAATTAACTGCAATTATCACTACTCGAACAATTGCCAAAAGTTATATGCAATTAACACTATTTGTCACTTTGGGGCCTTTTCCAACCCCAATCTCCATTAGTTAGACACATATAACGCCATATGCACCTTAACAATAATAAAAGTTAACACTGTTTTCATAACGAAACAACCACAAAACCGGTAATTGCAACAAAAACAGCAGCCACAATGAAAGCTTTTGCAACTGTTGTTGTTGCTTTTGTTGGTGATGCGACAGCGGGCGCGACGAAACGCTGCAGCTGAGATTTTGCAGCTGTCCGTGAAGCAAACAGCAGGTGAATCAGTGGGAAGGCCTCAATAAACAAAAAGCAACAAAGACAATAAGAAAAAAGCACACGAGACAGAAAATATCAGGCAGTCAGTCCTCTTCCCCCACAATCGGCATCAGAAAAAGACAATAAAGACGTCGTCGGCCAAGTTGAATGACAAAAGCTACAACAAAAACTTAACACACACACGAACTGAGAGAGAGACCAAGACGCACACACACACAAACAGAAAGACGCACTTACACACGAATCAAAGTGGAGCATGGCACAAAGCAAAACACGACATAAACAAAAGGGCCAAAGTTGAGGGCCAAAGCGACAGCGACTAAAAATCAATAGAAACGGGAAGCGCGCACATTAAGGACATAACACAGAACTCTATGAAAAGCAACAGCATAAAAATAAAACAAGTATACTTACAATAATTGTTGTTGCTGTTCGTCTTATCGGCCGAGAGATGTCGAATGTTTTTACATACGTTGGCGCCACACACGCACGTTTTAACGGAAGAGGGGCGGAGTAACAAACGCTGATGGTAGTGTATAAATATTTGACAAGCGAGGGTGGTTTATTTACTCATTCGCTGTACACTCAAAGCAAAATTGCACAATAAGAATGTGGAGCAGCGCACACGTCTGTTTTTAACGTCGCTTGCTGTTTTTTATTCAAATGTCAATTAACACTTACGTTGTATTCGATTTCGATGAACGCACCGCACACGTCCCATAACTGCGGCTTCTCAAATGTAACTGCATTCGGCAGCAAACAACTGTTTCAACGATTACACGTCAATAAGAACCGATAGCTTGCAATCAAAAAATTAATTTTTATTATTTAGTGTGTACACACTGGACAGCCAATTTTTTTCTCGGTTGGCAGGTCTGCAAACATCGATGCTCAAATTCTTTTTCTTTTAAAAACATGCAAAATCAGTAATAAATATGCTTTATTTTTTAAGCGTATATTTATACCTTTTTATTTATTTGTATTTGATTAAGTTGATAGTAACTAATATCGATATATAATTTCGCGCATCTTGCCTTGTCCGGCAGTGTGACCGTCAACGATTGCAATACATATCGATAAACGAGCGCTAATTCCGCTATCTTTTTAGCATTTCGCGGTGCTTGCCCGTATAATTTTCGCAAATATAAACTTAATTAAAGTGCTTTAAAGTGTGCAAAGCCTAAGAGTTGCTAAAAGAACAGCACCGCAACAAACAAGTAAGTAACAGTTAAGTGCCTCGGAATGCTATGCGGACAGCTTAAATTTCCACATACAGCTGCACGCATACCATTACATTCAGACATGCGAATTTGCGAATTTCATGGACTAAACGCCATCAATTGTCGCAGTTGTGATGTACACTGTCTGTATATTGGCAAGTTGTATTGTAGTTCTTGTGTTAACTTAATTTCTGATTGCTTTGCTGCTGCTGTGTTAGTTTCTAAGCGCGGGTGACTGTGGCGGGCGGCGAATGGCGGGCTCACACACACACTTGCAAGCTGTACGACGCGCGCACTGAAAAACACACGAACACACACAGACACGCACGCACTCACACAGGTGAATGAACTTTTTTGCGTTGTTTTGTAATCTCGATTTTTTTGGCCGTACATTTATAAGACACACTTGTACAAATATACGTATGTATTTAACAGACATACATATTTAATTGTTTTGAGTGCGTGCTAATAAAAAATAACAAACCTATTCAACCTTTTTATCTTTTATGTTTGCTACTTGCCGCCCCTGGCACAAAATTAACTGAAGATCCTCGCTGCGATCAGCCCAAGTCATATTTTTCATCCTTGTATTTTTTTTTGCCGAATTTATATATTTGTGTTTTATTTGTTTCGACAGCAACAGTTATTACTGTTCTTAACGTTAACGAACCTGAACTCGCCTTTGCAATACATATTTAATATTTATTTTCGCGCAATTTGGCAGATGTGTCGCCTGTTTGGTTATAAATAGATCTCGAAGGCGACTGCGTTCGAAATACCCTACCCAAGTGAAATGGAGCAGCTTGTGGTTTAAAAAGAAAATTCAAATTTGTTGTATTTAATTACATACATAATATAATTTGGTTTTTTATTTATAAGGCAAAGCGTTTGCATAAAAATACACTTGTTGGTTTTTTGTTTGTTTAGTTTTAAGAGCATTTTTCTGTAGATGCTCCTATACAAATACCATAAGTTTTATAAACCATAGTTTAAAGCACTCTATGTATAGTTAGTATTTATGTACCTTTGACAGTTTTTTTTTTATAATTTACCTACTATTCTTTAAAGTGTTCAACAGTATCCCAGAACTTTATAATGAATTTGCATAGGCTGGCCCAATAATTTGTTTTGTCTTCTGTAATATGCTTAAGCAAAATTGATAAACTACACAGTTAAGCGCTTTGAAGCAAAAGCCCTGTTTGAGAATCATAAATAAACACTGCACACATTATTTCAAATTCATCATGTTAAGTGTATATGTAGTGTGTAGAGATAGCAAATTATTTTAGTATAATGTATACAAAAAATTCAAGTGTGTCGTAAATATATGTTTATAGAAGGATAGAGATAGTTGTAAATTTGATTTACATACATTTTAGGATAGTTTATAACAGGTATATAATATATAGATAAGAACAAGGCAATTGATTTTCTTGCGGTTTTTTTTTTTGCCATGTTTGGTACGTTTTTCAAGACTAGATGCGCGCGCGCTTCGTCAAATCAGTGTGAAAAAATATGAGATTGATCAACGTTGAAGTTGACAAGTTTTTTGTTTCAAGTTGTAGTTGCAGAGCGAGTGTGAAAGGGGGTGGGGGGATGTTGAGCTCAGAGTATATATTTGCCCTTGCCCCGATGCTGCTCCGCTTGCCGCGTCGACGATGTGGCGCCAACAAGCAAGAAACTGGCGCTGGCGCCGCTGCTGTTACTGTTGGTGCTGCCGTAGCTGCCATAATAACCATCATAGCTGCCATAGCCGCCGCCGAGCGGCAAGGCGTTTAGCTAAATCATCAGTGCCGAGAATGGATTATAACGCATAATCTTTGACAAAAGAATCCACAGCACCGATGTTATGGCACACAGCACAACGCCACCCCAGCCCAAATCCAAACTCCACGAAGTAATAAACACGCGGGCACCCAACAATGGTTTGGCCACAATGGCAACACCGCCAGGACGCGCCACGATGCCATCAACGGTGCCATCGTAATCGCTGTCCAACATTGGGCGTCCTTGCTGTCGCTTGAAGTGGATTATCATCAGTGTAAACAGCGCAAAAAGAGCTACGAGAGAAAAAAATCAGTTTCGTGTGGAGGGATTTGTTAATGTTGTGACTCGCTCACCTGCCAACAGATACATGACTCCAGTTATGAGTATTGCACTTATTTGGCGCTGGCAGACCCCAAAGGCGCCAACCAAAGCAGCGCTGCCCAAAATGATAAGGCAGACCAATGAGCAGGATATGGACAAGTTTTGCATTCCTACCAAAAATGAGATTAAGTTAGTTTAATTCTTTTTAAAAATATAATATTTGGGGAATCCATTTACAAAGTTTGTGGACACACAAAAAAATCCAGAACATGTTGTTTAAAGCAAAGCAAAGCAAAACTTTAATCAGCTGTTAAGGGCATATGCATATAATAAAAGCGGTTAAATATATTTAGTTACTATGTGTTCAAGAGATGTTGGTGTTCTTTGAATATGATACTAACAGTAAATATCTTTTAAGTGACATCAACTGTAAAGTTGAAATAATGTGTTCAAATCCTTATTTTGTTTTCCCTTATTTTCGTACAATATTTTTTAACTTGTCTATCTAACGCTCGCAGATTTATGTATTTAGTTATCAGTGTTTTATTTTAGTTAGCAAACAATAATACCCGCAATCAAAAAACACAAATAAAACCAATTATTTCACAAATTGATTGCACTGACTGCGCCGTGCCAATTAAAATCTCAGCCACCCTTGTATTGAGTATAAAACTAACTCGCCAAAAGCCAAAGTGCCAATTGCGATTTACAACGTGCTGGTTGGAGTGCAGGGCATATGGGGCACATGTCCCCAAAACCACATTTTGGCCTACTTTCGTTAGTTCTCTCTTTCTGTTGTCCTCTAGCACGAACACGGTGTAATGAACACATATGTAATGTTGGGGTGGGTGTGGTTCGATATCGACAATGGTTTGGCGTTAAACTCAGTTAGCGAAAACTTGTTCTGGTTATTACTAAATGTATGTACATATGTATTTGATGTCATTTTTGTCGTTCTTTGTTTTGGTTTTACTAGCTATTTTTCGATTATATTGCTGTTCGCTTAATGTACTCAAAGGATTTGCGACATTTTCGGAACCTATGCATTGGGGATTTGCGCTAATGACTTGTGAAATGTAGCATCAGCAAAAAGCCATTATGGATGAAGTGAATCACTGAAACACAGAATTAAATGAATGTTTGCTGTGGTCTTGGCTTAAAGCGTTACATTAATTATATATGCAATAAATAGGATTATAGCGTGTTTATTTTATTATCTTTTGCGTTTGCCGATCTTTCTACATACATCGAAAGTGACGCCAAGGGCACAATCTCTACATACGTTTGCTAGTGGAAGTGGTGGAAGAAGGGAATTTATGTGTTAAAAAAAAAAAATTAATTAAAACACAAAGAAAAAAACATGGTTAATGTGTACAAATATAATTTTTTTAATATTATCATCAAAATCGGTTCATCGGCTTTAGAGTCTGTAAGCCTTAAGTCCACAAACAAACACACATTGCCTTTTATATAAATAGATAAGCTATTTCATTGAAAACTTTGATGCCTAACTTTCTTTCCCTTTTTAAAGCTAACTTCACAAGCAAACGCTTAAATGTCTGCCGAAGCTGAAGCCATTGTCACAACGGCCGCTGCCGATGCAGCGCCAGAGAAAACGGCTGTCGAACCCGTTGCTGCCGACACCACTCCCGACAAGATCGCTTCAGACACTGTTGGTAAGGTGGAACAAGAACGTGCCGAGAAAATACTTATGGGCAAGGAGCTGTTCAGTCAGGGATCTCGCAACTTTTTGGTTAAGAGCTATGACGAGGCAGCCGATGAGCTGAGTCAGGTGTGCCAGCTATATGAGGAGGTGTATGGCGAGCTTGCCGATGAGTTGGGACAGCCACTGTTACTGTGAGTAATGGCAAATTATAATGTGGATGTGTGGGCAGATAATGTACTAATGTAATGTAATGTGTTCTTTTACATTTTGACGTTGCAGTTATGCCAAGTCGTTGATTGCGATGGCGCTGGATGAGAACAAAGTAATTGATGTTCCTGATGAGGCAGCCGATGATGATGAAGAGGATGTGAACGATGATGATGACGATGATGATAATGCTGAGGAGGGCGACGCAAATGGTGAGAAGCCGCCAGCAGTGGCAAAGGCCAACGGTGATACAAATGGTAAAAAGCTAGATAGCATAAAGGAAGGTGCTGCCTCAGATGAGGCCGATTCCACAGGCGATGCCGGCCTAACCAAGGCAGAGGAAGCAGCTGGCAGCTCTAAGCCACCCACTGGAGTTGATGAAGTGAGCAGCAGCAATGGCAATGCATCTGTCACTGTTGCATCCAGCAGCGACATAGATGAGCGTCCTAGCACCTCCAATGGCGAGGCAACAGCTAGCACCAGTAATGGCGCATCTGCTACCATGGATGTTGACCAAGCAGGGGAAGACACAGAGGAGGCTGAGGGTGTTGCTGGCACCCTTCAGTTGGCCTGGGAAATACTTGAGGCAGCGGCCAAGATCTTTTCGCGGCAAGGTCTCAGCGGTCTGCCCTATCTGGCCGATGTGCAAACGGAACTGGCCAATATTGAATTTGAGAATGGCATTTTGGATGCGGCTCGCGAGGATTATGGTAATGTTTTAAATAACAGGTAGATAAATCGTTTCTTGAGTTTTATTTGTGTATTTATTCTGCAGAGAAAGCATTGAAGATTCACGCAGAGCTGCCCAGTCAGAATCGTCGTGCTCTAGCTGAGCTACACTACAAGGTCGGACTGACCTATCTTATGCAGCAACTTAATAAGGAAGGCGCCGCAGCTTTGCGGAACTCCAGCGCTCTTATTGAGGAGGAAATTGCCGAGATTAAGAATAAGGAGAATCCCACTGAGCGTGAGAAGAACAATATGCTAGACTTGGAGGAGACCAGGCAAGAGATTTTGGTCAAGATACAAGAGATTGAAGAGACACAGGCTCAGGTATGCTACTGGTACATCTATTTCATTTGCCGCCTACTAATCCGAAACACTTTCAGACTATAGCCGAGGTGCGCGCTGCTCTGGACAGCTATATTAAGCCCATGGCCAGCAGCAGCAGCAAGAGTGTTGGTGATGCTGCCGCCTCTTCATCGACTTCAGCATCCGCTGCTACTGCTGCAACTCCTGCTGCCAATGGAGCTGCATCCAGTTCGTCATCGTCATCGTCATCATCATCGTCGGCAGCTTCATCGTCAGCCATTAGCAGCAGTTCGGCTAAGCCGAAAGATATTACACATCTGATCAAGCGTAAGAAGCCCGAGGAGCCCAGCTCGGAGGCCGAAGCTCTCTGCTCGCCAGCCAAACGTGCTGCGGTTTAGATATCGATCAGGCTCAGCACATTCCAGTTAAACACACACATACACACATCAGCTACTTTAAACTCATTCACACACACATATATATGCTTTTTCTTTTCGCATCTCCTAATTAAGTACATATAAGTACTATTTGTTTTTCCTGTTTCCTTTTACTGCTATCATTCTCTATAAGTCTGTGTAACATTACAATCACAATTAGTGCTAAGTGCATAATAAAATAATGTTTTTATACTATTAAAAAAGAGCGAAAATATGAAACGAAAGTACATATAACGAACTGAATTAATTATAAATGGGAAATTGCCTCGAAAACGAAAATTGAAAAATAAATATGAGTCGAAAACTGGATTTCAATTACGCTTAAGGGCAGGATTGTGCCACAATACGTACTCAGATGCGGCTGCAGTGTGACGGCCTGGGACTCACTGTGCTGCCAGTCGTTGCGCTGCTCCTCGCCTCTTGCGTTCTCCATGGACCCGGCCAAATAGTTAACACATGGTGGTGCTCCACGAGGAAACTTTGGATTGCGACGCAACTCCTGCAACTGTTGCATGGGCAAATCAATGCACAGTGTCCAGATGCCACCATGCATTGGTACCAGAAAAACTGAATCACGTCGAAAACGATGATCGGCTACAAAATATACAGTTTAAAAAAGTTCTTATGTCAAAAATATTTCTTTTTCATTGAATTTTGTTTAAATAAATATGTGAAAAGTATGCTATTGACAGAAGGAAGCACCTTTCATTTCACAAAATGCATACTGTATATTATTAATTATATCAACAGTTGAGTCGGTATAGCCAAGCCCGCCTGATTGTCCGTCTGTCTGTATTTGCGTGGGTATCTAGAGAACTTGGAAATCGTTGTTTTTTATTCGCCCATATTCGCGACGACGCTATTTTGGAATCTGTAACAGCTATGTTAAGGCGTCGACTGTATATCGATAGTATCCGTGCAAATAAAAAACATTTTTGAGTCAAACGGACGTTCAAATAGACGTTGATATGGAACATTATATCAACAAGAATCTATCTAAATAGATAGATTCTTGTTGATTATATAAATTCAAAACCTACGGAATTTAGAGATAGCATAAAGAAACGTTTTTTTTTTTTTTTTAATTAAAGTTTAAGCTACTTTATATTCAAAGGTCAAAATTTATTTAAAAACTTCAATAGTTAAACTAAGCGAAATGTGGTACATGGTTTGTTTTCATTTATTTCGCCTTTACTGGTCGAAACAGTAAAAGTTCAAGACCAATAAAAAAATGTGTTGAAGAGTAAGTTTTTTTTTTTCGATGTTTTTTGTCATTCATTTGTATTTTTCAGATTTCTTCAAATGTTGCGTTTCAAGTATTCATAAAAAGAGTTCTTATATTTTTTCTAAAATAAAAAATTGTAAATGTCTTGAGGCGTTTCGAAGATTTTGGAATTTTTTGTCCATAAACCAATCGAAACTTTCATTTTTATCGCGTTCGCCATTATTTATTGCAAATTTGATTATCTTACGCCTCTTGTGCTCGCTATCAATGGATATGGAAATATATTACAGTCGAACATCCATGTAACGAACATCCATACAACGAATTTGTTTCAGTGTGTTTTGCTCTCCATGCTTTATAACGAACGATTTTTAGGCCGTAGCTCGAACTCACATAATTTTCAATCCCCTACAATCAATTTTCATTATATTTGGTTATTGTCTCTTATAATGTACGAACGCTTTCGAAATAGAAAACAAGACATTAAAACATTTTTTTCATTAACCGTTTTGTTTTCTTGTTCTTTGCTTATCCTCTGACACAATTTGTTGTTGGGAGAGCTGGCGTCAGTGATATTGTTTCGGTTTGTTTTTATTTTTTTTTTTTTTTTTTTTTTTTTTTTTTTTTTTTTTTTTTTTTTTTTTTTTTTTTTTTTTTTTTTTTTTTTTTTTTTTTTTTTTTTTTTTTCAACTTTTTTTTTTATATTTTTTTTTTTTTTTTTTTTTTTTTTTTTTTTTTTTTTTATTTTTGGTTTTTAATTTGGTTTTTTTTTTAAATTTTTTTTTTTTAAAAATATTTTTTTTTTTTTTAAAACATTTTTTCAACTTTTTTTTTTATTATTTTCTAATTTTACAAAATAATTCTAAAAAATTTTTAAAAACCCCAAAAAATTTTCCCCTTTCCCTTCCCCTCCCCCCCCCCCCCATTTTTAAATATATTTTTTTTATATTTTTTTTTTTTTTTTTATTTTTTTTTTTATTAAATTAAAATTTCAACAAAAATAATTAAAAACCTCCCCACCCCCTTTTTTTTCCCTTTTTTTTCCCTTTTTTTTTTTTTTTTTTTTTTTTTAAATTTTTTTTTTTTTTTTTTTAATTTTATTAAAATTTTATTTCCCCCCCCCCCCCCCCCCCCCCCCCCCCCCCTTTTTTTTCATTTTTTAAAAAAAAATTTCCCCCCCCTTCCTTTTGTATTTTTTTTTGTCTCCCCCCCCTTTTTTTTTTTTTTTTTTTTTTTTTTTTTTTTTTTTCTCTGTTGTTCCGGAATGCAACGTTTCCACTTTTTAAGTCAGCACTTGAAAAATAACCAAGGAGATTTTCAAACACTATAGGCTGTGTGCGCCAGGCATGAAGCTCGAATCTCAGCCACAAAATAAGAGGACAATTTTGGGCATGTACATACTTCTAAAAAAAAAGTTTAGATCTGCTGCTCGTAAGCGAAATAGTGAATGATGCGTTGGATATTGCAAATTTTGGATGACTTCGCTCAGTGCACACGGTCTTGGTGAACTCATCAACAGTTAAAGTACCTCGCACCTTTGCGGAGAGCAAAAATAACGTGACTGTAAATGTGCTTAAAGTATTTATCGAGGAGGGGAAGTGAAAACACCGCACACAAACAAAACATACTGATTATTTAAAATAAAACTATGCATAAAAGCGCAATTTTTTATACATTTTAATGTAACGAATTTTCTATCTAAAGAAGTTTTTTCTTGTTCCCTAGAAATTCGATTCATGGAAATTCGACCGTGTTCTCAGCATAAGCACTAAGTATAAAATTTTATACTTAGTGGCATAAGTCTGTTTGTGTAAACGTTCCGATTTCAGGGACCTTTTGAACTAGGAGCATCAGATGTGATATACTTATAAAGTATCGATAACTGTCCTCGTTTTCGATAAGCTCTAACAATCTCTAACAATTACTTTTCAAAGACTAGTCGGTGTGTGTGCTTCACTTGAATTTAAATTTTACAAATTTTTAATTTGTTCATAAGTGATACTCAGAAATGACTACCATCAGCTTGTTAAACCCACGGGCTGAAACTGCTCGTGCAGCACATGCACTGGGCATTAACATTAGCGCAGCCAAAGGCTTTCAGGATGTTATGCGTAGCAATTTGGGACCGAAAGGTACCGTTAAAATGTTGCTCTCCGGAGCCGGCGACATTAAGCTAACTAAGGATGGCAATGTGCTGCTGCACGAGATGCAAATCCAGCATCCAACTGCAACGCTGATAGCACGTGCTAGCACTGCTCAGGATGATTCCACTGGCGATGGCACTACCACCAATGTGATGCTTATTGGCGAACTGCTAAAGCAGGCCGACATCTATTTGTCCGAGGGACTGCATCCACGCATCATCGCCGAAGGCTTTGCAAAAGCACGTGACAAGGCTCTTGAAGTGCTTGACAAAGTCAAAGTGCCTGTCGAGATCAACCAAAAGACTTTAATGGAAATCGCTAACACAGCATTAAAGACCAAAGTGCATCCATTGTTAGCTAATCTATTGACAGAGGTGTGCGTAGATGCTGTCCTGACCATAGCCAACGAAAAGATGCAACCTGTCGATTTGTACATGATCGAGCTTATGGAGATGCAGCACAAAACTGATACCGATACCCAGTTGGTATGTGGTCTGGTCCTGGATCATGGCGCCCGTCATCCCGATATGCCCAAGCGCCTGGAGAACGCATACATACTTACTGCTAACGTTTCGTTGGAGTACGAGCAATCTACAGTCGCATCGGGGTTCAATTACAAGACGGCCACGGAACGTGAGAAATTTGTCTTCGCCGAGCGCGAATTTATTGATAAGCGTATCAATAAGATCATCCAGTTAAAGCGTGCCGTCTGCGAGGGCACCGATAACACCTTCATGCTGATCAATCAGAAGGGCATCGATCCATTATCGCTAGACGCGTTGGCTAAGGAGGGTATTTTGGCGTTGCGTCGTGCCAAGCGCCGCAACATGGAACGCTTGACTTTGGCCTGTGGTGGCACCGCTCTGAACTCCTTTGAAGATCTGCAGGAGGAGCATCTGGGCTTTGCTGGTTCGGTTTACGAGCAAGTGCTTGGCGAGAACAAATACACGTTTGTGGAGGACTGCAAGAATCCAATGGCTGTGACAATTCTGATCAAGGGTCCCAACAAGCACACCATTACCCAGATTAAGGATGCCATTCGTGATGGTCTGCACGCCATCAACAATACAATATCCGACAGGGCATTAATTCCAGGTGCTGGTGCTTTTGAAGTGCGCGCCTACAATGAGCTTACTATCTTCAAGGACACCTTTAAGGGCAAGGTTCGTCTAGCAGTGCAGGCATATGCCGATGCCTTGCTTGTCATACCCAAGACGCTGGCCACCAACAGCGGCTACGATGCGCAGGATACCATGGTTAAGCTTATTGTCGAGGATCGTCTTAGTCCGTCAGAACTTGTTGGTCTCGATTTGGCCACTGGCGAGCCCATGAAACCCATCGATCTCGGCATCTATGACAACTATATTGTCAAGAAGCAGATCCTTAATTCCAGCTCAATTATCGCCAGCAATTTGCTGCTTGTCGACGAGGTGGTGCGTGCGGGCATGTCCAGCCTTAGGGGCTAATTTTTAGTTGCATCTATTATTGACAAGATACACACACACACATCTACTATACACCAGCAACAACTAACACTCAAATTTGTACGAGCTGCCTTAATATTGGCAATCACCGTTGCCTCAATATCTTTTCGAGCTGAATTATTCTTGAAACAAAAAAGGGAAAAAAACAATTATCACCAAGTATTTCTCAACATACTTGTTTTTTGCATTCACCAACAGTAACTAAATACAAATTAATTACAAATCACCAACGTATAAAAAAATCTTGTAAATAAAACTAATAAAGGCTCGAATTTCTCAATTTGTGAATATTTTTACCATAATTGGATATGAAAACTCTAAAATTATCGAATATCGAAATTGACTCAGGCTCGCAGTAGCAAGAGTATGCCATTTTTGTAATCAAGGTATGTTCTAGTCGTGCTTTTTTTGTCAAAACCTTATTGTCAGAAACATGTTGTGCTAGTTGTCCCCGACCACACGTTTTTTATACCCTTCACACATGTGAAACAGGGTATATTGAGTTTGTCATGAATCTGTAACGCCTTAAAGGAATGATGGGAGACCCCATAAAATATATATCAAAATGATCAGGACGAGCTCAGGAATTGATTTCCGTCCGTCCGTCTGGCCGTCTGTCCGTCTGTCTGTTTCAACACGATTTCCAGCCAAACTGCTGAACCGATCTTGATGAAACTTTCACAGATTGCTTAGACCATGTCGGGTTTGTTCACTATGAAATTTCATCTCGCTCGGATCATTCTACGACATAGCCACTATACAAATTGCCCATATCGTACTATCAATTGTTGTTGCTGTCGTGCACTTTCAAGTACCTACATATAGCTCATTTGCTTCAAAAGTGGTATAACGCAAAAAATTGTCAAATTGTTGTTGTTGTCGCACACGAACAAGTTAATGACGCTCAAGAGTAAAAATAGAAGCGAAAAAAAAAATTAATCCATGTGTGAAGGGTATCATAGTCTTGGCATAGCCAAAATTAACTATGCCGCACTTGTTTTTTTTAAAGTTAGTTAGTAATAGTTAATTTTTAATTTAAGGTCTGTTGGATATGTGAACAAACAGGAACATCGAAAATCATGTATGTATAGAGAAAATAAATTTTTTATACTCGATACCGAAGGTAAAGAGTATATTGGTTTTGTGCAATGTCCGTCATGGTGTCTGTCCGTCTGTCCGTCCGTATGGTTGCAAGTTTTTTCCACACCCTTCAAGCAAGTGACTTGAAACTTTCCAATTCTCTTTATCTATGGGATAGTAAATTAAAGTGTCAAGATGGGGTTCTACGATAAATGGGGGGCTGGCAAATCGATAAATTCGATAACTCAAAACCGATAAATCCAAATTTGGTAAGAAGATAGCTATTAGCAAACCCCCAAAAACCTGCATCAAAAATTTTGGAGCCACGCCCACCCATTCCGCCCCCAGCCCCCTCGCATTTTAAAGTCAAAAAAGCCTATATCTCCCACAGTTTTTGAGCTATAGCCACCAAATTTGGTGCCAAGATAGGTGATGATGACCCCCCAAAAACTGCATCAAAAGTTTGGATGCCACGCCCACCAATACTGCCCTAGCCACCCCCATCCACCCCAACGCTTCGTCAAAAACGGGAATGAGTGTATCTTCCAGAGTTGTGGAGCTAGAGCCACCAAATTTGGTAGGAAGATAGCTGGCAACGACACCCCACAACCCCACTTTTTACAATTTTCGAGCTAGAGTCACCAAATTTGGTATGAAGATAGCAATTGACATTCCACAAAGATCTGCATCACAAATTTGTATGCCACGCCCACCCATACCGCCCCCAGTCCCCCTTTCCCCACTTTTTACAAATTTCGAGCTAGAGTCACCAAATTTGGTATGAAGATAGCAATTGACATTCCACATAGATCTGCATCAAAAATTTGGATGCCTCGCCCACCCATACCGCCCCCAGCCCCCCCCCTTTCCACACCTTTTACAAACTTCGAGCTAGAGTCACCAAATTTGGTATGAAGATAGTAATTGACATTCCACATAGATCTGCATCAAAAATTTGGATGCCACGCCCACCCATACCGCCCCCTTTCCACACTTATTACAAATTTCGAGCTAGAGTCACCAAATTTGGTATGAAGATAGCAATTGACATTCCACAAAGATCTGCATCACAAATTTGTATGCCACGCCCACCCATACCGCCCCCAGTCCCCCTTTCCCCACTTTTTACAAATTTCGAGCTAGAGTCACCAAATTTGTTATGAAGATAGTAATTGACATTCCACATAGATCTGCATCATCAAAATTTGGATGCCACCCCCCCCTTTTCCCCTTTTTTTTTTTTTTTAATTTTTTTTTAAAAATTTTTTTTTTTAAAATTTAAAAAATTTTTAAATCCCCAAACCCCCCCAGCCCCTCCCCCCTTTCCCTACAATTTACAAACTTTGAGCTAGAGTCACCAAATTTGGAAGGAATATAGCTGGTGGCATCCCCATCTGCATCGGAGAATCTTTAAGGCAGACACGTACACCCCTGCCGCATCCGCTCCCCCTTTGCAATCAGGCCTCTTTTTACCGGTTTTAATACTGGTATTGAGTATGCCGCAGTCGGTTGCGTCCGACTGCAACCTTTCCACTTGTTTTTTTTCCAGAGATTGTCCCAAAATTTCAAAATCTTAAAAATTCAGCTACATTTTGTAGAAATGGTGAATCAATATACAAAACACCTAACTAAAGAGACTTCCTATGTTGTCTAAGTAGAAATAATAACTTTACATATTGCACCTAAAAGTATAAGAAGACATTCTTGAAGTACGCTTAACCGCTTAAGACATTCATTATAAAAACAATTTTTAGACACGTAAAATTTTTTGAATGTATGAAGTCGTATGTAAAAATAAACAACCGGGAGTCCCCTGCCTAAGGTTGCACAAAGTTTGATTTGCTGCGTATTATAATTTATTTAATCAGAGTACAAATTAGTTATAAGTAAAAAAAAACTTTGCGATTGGTGACCTACCTCTTTTGCCCGGCTTAAGCATGGCCACCTGCTCATCGAGAAACCACTCCAGATGTAAACCCGAACGATTTGAGTAACGATCCAGACTGTTGCGATCCCACGTCACATGCTCCCAGTGGTCAGTCATTATGGCGGCACACAACATGGCCGTTGCACTAGTTGTCATCAGCAGAGTGATAAACAAGAATAACACTGGCGGTGGTCCCATACAGCAGCTGGAGCAACATGCGCTTGCGCCCAAACCGCTGCCCATGCCTAGTTCGTCCATGTGGGAGCTAAGTGATGTGGATGCTTCTAAGCCAGCGGCACCACCAGTACTGCCACTCCCTCTGCGCTGTATGACCTTGGCGCAACTGTTTTGTCGAAGTAGGATGCTGTTGCTCCGTCTCAGGCTTTCGACAGCTGCAGCTGCTGCCGCTGTGGTCGCTGCGTTGCTGGCTGCGTCAAATTGCAAGGATCCGCCCACGACCGATGAGGGATGCTCATAAATGCTGTTGTGCCTGCTGGGTGCAAAATAGTAGCAAGTGGTTTGGCGCGGCGCAGCCTCCGTTAGTTCTGGTCCACCCGGTAGCTCCTCATTGCTGCTAGAGTAGACAATCGATTGCTTGAACTGATTGGAATAGCAATTCTGCTTGAATGATTGTGATGAGGATTGCTGTTGTTGCTGCTGTTGTTGCTGTTGCACGTAGAGCGCCTCGTAGTCACAATGATGGGGATTGCGATATATGACGGGCCAGGAGCGGGTTGTCTTTGAGTTATGGCTATAGCGATTGGTCGTTGTTGATGCTATAGTTTGATTCTGTGTGCTAAATGTTGTGGCAGCGGCACAATGCTCCTCCACCAACGGTGTCAGCTCATTGGGCACTTCAATTTCGCCAATTGATGACTGTTGCTGCAGCTGCTGTTGCTGCAGCTGCTGTTCCTGATCCTGCTGCTGATGCTGCTCTTCTTCTAGTTGCGTTGTGGTTGCCAGTTGACGTTGCAACACATTCTTGCCGCTGCCACCGAGTGGTTGTTCCGCCGTCAACAAGGTGAAGTCCTCCTCCTCGACCAGAGTGGCGCTGCCAACGGCTAAGCCTAAGCCTGGCGAGAAAATGCTGTTAGACGTGGGCTGTGATCGGCTGCGCAGCAGCGTTATGTGTTTATTCGGTGCATCTTGATGTTGTTGTTGCTGCGGCTGCTGCTGGTTGAGGCTGGTGGGCGATGTGATGCTCACTTCGGGCACACAACGAGCCGTCACCTTGTACCTGCTCCCACTGCCAACGCTGACGCCGACGCCGACGGCGCTGCCAGCGTTGGCGCCCTTGGGCCGCACCAGTCATAAGTCAGCGCTGTCCCTTTTTTTGATCTTGTTCAAGCTCATGTGGTTCGTGGTGGTTGTGGTATTTGGTAGTGGTTTTGGTATTGGCTGTGCCTGTGGTGGGTTGCTTGAATGTACTGATAGATGGCGCTGAGGGTGTTCTTTTTGTTGATGCTTGTTGTTTTTGTTGTTCTTGTTTAGATTTTTTATTGCGTTTACTAAAGTGTGCGGCGCCTAAGAGTCTACTATGCAAACTGTACTTTTTGCTTTGTGCCACAAAAGAAAACTACTAGCGGCGTTTGTTGTTTGAGTTGTTTTTGTTGCTTGTTGTTTCGGCAACAGGTTAAAGTTGTTGTTTCTTTTGTTTAACGTTAGTAATAGTAGTAGTAGTATTAGTTGTTGTTGTAGTATGTACCAATTTACAGTAATGTTTGTTTTTGATTTTGTTCTTTTGATATATTTTGATGATTTCTCTTTTATGTTTGTTTGTATTTTGTTCTAAGTTTTCAAATTTTTGTCTTAGCTTGAAGCTATAAATAAGAATAGGAAAAGAAATGTACAACATGAGTTTTGAAAAAGTTGAAAGAGAGAGAGAGAGAGAGAAGGAGACAGAAAGATACTTGTTGATATATGTAAATCGTAACACTTAAATTGCATGCTACAATGTTCAATTCTAACTGTTAAGCAAAAGCAACTCAATTAAGTGACGTGCGAATGAGATAGCAATAATGACAATGCAATGCAACATGTAACATTTATTTGGTATGTAATGAACGAATCGGAAAAAACTATATTCATGCAAATAAGTATACTAAATATATTAACAATTCTTTTAACAACATTAAAAAAGAGTAACGTTCTTATGTGAGTAGCGACTCTGCTCTCATCGAGATCGAGTCGTGGATAATCAAAGTACGTATTGATATATACCACATATAACAGTACATTTTCCGACGATTTCTCGCGCATTGTGGGCAAAAACATAACTGTAGTGCGATAAGACTGCATTCTTTGCCTGTTTTGGCAGCACATTACCGCTCACTCTGCGCGCAATCGCACAAGAGGGGCAAAAGCAGCGCTTATCTATTAAGTTGATCTGACAGTCTTTTGCCCTTGCAGAAAGTAAGCAAAATATTGATTGTTTAAACGCCTAACTTTAACATACTATAAGTTATGGACAATGATAATTTGCCGCTATCAGCAATGTATGCTCCAACGAGCCATGTTTTGAAATTACTTATATGATATCACAACACTTTGCCGACAAAGAGTGAGAGTAGAAAGGATGCGCATAACATTGGAAATTGCCCAATGCATACGATGCCAGGAATATGGACACACAGCCAAATACTGCCGTCGTCATCCCAACACTCACCAAGCAATGCCTACGTCCCCAAGTTCCCTGTTTGTGCTGTGGAGGAAATCAAATCGCAAGCTACAAAGGCTGCCAGCGGTAACAGGAATACCTTCGACGATCAATGGGCCCTCAGATCAGGAGGGCTAAAACCCAAACGACGCAGCACCAGCATTTCATTTTGTGGCTACAGCAGCAGCAACAGAAACAACAACAGCAAAACAAGTAGAACAATCAACGTCTAGAACGACATGAAAAAATGGTTTTTGAAATGGCCAACTTGATTAAGCAATGGACTGGAGATACATCAACTTAAGATAGCACATTTTGGGGGACATCGCCAGCTTAATTTTTACCAAGTTTTGATTACTCCAGCTTAAGAACTGTGAAATATATACGGATTTCAGACTATAACAGGCTGGCGGCATGGGTGTTCGTGCATTCAAATTTATCATGCAGATTGGCGGATGTCATACCAAATTTAATAGATTTTCAGAGACCGATTTTATCGATTTCCCACCCCCAGTAGGGGTAGAAATAAAATGAAATATATTTGCGAATTTTCAAAGTCAAAGTCTCTAGCTTTACGGGTGTCGAAAAGTTGTGTTCATACAGACAGAAATACGGATAGCGCAGAAAACCAATATATTCTTTACCTTTGGTATCAGAGTATTATAGTCGTACTTGAATCACACTCTCAAGTTTTGTAATTTTGTATAAGTGAGAAGTAAAGTTCGAAATGTACAAATTACTTATTTTTTTTACTAGTTTGCCTTAAAATTGTGCTTCACATATAAATTTCAAGTGCATTTTTTATTTTTAATGTATATTGAAAAGAAAGTTTTGAGTACGAATATTTTTAAAGCAGCTAGCTAAATCAATTAACCTTTTGAAAAACATTTAAATTATAAGCTTTCTACTTTATTTTTTTTGTAGCATCTCGTAAAAAACCCATAATGGTGTTACATAATTTGCACAAGTCACATTATGCAAAACATTTATATTGCATAATCTTTTGTTATTGTTTAACAGTCTCTCTCCGTGTGCAATGTATATTAAGCAGCTTAATTGCATTTGCAATTCCAAGCACAATGACCTGAAATTAATTCCATTTTATGGTGCCAAAAATTCATTCGCGAAACCTCGCGTTATTTAGAAATTCAATTGTGGTTTGCTCTATCCTACCCCGCCTTACAATTGGCCGAGCCTCCTGCGCTCTTTTGACCCAATCCCGAGAATGTGTGCTGCATTTTGCATGAGGCATCCACCCCCGCACCACCCCCAAAATTTCAACGCTCAGCGGAAATCCGTATTTATGTCCGTCTGACTCGTTGCCTTGTTGCCCTGGTTGCCTGTTTCCCTCTGCTGGTTTCCTGTTAGATTGCCTACCTTCATTCGTGGTAGGAGTTGGTCTGCTTGCAATTTAAATTTTTGGCCAGAAATTTAAGGGTATTAGTTATTGTCCTGGTCTACTGATTTACATTAATACATGAAACCGTATGTATGTATGTACTACGTGTACGCAAGGTAGGCCCCAACTATCTATCATATTATGCACGTGTAGCCTGAATCATGTTTTAATTTCTGTTCTTTGAGCTACTTGTGTTCGCGCTCTGCGGTTTTCTTTTTCATTTTCGGTTTTTTAATTTTTTCTTTTGTTATAAAATTAGCTTTTCTCTTTTTAATAATGTAATAACAATTGAATTTTTTTATTATTATTTTAATTAGTTTAATTATTTTGGTTGAGTATTTTTATTTTGGAAATTTCTCGTTTTTCTTTATTTTATATAGTTTTTTTTATTAAGGCATACGGGGTAAGCCGGGAAGCCCTTTGTGTCCTTGATTTCTATTCATTCAGCCTATTTTGGGTGCGCCGGCTAACTATAGTTAGCTGTATCTTTTTTAGACAACGCAAACAACCATGCCCACAGCGGTATTCGAACCCACAACTGTGATCGTGAAACGTTGAGCCCTATTTACGTTACTCAGCGCACCGGCTTGTAACCCTTTTGTTAATGTAATCAAAGAATATCCTTTGGTAACATTTTGTGCTATACGTTTAAGTGGAATTAATTGAAAAGTGTTTTTGAGCACAAGGATGTATTTTTATGAGGGCATTTCCACGATATAAATTCTTGTGCCAATCAATTATTATAACCCAAACCAAATTGGTATATTTTCCAAGCTGTTTATGCATTGGAACATTTGTTATTTTAATGAAAAAGCAATTTGTGATGTTACTGTTACTCAACAGAAAATAAAAATTTCCTCCTTTTAAAGCTTGTTAGTAGTAGTTTTTGTTCAAGCATTTCTCGGTAACACTTTAATGTTGTCCTGGCCTTTTAGCTGCTGCGTGGGTGACAAGGTGTAGCAGGTAAATGGCAAAGTGCAACGCCTCCCTTAAGCATGTATGTATGTAGTTTGTTAAATTTTTTATGCAAACGAAATGAAGTGGCAGCGAAATCTGTAGCATGTCTGCATAATTGATGATGGCCTGCTGATCACCTGTGTGTGCATGACTTGGCTACAGGTACACTAAAGCTCACCTCTGTGCTCATCATCACGCTCGAGTGCAGATACGAGAGCAGTTTGAGATGACACAAATTAATTAACACGTATGTATACAGTTGCTGCTATAGTTTGTTCAAAGCAATTGGATTGACTACCTTTTGTATGCCCGGCATAAAAATAACTCGATTATCTTGTCATTTGCATTTGGTTTCTTCGGATTCTGCCAGGTGGAATACTTAGGTGACCCATTTATGTTAGCATCAGCTTCATTGCTCAATGTCAAAGACTTACGCAATGCAATTGGGATACATCATGTTGGAAACACAACTCTACATGCTGTGTGTACGTGAGTGAGTTGCAAAAGTTTGCACTTAAAACTGTGCAAAAGAAAAGAGCAAGAAGGAGACAGAGAGAGAGAAAGGCACTTTGTCCTGTTCATGGCTCTGTTTTGATTAGTCGTGAAACCGTTTAAAATGTTAACGGTTGTAATAGGGAAATGGTAAGAAAGTTTTTACACAAATGAAACCATAGATTCTTTTAGCTTAAATCTTTTTATAGTCCAGTTATGAATAAGGATTAAGTCTGCTATTTTTTTTAAAACCGTCTTAAAAGAGGAGATAAAGTTAAATTTAAATTTAAAAGGTAGATATTTTATATTTAATTGTAAACGTTGAATTTTATCCTAACAGGTTACAGTATTGTGTTTTATAAATGATTGTTTATCAACAAATTTAATTATGCTGTTTACGTTAAATACATTTTCCTTCGGTGTAAAATCTTTGTCATGAAGTATATTAGAAATTAAAGGAAGCATCTTTGACCACACACAGTATACAAAGTATGATTGACAAGCATCAAAAGCTAAGTCGCTCTGAGAGAAGGTAAAGCTTAAAAAAGCATCATGTTTTGGCCTAGCAAATTTATCTGTAAATCAAACAACGTTGATAGTTTTTCTATTCACAAGTCATCAATATTGTTCAATAAGAACTGATTGACACCCTCTTAAAATTGTTAAAACAAATCAAATATAGGCTTATTAGCTACCGTTTGACGGGAAGGACAACAAGATTTTATAGCTTTATTTCTCGAAAGTTTTTTACGTTTTAAATCCATATCAAAAGTCAGAATAGCTTCAGATCATCAGGGTTTCGAAGTATTCGAACACACAAGTGAAAAACACATAAATATGACTGGAAGTTCTAATCTTACTCATTTTTCCATTTTGAATTCGAAAAACCTTTATTTGCCTCTAAGAAATTTTCTGCTGGCATTAATCTATTTGAATTTTAGATTCGTTTTCATCACATTAAAAATATTTAAGTTTTTTTTTTTTTTTTTTTTTTTTTTTTTTTCTTTTCCAGTTTTATAACTAATATCTGCCCGTGTGGACATTAAATTAAACTATACGGGTGAAAAGTTAGCGGATATGAATTTTATATCATCAGTTTCAAAAAGCACATGTAGGGGAGGATCAATCGTCTTCCAGATGTGGGAGGTCGAGCGGTGGGTCCTCTAAGTCTTCCTTGTTGTAAGGCTGTTGTCCAGAAGGATAGGGCAGGTTGTTCGGATGATTAAACAACCTATCAGTGTAAATGGCACTCATCTTCCTAATTAATTCATTAACGGTTAGCATGCCCGATTGGCTATGTATGGTAGCGTTATCGTGGTACCAGTACTTTTAGAGTGATTCGAAGAACTTTGTTTTGAAATCTTTGAATCAACGTCAAATTCCTTTTCTCCGCTGTACCCCAGGACTGGATGCCATGGGGACCAGATGGGCCTCAGAATGGCTTTATGAGCCAGCAGTTTGGCTTTAAGTTTCATTTTGATTTTTGCCAGAATTAGCCAATCGTGCCAGCGCAGCCTCAAGTCGGCCTGTTTCTTAGGTACTCCGGGCTAAATTTACTTGCCATGTTAGCCTCCTGTCCAGAGTGATACCAAGGTATTTTGGATTTAACTTCCTCAGGGATGACTGTTCCGTCTAGATAGACGCGCGGACAATTGCCCGGACGCAGGGCAAACGTGGTTTGTGTCGACTTTTCTTGGTTT